>JANZLX010000212.1:23805774-23822585 GCA_025531955.1 Erythroxylum orinocense
ATTTCATAACGGTTCCTTTGAGAGACGACCCGAGGTTGCATCCTATGCTGCAATCCTTGGTATAAATTTATTTTGACTGGTTTCCAAGGATCGATCTTAGGATCGAACGACGAGCCGCGATCAGTGTTTTTTGAGTTTTCCAATTTTTTCCTGCTTAAACCTTAATAGCATTATTTATTGTGTTGGATTGGATATTAGATTTGTGAATTTTTTAGGAGTTGGAACTTGGTTTTGTGAATAACAATTTGCGTGGATCTGGTATTCTGGTTGGATATTGTCATTTGGAAATGGAAATGGAGTTGAAATGTTGAATTGAATGAGTGAGTGAGTCACTCATAGTAAATGATGTATTGGTTTTCTAATTTGCGTGGGTTGGAAATGGATGATGTGAGCAGGAGCAAGGTCACCATGGAGATGGCATGCGTGATGGGGGCAAGTTTGTCATTCCAGTTGGACCTATGTCCAAAGCTAGGATCGAGAGACTTAAGGAGGCTATTTATGCATGTATGGGCTAATTTGTGGAGTGAATGGTGAGCTCCAAGCCTATTGGAGGAGAATTTAATGGAATTGAGCCCAAACTAATCCATTTAACTCAAATCTTTGGAACGGATACACTTGGAGCTTAAAGACAAGAAGATTTGGGCTATTTTAATGCTTCATGACTTAAGCCTAAGGGCATACAGATCCAATAGTGGCACTACACATCAGACTTATTTATTTAGTTTTTGGACTTTGTTTTATTTTGAGATTCCATGTATTTTGGCCCAACCTTTTATTATTTAACCTAAGTATAAATATGTGTCTTTAGGTAAAATTTTCGTAACTTTTAGATCATAATTACTGAAGTGCCGTCAGCTTCAATAGAGAGAAACATTATTCTCTTGTTCTTGTTACCTTTCGAACCATCTTTCACTTATCAATTGCTTTCCCAATTGTGACGTGTCGATTGTTCGTTTCTCTTGGTTTTGTTTTGATCATCGGATTGCTTGGAACAAGTTTCTAAGAGGTGTCGTAGAAATCAAACCTTTGCGTATCCTTATTTTCTTGATTGTTGAATTCGAAATTTCTATCCTTCTTATTTCCTCAAGGTCGAAAACACACCAAAACAAAAATACCTATCGAAAACATCATCAAATCGACATCAATCCTTCTGCGGTGCGTGTTAATGGAAATGTTGAATGATAACAGTATTGTCATTTGGAAATGGAAATGAAAATGGAGTTAAATTCACGGTGAATGATGTATTGGTTATAAAGATTGGTTTAAGTTATATTTATGATAAGTTTTTGGATTAATGATATACATTATGCATGGCCTTGTTAATGATGATTATCTTGAAAGTTGAACTTGAAAGTTTAAACTTGAAATAACCTAAATGTAAAATTTAAACCGATAATATTAAATTTGTACAATTATTAAAAATTAAATCATTAATTGACATATTCTTAATATTTATGAAATGGTATTTTATTTTTAATATTTGGGGAGGAAAAGCAAAGAGACCCAGTGGAGTCAAAAGAGTTGCGGGATGGCATTTGGGCTTTAGTGTAATTTCATCTTCTTCTTTATCATTTTTGGTTCAGTGGACATGGTCCGCATATTATTTTAACAGCCGCTAGAAATTACGTGAACGGCGTAAGCTACTTCGGGCATGTGCAAGGTAAGGCCAGAGCTACACCTCTCTCCCCTCATATCCGCCATAACCATTTCATTTCTCTCTCCTCTCGTCGGAAGTGTTGCGACTGAACTTTAAATTAAATGTTTTGTATTTTGCTTAATGTGTCTGCATGAAAGGTGTGCGTAAAGAGGGGTTTTTGTCACTTGAGAGCTCACTTGTAGCATTTTAAGAATCAAGGGTGGTCATAAAGGGTGCAAGTCCTTCCACAAGGGCGCAAATCTCTCCTCAATGCGGTGGACACGACAGTGGCTGCCAGCCATTCTTGTGGTTTATATCTTATGTCCGCTGGTTCTTTGTTTTTAGGGTGGAGTGTTGTTAAATTACGTATAGTGCAGGTCCTCTGTGTGGGTCTTTGTTTTTAGTTAGGAGTGATGTTGGTTACGATTATTGCAAGTCCGCTGTGTGGAATCTTGGGCCCATCCAACTGGTTCTTTTTCTTTTTTGTTTTCTCGGGTGCCATGAGCATTACTTATGATCTGCTGGTAAACTGGGTGGAGTCCTCTTTTACTAAAAAGTGCACAGTGAGTAACAGGGGCAGCTCAGCGACGCTACAGCTGTAGCTCAGGTTCAGGTGGAACAAGAACGTTGGTTAGGGTTGGTGAGGTAGACTTGTAATGAAATTGATAGATGTAGACTCTTTGGCAGTTCACACGTCTGTTGACAAGTTTGTTGTCTGGAGCATCCTGACAGAGCAGCTGTTGTACAAGGGAGGTTGTCTTTCTTTCTCTTCATCCAACCCGTTGGACTCCACTAACGTTTTAGTACCTTTTATTCTTGTTACTTCTACCTTCTACAAATAGCCTTCTCTATTAAAATCACACCTCACCAGTTTCACTGTCCTTCATTGTTCGCTTTCACTTGCATGCCTCACCAGTAGATTCACTGCACTTAAAAATTGGATCAAGTGGGTCATCAGTTTTTCTTATTAAATCAGACGTGCCCTTTTTGGTTTTCCTACTGGTTTTCATGGTGCTTTATTGAGGTCGTGGGCAATTTTTTCTTTCATAACGGTTTTATTGTTATTATTAATAATAATATTATTATTATCTTTTTATTGAGTTATTATTATTATTATTATTATTATTATTATTATTATTATTATTATTATTATTATTATCATCATCATCATCATCATCATCATCATCATCATCATCATCTGGGTGGTGGGGTTTATTAGTTTTAGTTTTTAAGGATTTCGTAAGATTAGTACAGGCGGGAAACGTAGAGACGTGAGTTGAGAGGAATACCTTCAAATTGAGCGGTTGAAATCTGTGCAAGTGGGTCGATAAGTGCAGTTTGCAAAAATAAAGACGAAGGTGATTTAATAAGGATAGGCTCTTGAAACGTGGGGACCCTCACAGGAAAGTCCTTAGAATTGGTAGAGATTTTAGACAAGTATAGGATACAAATAGCGTGCATTTAAGAGACTAAGTGGGCAGGAGCCAAAGCAAGGGAGATAGGGGATTCAAATTACGGTACTCGAGAAGTGCACGGAAGCAAAATGGGATAGGTATCTTAGTGAACAAGAGGCTTATGAATAGAGTAGTGGGGATCACAAGGGTTAATGATAGGATAATGTTGGCAAATATTGTTTTGAGTAGTGTGGCTTTCAATATAGTATATCCGTATACACCTCAGGCTGGCACAGACGAACAATAAAAATGTACATTTTGGGAGGCACTGGATGGGGTTCTTCTACAATCCTTTAATACTGAGTAGATCATCCTAGGAGAGGATTTTAATGGGCATATAAGAGTGGATTCAGACGGATATTCAGGAACCCATAGGGGCTTCGGATATAGCACTAGAAATGAAAGTGGGATTGATTTATTGGACATGGCCATAGCATATGAGTTAGTAGTAAATTCCTTTTTTAAGAAAAACGAAGCGCACTTAGTGACGTTTTAGAGTAGTACAAACAAGACGCAAATTGATTATCTCCTTGTCAGGTCAAGAGCCAAATCATGGTGCAAGGATTGTAAAGTACTTCCGACCGCATGCCTATCAACCCAACATAAATTGTTAGTTTTGGATCTAGAGATTAAGGGATGGAGGGCACAAAAATTTACCAAGCAATGTCACAAAATAAGATGGTGGAGGCTAAAAGGGGACATGGTGGAACATTTTAGGACTCAGGTTCGGTATAATATAACATGGGCTGTAAATGGGGATGTAAATCGAATGTGGCAGGGTGTAGCCCCTGTAGTGAGAGAAACAACCACAAAACTCCTAGGGGTATCTACAAGATAAGGGGAAGATGGAATCTTGGTGGTGGTCAGACGAGGTCCAGGGAACTGTGAAGGTGAAAAAGAGAGCTTTTACAGATTTGTTGGCAAGTGCAACAGAGGTAGAGCGGGTAACTAATAAAGTAAGGTATAGACTGGCAAAACAGAAGGCCAGGAAGACTATTGCAGTGGCTAAAGGGGAAGCGTACGAAAATATATACAAGGTTTTGGATACAGTCAATGTGGCTTAAAGAATTTTCAAGATAGCAAGAAATAGGGCACGTAAGATGGAGGATTTTAACCAAGTCTGCTGTATATGTGACGAAGCAAGACCGGTGCTCACAGAGGCCCAAGACATCAAGCGGAGGTGGCAGAGATACTTTCATGGCCTTTATAACGAAGACTCATTGGTCAACATAGAGTTAGGCGAACCACCAATGTCAGGACACTTTCTAAATGGGTACTTATAGGGGAGGATCAAAAGGGGAGAAATTGCAAAGGTTTTAAGGGGGACGGGGAGCGGAAGGGCCGTAGCATCAGATGAGATCCCTATAGAGGTATGGAAGAGAGTAGGTGTTGTCAGTATTGAGTGGTTAGTTTAGCTCTTTAATGTGATCCTCGAGTCAGCCAAGATGCCGGATGAATGAAGATTAAGTAGGTTAATCCCCTTATACAAGGCTAAGGGAGACATCCAATAATGTCACAACTATCGAGGCATCAAATTACTAAGTCATACCATGAAGTTGTGGGAAAAGATAATTGAAAAGAGAATCCGAAGAGCTGCTTCTATATCGGACAACCAATTCGGCTTTACACCTGGTAGGTCCACAACATAAGTAATACATCTACTCCGAAGACTAATGGAATGCTACAGGAAAAGAAAACGGGATTTGCATATAGTTTTTGTAAATTTGTAGAAGGCATACGATAGGATTTCTAGAGAACTCATATGGTGGTGTTTGGAGCTAAAGGGCATTCCTATGACTTGTATCAGAGTAATTAGGAATATGTATAAAGGAGCATTGACTAGCGTAAGGATGATAGAGGGCAAAAGCATTCTCCATTGGTGTAAGACTACACCGAGGCTCGGCCTTGAGCCCTTTTTTGTTTACATTAGTGTTAGACTACTTACCAAACATATTCAATGAGAGGTACCTTGGTGTATGTTATTTGCGGACGATATTGTCCTAATGGATAAAACCAAGGAGGGGGCCAATGCCAAGTTAGAATGTTGGAGTGAAGCATTAGAATCGAAAAGTTTTAGAATTAGCAGATCCAAGACGAGGTATCTAAAATGCGACTTTTCGGGTAGCAAGATGGTATAAGAGATGATGGTAGCAATTGGGACTGACATCATACCTCATAAATCAAGTTTTAAATACCTCAGGTCTATTATTCAGAGAGATGGTAAGATGTGTTACATCGCATTAGATCTAGGTGGGTTCAATGGCGAAGTGCATCAGGTGTTTTATGTGATAAAAAGATCCTTTCTAAACTCAAAGGGAAGTTTTATAAAATGGTGATTTGGCCGACAATGTTATATGGGGCAGAGTGTTAACCTACTAGACGTAGACATACATGACAGTTAGTGGTAGCAAAAATGCATATGCTTAGGTGAATGTGTGACATTACCAAAAGAGATAGGGTCTAAAATCGTGTGGTGAGAGACAAACTACAGGTGGCTAGAATTGCTGACAAATTAAGAGAGACAACGCTTAGGTGGTTTGGGCATGTACGTAAGATGCCTTCTGATGCTCCGGTACGACGGGGTGAGAAAATAACCCTTACTGGCCACAAGAGGAGAAGAGGGAGAACTTATAAGAATTGGAGGGAAGTGATCAGGAATGATATGTCTGAACTGGCCCTTACTGATGTCGTGGATAGAAATAGGAAGGTCTGGTGTGAGCGGATCAGAGTAAACCACAAGCTTTAAAGTCCTCACACCTGATCTCAAAATCCAAGTTGTAGGCCGAAAGCCATAGCCAAAATTTACGACTCGTAGATGCGGAAAATTTTCATTCTAAAACCGTAGGATTGTTATACCCTCAGGGTCTCTTAGTGAAGACTTCTAGCGTAACAAGCAACAAGAGGAGTCGGTCTTTACAGTGTGTAAGGTACTAGCAAATCTAGTCTCCTTCAAGTATTTTCCTTATTTATTGTTTGAAACTTTATTTACTGATTGTGGTAGAGTGCCAACTGTTTTTTTATTTACTCTTTTATTCAGCATCACCCCCTTTGTACATTCTGAATATGGGTCTACCGAAAATAGCCTCTTTACAATGTAAGGGTAATACTGTGTACTATCAAACTTTTTCAGATCCTGCTTTATTATGAAACTTCAGACTGGGTGTGATGATGACGATTTAGGTAGTGAGTTTAGGTAAATAATTAGTTGAGTATAAAACTATGCAATTAGAAATTAATAATAATTCAGTTGTAGTTAATGATAGTATTTGCCTATTTAGGTATTAGTTTTGGGTAAAAAAAATAATTGAGTATAAAATATGTTGAACTTTAATTATTTGGTAATATATATATGTAGGGTATCATAAATATTTATAATAGATAATGTGTGAAAGTAGTGATGTAATAAATGTATCCAAAAAAAACTTTTTTTGTCAAATTGTGAATACGTTGTAGATTTGTAGGTTCCAATCATTTATACATAGACTTATTAATGTCAATAAAAAATTGTAAAAGCAACATATATATTTAAGAATGAAATATAGAATGGTGTATATAATATTATGGTTTGTTAGAAATGGAAAGATGATTCAAAGCTTTAAATAAGAAAAAAAAATTCCTAAGAAGCAATATCCTTTAACTTGATCCTCATGTTATGAATATATCTTTCAACATCATCATGTTATGAATATATGTGAATGAACAATTGTATAAGATATGTCATTCATTATTTGGCAATTATGTAAATCATATCATACCCTTCAACTTGATCTTCATATTTAAAACTTTGAATTAAAATTGTTGGAAATTGTTGGAAATAGAAATTGTTGAAAATTGTTAGAAATGGAAATTGTTCTATGAATGTATTGTGATTATTGTAAATGGAAATGGAATTATGATGTTTTATGATTATTGGAAATGGAAATTGTTAAAAATTGTTGAAAATAGAAATTGTTTATGCATGTTTTGTGATTGTTGGAAATAGAAATTATTTTATGAATTTTTTGTGATTAATGGAAATGGAAATTGTTGAAAATTGTTGGAAATAGAAATGGAAATTGTTGAAAATTGTTGGGAATGGAAATGGAATTATTAATGTTTTGTGATTATTGGAAATGAAAATTGTTGGAAATTGTTAGAAATGGAAATGGAATTATTAATGTTTTATGATTGTTGGAAATGGAAATTGTTAAAAATTGTTGAAAATGGAAATAGAATTATAAATGTTTTGTGATTAATGGAAATGAAAATTGTTTATGTATGTTTTGTAATTATTGGAAATGGAAATGAAAATTGTTAGACATTATACGAAATGGAAATTGTTATATGAATGTTTTGTGATTAATGGAAATGGAAATTATTTATATATATTTTGTGATTGTTGGAAATGAAAATTGTTAGAAATGGAAATGGAAATTATTTTACGAATGTTTTGTGATTAATGGAAATAGAAATTGTTTATGTATATTTTGTGATTGTTGGAAATGAAAATTGTTGAAAATGGAGTTGAAAATTGTTGAAAATGGAAATTGTTTTATGAATGTTTTTTATTAATGGAAACGAAAATTGTTTATGTATATTTTGTGATTGTTGGAAATGAAATTTGTTGAAATCTGTTGGAAATGGAATTGGAAATTGTTGAAAATGAAAATGAAATTATGAATGTTTTGTGAATATTGGAAATGGAAATTGTTGAAAATTGTTGGAAATGGAATTGGCAATTGTTGGAATTGGAATTGAAATTATGAATGTTTTGTGATTGTTGGAAATGGAAATTGTTAAAAATTGTTTAAAATGGAAATTGTTGATGTATATTTTGTGTAATTATAAATGTTGAATGTTTTGAATTGTTAGCTTTTGACTTATAGTGAATTGTGTTCCATAAAATTGAATTGTGTGTAATGTAATCATACAAAATAAGTTATATTATATAAGATGGATATGCATATTGTGTACTAAAATTATGTGTTATTTGTTTTGATATATGCATTCATTTATTTTTATAGATAAATGGAAGAAAGTTTAAATACTGCTGACCAATCCACTTCCGGAAGATACAATGATCTAACTTGGGCTTATGCTGCATTGGTTTCCAATATGAGGAACCATACTATTTGCTTGTTTTGTAACAAGCATTTAAAAGGTGGAGGAATTACCCGATTAAAAAAAATTTAGATGGGGTTAAAGGAGATGTGGAACCCTGTAAAAAAGTGAGTCATGATGTGAAGTAGCGGATGAAAACATTGATATTAAGTTCATTTTTTTAGTTTCCATGGTGATTTTGGAAATGTTGAAGGTGGAAGTGGTAATGGTAGTGGTGATAGTGGTACTGGTAGTGTTCTATCTCAGGATCAAGAAGAAGTATCTAAATCTGACGTGAGGAAGAAAAGAAGGTAGGTGACTAGTTTCTTTGTACCACGAACAACTCCTGGAGCCTAATCTTCAATTCATAGTGCAATGCAATCAAGAGACGCGGCTCACAATGTCGATATGGCAGTAGCTAGATGGTGGTATGATACAAGTTCATCATTTAGTGCTTTTCAATCTTATTATTATCAATCTATGATGGATGCAATAACCTCTTATGGTCTATGATACAAAGGTCCTTCGATTTATGACTTAAGAGGTAAACTTTTGAGTTGTGTTATTTCTGAAATTATAAGTTATTTGGTTAAAAGAAGAGTGAATTGGGGTACTTATGGATGTTCAATCATGTGTGATGGTTGGACTGCACAAGCGAGATAGCAATGAGCTCAATTGTAGAGGAGGAATCAGAGTCTGCACTCGTGGTGTCCAATTTCGGAGCAATCGACTACAACAATGATTGGATCGTCAATTCAAGGTGTTCCAATCTAATCAAATGACCGGCGACAAAGAGAAGTTGCTCGGCATGTCAGAGTATAAAAGGGGTTGAGTTGTCATGAAGACCAACAATTCAAAGCCGCGGAGACAAGAGCCTATTATAAAGTTTTTGGTTTATTCTACAAATGGGTCTATGTTTTTGAAATCTATTGATACATTTAGCCTTATTAGAAATATTGAGACTTTGTTTGCCATATTTGATAAAGTTGTGAATGATGTAAGGCTAGAGAACATTGTTCAGTTTATTACTAACAATGATTCCTCTTATAAAGTGGTAGGAAAAAGGTTGCAGAATACGTATAATTCATTTTTTTGGACTCTATGTGATACACATTTCATTGATCTAATGTTGAAGAATATAAGGGATCCTAGGTATTTTCCTGTTATTGATGAGACTATGCAGAAAGCTAAAAAGGTGACAGTTTATTTATAATCGTGTATGGGTATTGAATTTGATGAGAAAAGAATTTACCAATAGTAGGAATTTGTGTTGTCCTACTGTGACAAGACTTGCCACAAATTTCTTATCACTTCAATCTTTTGTTTTGATGAAGAAAGAGTTAAAACAAATGTTTACAAGTGATAAGTGGATTGCATCTCAGCATGCTAGGTCTAATGCTGGAGTGGAGGTTTGTAATATTATACTAAAAGACAGAGAATTTTGGTCTCAATGTCAATTTGTTATTCGAATTTTTGAGCCTTTGGTGAGGGTGCTTCACTTGGCTAATAGTAAAGAAAAGTCAACAATAGGTTATATTTTTGATGCCATGGAGAGAGCGACGGAAGCAATCAAGGCCAATATGAAACATAGGTCTTCTTTTTACACACCATATATTTCAATCATTAATGAAAGAAGGGAAAGACAACTTTCTTCTCCATTGTTTGCAGCTGGGGAATTTTTGAATCCTAGTGTCTATTTTAAACTGGATCTTACTAAGCAAGCTGAAGTTAATAGAGGAATGTTTTTAATTATTACAACAATTGTTGGCATTAACGAGATGCAAAATCGTTTAAGCTCACAAATGGAGCTTTACAAGTTATCTTATGGGAATTTTGGAATGTCAACTACTATTCGACAAAGAGGAAAACTTTCTCCAGGTATTAGTTATTTCCTTTTTCTTATTTGTTAAAAATTAATTATCACTTTATTTTGTTTATAATACTACTTTTGTTATCTTATGACTTACAATTTCTTGGTAGGATCAATTTGGAAATGGTATTCCAAAATTGAAAAGATTTGCAATCCGGATTTTAATTCAATGTGTGAGTGCAACAGGTTGTGGATGAAACTGAAGCACATATGAATTTATCCACTCAAAGAAAAGGAATAGATTGGAGCATAAGAGATTGAATGACTTAGTTTTTGTTCCTTACAATTTAAAGCTTCGGGAAAGGTATGCTATTTTTATTATTATCATTATTAATTTAAATATAATTTCTTATAATTTTCTAATAATTAAATTTAATTGTTTACTAGGAGTCTTAATAGCACAAGTAGCTCATCCAATTTCCATTGTTAATATTGATCTTTTGGCGGATTGGGTTTCTGAATAATCGAATTTGATAGATGTGAATGACTTGGAAGATAATCTAGATGAGAAAGCATTGACATGTCATTTAGTACATTAATTTTAAATGATAATGATGATGAAGCTTCTTTCAATGATAAGGATTTTGCACCAAATGATCATTGGAGTCATTGCGGTTATAGCAGGTATCCTCCTATTGACGATTGAATTTCATTCCAAATTTTTTGTTTTTCCTCTTCTTTTAATTTTACTTATATTTGATGTTTATGTTAAATTCTATATATGTAATGTAACTGTAAATGTTTTTGTTTCAGGTTTAATTTCTACTTGATTGTTTCTTCGTCATGAACTCTTTTTGTAAATTATTTAAGGATATTTATTGTTCTTTTTATTGAATGTTTTCATGCAATTATTATTTATTAAAATGATGAAATTGTATTATCGTAATATTTTAAAAAAATTTATTATTCTTAATTTTATATTTGTATGATGATGATTGAATTTTTTATGTTAATTGTGGTTATTATTTATATGTGAAATATTTAAAAATTAATGTTATTCCATATTAATTTTGATTATTATTTATTATTATGATTTTTGGAAATAATGTTGATGTAAAGAGTAAACTAGTAAAGTATACAATATAACTGTACAATATATCAATGGACTATTTTGCAAATTTTAAAAATTTTAGGGGCTATTTTATAAATTTAAAAATTACCCAAAACGGTACTCGGTATTGACTGGTACTGGTACAGTACCGTATAAGAACTCAATCCAATACCAAGTCTAGTACGGTATTCACAACTTTGGTCCTTCCTCCCCCCCTACACCAAATTTTTCTTGAAAGTTAGAACTATTATATGTGAATTGTTGGAAGTTAAAAGTTGGAAAATGTAGTTGGAAAATGTTCATTGAGCATGCTTTGGTGTTTTATCACAGTTTTTTCTCTAGTTATCCAAATGAGACAATTCTTGATTTGGATTAAACTAGGGAAATAAGGCTACAAATTATCTGATGAAATTGAGTTTTAATTCAGACTCTAAGAGTTTCAATTTTTGGATGGAAGTTGAGCACGAAATATTGTTTCAGTATAAGGATAGTTCGAAAATGTTTGGGACATGACTTTCAAATTACCGAACCCAATTGAATAATTTTGGTGTCATTAGAAAATTAAGACAATGAGGAACATATTTCTAGAAGGAAGTGTTATCAAATTCCTTCCATTGTTCCATGATAATTATTTAAGAAGTTATAAGTCTAAGATGTGAGTTTAAAAGACCAAAGGAGGGTAAAATGGGAAGGACTAAGTAAATGAAGGTTAAAATGGGGAAAGAACAAATAAATTGTGGTTTTGTTGAAAGAAGAAGAGAGAAGTCGTGAGAGGCCAAAAGAAAGAAGAAAAAGTGTGGAAGAAGAGAGGAGGAAAGAGAAGAAAAATCGAAAAAGCTAGGGAAAAAGGAGGAAAATTTCGTGGAAAGAAGAAGAAATCAAGGCTTGCAAGGTAAGTTCATCGTCATCTTCTTGCTTTAGTGGAAGGAAATGGATTGTTATGTTGTGATGAAGAAGTTCTAGAGAGAGAAAGAAGTTTGTGTTAGAAGAAGAAGATTTGAGAGAACCCATTTGATTTTTGGTTTTGTAAGCTAGGTTTTGGTTTCTCTAACCTAGATGGACTATGGATAGGTTGGGTTTGAGATTGATTTGTGTTGATTTCATTGGTTGTGATTTTTTTTAAGTTTTAGGGTTTTTATTGAATTGGAATTGAAAAGGAGAAATTGGTTGTTTTAGGAAAATCAAGAACAACCTACCCAAGAGCAAGAGGAAGAGCACAAATGGAGTTTGGATTTTCAAAAGTTATAATGTGGTTAACATGTTTATGGTTATTATGTGATGGGCAAATGACCTATGTATGTGTGTGATTGCTTTAATTTTTGTAAATGTTGAATTGTAGTGAATATTTGAAATTGCATGATTAAATGTGACATGTTTTCTTTGAAATAAATGAAAAGTACGAAGATATGAGAATTTGATGAAATGAAAGAAGTATGAGAATGCAAATTTGAGATTGACTAAATTGAGCATAGATTTGCTTGTGTTTGGGAAAGAGAGAAACTCATTTCGTTAGTCACGTGCTCGGTGACCTATAGCTTTTTCCTGGCTGCCTACTTGAGGCCACAAGATCCTGAGAAATCGGACTTGTTTTCTTCATGGTGTAAACCATTTTGTTCTATGGAATCTCTCGAGCCATTTGTTATGCATTTCATTGTGACCTTATTGATTATGATGCATAATAAAAGGTTGTGCTTGATAGAATATTTCATGATATGTTTTATGTGATAGCTTTCGGTTAATTATGAATTGTGTAATGAATTTGTGAATGAGTTGAATTGCTTGATAACTATGTATTTATGCTTGTTTGTGTGGCTCATTATCGATGGCTATATACATATTAGCCACTGAGCTGAGTTGTTCACCCCACTTTCCCTCCTCAGGTGCAAAACAAGATGAGCGCTGGACCTTGCAAGGCATCGGAAAACTCCAAGACATTAGATACATTTATACTAAGTTAGTGACTAGACTTTTGGATAGCTTTACAAGCATATCAAACATTGAGCATCTTATATATTTTGTATCTTGTGCTAAGTTAATGATGGACATGTTGATATGTAATTAAAGCTATGTAAGAACATTCATTTTGGTTAGAAATGAGAATGAGAATTCAAGGATTTTCCTTTTGTGTATGGTTGTGTTACTTTATAGGTTGTGTATGACTTTTATGGAAGAGGAATGCGTGTGTGCCTATTCTTCCTTGTTGAGATTGCAATTGGTTATTTGTTTTGGAATGGCATGTTGGAGATTGAAAGGGGTATACGGGATGAATTGGTTGGAGTGAAACTCAAGAGTACCGAAAGGCACTTAGTACTGGGTGAATATAAAGGAAAATTATGTTTAGCAAGCCTTCCTAGGTGTAGGAATGGTGTTTAGAAAGATTCAACGAAAAAAATGTATTGTTTTAGATAGAATTAGCCAAAGTTGTGTTAATGAAAGTTATAGGTTATCTTTTCAGCTTTCTAACGCTATAAAGTATGAAATTTTGCAATATCGGGGCTGGAAGTTATGATTATTTGAAGTTTGGATGTTGTTTTGGGTGAACTTTCGAGACAACCACTTTGATTGAAATTTTGACCCTTATAGAGGTAGAAGTTGCTTTTAAGTTCTTCATAAAAGTTGTAGATTATCATTTTATATTTTAGTTGATATAAGGTATGATATTTTTGGACAATGGAGTATAAAGATATGAGTTTTAGAAGTTATGATGATGTTTAGGATGAAATTTTTGGACAACCACTTTTATGTGGACTTTTGACCTTTATAGAGACCGAAATTGTTTTTCAGTTCTTCATGGAAGTTATAGAGCCTTATTTCAGCTTTCCATTGATACCAAATTTGTAAACTCTGGGTCAAAAGATATAAATTTCGAAAGTTAGGATGTCGGAAGAATAAAAACTCAGGAGGCAGGCCCTCACGCGTGGGCCTCGCGGTCGCGAGGCGTCGCTGCCGCACCTCTTACTCGCGATGAGGCCGGTTCCCCCTTGACCCAACCTCTTTCCACTCTTTTGGCCATAACTTTTTCGTTCGACCTCCAATTGACCTGATTTTTGAGGCGTTAGATTCCTAAGACATTCCTATACCATTCCATAAAAATTTAGAGCTTTTGATATTAATTTGAAAAAGATGGATTGAATCAAAGTGAGAGGATCAGTTAAAAGAGTATGAGTTGAATATTTTTCTGAACATACTCCAGTATTTTGGCAATATCTTGATTTGTAGAGATCCAAATGAGTTGCTTCTTATTTCTAAACAAAGTAAAGACATGGAGCTATAACTTGTCGGAAGGAATCGGATTTCAATTTAGGCCCCAAGACTTTCAATTTCTGGAGTGAAGTTAAGTGTAATGTTCAGTCTCAGTTTAGTATTAACCCGAAAGTGTTTTGGCCATAACTTCTTTATTTCTGAGCCAAATTGAGAATGTTTGGTGTCATTAGAAAGTTTAGGAAAGGGGGAACAAATGCTCTGAAGAAGCCAAATTGAAATTCCGAATGGAAGTTCCCTAATTATGCTTAGTAAGTTATAAGAAATGAGTCCTCCATGCTTTTATTTGGAGCGATTGTTGGGCTCCAGAAATGGGACCCAACATAGATGGTCTCATTTCATTGTTTGTTTTGTTAGACTTTTTGGTATTGATTGATTGCTGGACGATTATGTGAATGTGGTTGACTGTGTTGGTTTACGAGCAGAAGGTCCGATGAATGTGTTGTTTGAATGAAATATTGAAGTGCTCATTGAATGTGAATTGGATGAACTAAGTGTACATAATTTATATATTCTGAAAGTGCATTGTATATGAATGAAAGTGTGAATACTCAACTATAATGTTGAATGCTAGACTACGGTTTGATGACATGTGAAGGTGAGTGAAGGTGGATTATGGAAATGTGACTAATGGATTTCATTTTATAAATGCACGAAACATAATGGCTGTTATGACCAGAGTAGCCACCGAACATAGCTTAAAGCTTAATGAGTGAAAATGAGCCTTGAGCTCAAAAGCGATTCAGAGCCTCAGCCTCAACGTTTAATGAGCCCTGTATCCCCTAAGCAGATAAGGAACAGTTATCGATGAGCCTTATATGGGACAGTTAAGGCACTTGGTCACAACAAAGTAACAAATGCAAGGTGGGTCTTGTGTGTACTGCATATGCATAATATGAGCGATTAAATTGTATTGAATGTGAAGTGTGAATTGTGTAATGAGGTGAATTATGTGCTACGTGATTGGGTGAGCCATCGATGATGGTCACTCATTGAGTTTGCAAAACTCACCCAAAATTTGCAACTATTTTTCAAGACTCAGAAGAATACTCGTTAGTAAACGGGAGTATACTTACTGCATCCAAGGGCAAGATAGAGGTAAAGATGTTGGATCCCTTTTTCGGAACCCAACTCTCTTACTTTGATACCACAACTGTTGGATTCTGTTTTTGGAACCCAACCCTCTGGCTTTGATACCAACTATTGTTGGATCCCGTTTCCGGAACACAACTCTTGAACCATGAAACATGAGCTTTGATACCATAACTGTTGGGTCTGAACTTTGGAATCCAACCTCTTGCGAAAACATGAAACATGGGCATACATATTACCTTGAAGGGTTATTGCATGAAACCCTCATTAGCAATCATAATTTTTTTTCTCATTCTCGTAACATCCCAAAAATTTACTCACAATTTGCTCAATGGTGTGCCCATACAAATCAGTCACCATGCTTGAACTCATTTCTGCTGCTTGTGGGCACAATTTGGAAATCTTAAGACTAGTATTTCAATTTGACTTCTGCATAGAACTCATAGCTCCAGGTCTCTAATTTTCTTTGAAGCAAGAATCACCTCAATCGGAGTTCTACAACTCAAGATATGTTTAAAAAGCTCAAGTCTGCTCAAACCCTAATCATGCTCTCCTAACTGACTTCTCACTTGTTCTATTACAAACTTTCTCAAATAAAATCCAAATGATATAAATGTTTATGGAGAGAAAGATACATGTCTTAGGAATCCATCGCTTCAAGAATCACTTCAATTGGAGGTCGGATGAGGGAGTTATGCCCAAACGAATAGACCATGTTCATACCTTAAATCGATTTGAACTAATCTTGGCGCGATTATCAAAACTGTTGGGACCCGATCCGGGAACCGGATCCCAACCGAAAAACGGAAATGGAAAACAGAAGCGGAAAGAACGGATTGCTTAACAAATTCCAAGCGGAACGAAACGGAAAACACATCGAAGCGAAACGAGAACTCATCGGAGTGAAATGACAGAAAAATGAAACAAAGTACGGAATCGGAGCAAATCAGTCGGCAAGCAATATCAAAGTATCGGAAACGGAATTCAAATTCCGTTGCAAAAACATAAAGCGAAACCGACATCCAAATACAATTATCGAAAAATCTATGCGCGACGCGTTGGAGACCTTAGACTACTCCATCCGAAACTGGTATAAATTTCTTTTTTTTTTATTCATTCCTTTTCTCTTTATTCAAACTCATTCAAATCAAAACCAATCCATATAATTTCCCTTTTCTTTGAAACTCATCCTCGCACAAATTTCCAATTCACTTAATACATCTTACTCATTTCTTATACATTCATATAAATCCTCAAACTCATTTCTAAACCCTTTTTACCGATTTTACCGAAATTTCGGCAGCATAACGGCTGTATTTTGACAGCCCAAAAATTTAAAACAAAGCAAACGCACTTCTAATATCATAA
>JANZLX010000212.1:23833908-23846801 GCA_025531955.1 Erythroxylum orinocense
TTGCCTCATTACAATAGTCACACCAAATCCGTGCTTTCTCTTTAGGTTTCTTGCCACGGCTACCAACATTGCCTATAGCCAAGGCTGAAGTTTCAGTACTGGGATTGGGGAGCCATTTTCCAATCATGACTTGACGTCTACTTTCTTCACGTCTCACATTAACAGACTTCTCCAATAGGAGGGAGTGGTTGTGATACGACACCTCCATCACATGAGGATCACATGGGCCAAGATTTAGTCAATCAGTAGTTTGATCCCATTACGTACATCTAGTAGTTATCCCATTATTTTAGCTATTTTGTTATTTTACAGATTAGGTATTATTTTTATTTTAGCGTACAAATTAGGTATTATCTTTTATTACGATTATCTTTTATTGCGATTAGGAGTCTAGCATTATAAATATCTGATAGTTAGAGCAATTGAGTAGTTTTTGAGAAAATTAATTCCTTTGTTTTGGAGTTTAGTTCTCTCCATACGAACTGACTTGGGAGTTTAAGATTTTTGCTCTCAAATTTATCAATAAAGTTCTATCATTCAGTTACTTCTATTTTCTTTCTTTTCTGGTTCCTATCAGGTTGCCTCCCAATGATTGTGCCTCTCACCTCATCATACTCAACATTTAAACCGATTAGGAATTTAAAGATCCTGTTATCCTCAATAGTTTTCTGGTAATGATTAAAATCATCAGGAGATTTCCGCTCATAAACTTTAAACATATCTAGATCATGCGATACACACTTTAGGGAATTGAAGTACTTGGTAACATTATCCTCACCTTGACTGATTTGACCCAATTTCAGAGTCAACTTATACACTTGTGATTGATTTTCTAAATCAGAGTACATCTGATGGACATTGTCCCGTAACTACTTTGCTGTATAGTAGCACATATAATTGGAGTTGATGTCTTCCTCCATTGAGTTCACCAACCATGTCATCACCATAGAGTTTTCTGCATCCCATATTGCATGTGCAGGATCATCTACAACAGGTTCCTTCTTGTCTCCAGTTAGGTAGGCAATCTTGCCTCTTCCACAAATGTACATTCGTTCGGATTAAGACTAGCGAAGAAAATTTTCTCCATTCAGCCGTATAGAGGTCACTTGAATGGAGTGGGATTCAGAGGTAGGATTATGAGTAGTAATAGGTTGAGTAGGGTGGCTGGAGGATTCTGTAATGTCAGACATAACTATCTTAGAGGGATGGCGGCTAGGGTTTATTCTTGTTTAGGGTACTTTGATACCATATAGAAAATAGAACCTGAATAGAGGAATAGGTATTACTCCCCTTTCACTTTACATTGCCGCATAATATATAGATATTACAGATTTCTATTCTAGGAATTTACAGCTATACATGATAAGGTCCTAATTTGACTTAGCTAATTATAGTTGTACATGATATGATCACGATTTGATTTAGCTCACTTATTGGAATCAAATATTCACTAAGAAAATCTCTCAACAATTTCTCTAGTTCATTCTCCAGCTACTTGAAACAACAAGGTATTCAACATCAATCTTCCTTCTCACACACTTCTCAATAAAATGGGATAGTTGAGCGAAAAATCAAACATATTGTTGAAACAGCTTGTACCATGTTAATCCATATGAATGTACCCAAAAGTTTCTGGGGAGATGTTGTACTCACTGCATGTTTTCTTATCAATCAAATGCCATCTTTTGTGTTAAAGGAGTAAAACTCCATTCTTAGTTCTCTTTCCTTATCAAGATCCTTTTTCCATTAATCTTCGAGTATTTGAATGTGTTTGTTTTGCTCATCAGCTTTAGCCTAACACAGATAAATTAGATCCAAAAGCTATAAAGTGCATTTTTCTCGAGTACTCTCGTTTGGAAAAGGGGTATAAATGTTTCAGCCCCTTGTTAAATCGGTTTTTTGTGTCAGCTGATGTTACATTCTTTGAAGACACACTGTACTTTTTAGATACCTAGTCTAACTCTACTGACACTAATGAGTGTCTACCAATTCCTTTTGTTCCTTCCCAAACAACTCCCAATTATGTTTCTCCTAATACTAATCCTACTCCTTTGGAACATCTATCTCGTCCTGATTTGCAGGTTTATAATCAACGCACTCATCATGAAGTATGACTAGATGATTCACGCTCGTCACCATTGTCTTTGTTAGTGACCATGCAGGGGAAGGCCAAGAGAATGTCGTGAATGTTGGTAACTTTGTCAGTTTGCAGTAAGGACCACGTAACCGTCCCTTACTGGTCTATAGTCGTAGGAAGAGGGGTAGTACAACTATGGACAATAACTAATTGTGATACCTAGGTGGCAGCAGGTTGTTACGTGGGGGAATATTACATATATAGAGCTAGAAATCAAGGAGGGGTTTTTTTTATTGGCTTTCTTAAAGAAACTTATTGTATTCAGCTGCGGCTTGGGAAGGGTTGCAGTGGCACCCTTATTTCTCAATTGACATCAATACACAATAGTATTTCTTTACTTATCATTCAGTGCAGTATCCCTTATTTCCTAACTCTACCAAATTGCTGCGGTGAGCGTGGAATCCCAAAACCACTAATGACTAATACCAGGATGGATGCGGTAGAGAGGACCCTGGAGTTACTGGAGCAGCGTTTGACTGGTTTAGGAGTGGAAGTGAATGAAGGAAAGCAACAAGTTGAGGGCCAGCTCACTGAAATCAAAATGACGCTCGCGG
Organism: Erythroxylum orinocense; assembly: GCA_025531955.1. Classification (NCBI taxonomy): domain Eukaryota; kingdom Viridiplantae; phylum Streptophyta; class Magnoliopsida; order Malpighiales; family Erythroxylaceae; genus Erythroxylum; species Erythroxylum orinocense. The sequence continues at coordinate 23,836,600 of JANZLX010000212.1, forward strand.
CAGCCATAAGAGGGAAAGTGATGGAGGAGATAGCATCGGGAAGATCTGGAGTAGTGCATGAAGGGACGACGATGGCGACACCCACTACAGGCAAAACAGTCACCAAGATGATTGCCTTTGAAGATGTTCAGATATCTGCGAAGATCGAACTCCCAAATTTCAATGGCAACGACCCACTGAGTTGGGTGAGCAGAGCAGAACAATACTTCCAGATTCAACAAACCCCTGAAGATATGAAGGTGACATTGTCCCTTGTTTATATGGAGGGACGTGTTACACTGGATGACGTGGTTACATCGAAGGAAACCACTTCTTAGTTGGGACGACGTACGTCGAGGGGTGTTAGCTTGTTTCGGAGGAGCTTTGGCATCAAACCCATATGAGATGTTGGCCGCGACTAAACAGGACAATACGGTGGATGAATATATTCGCGATTTTGTTGCCAAATCTGCACAGATCGAGGGGATGCCCGAGGAAGCTTTTACAGGACAGTTTTTGAATGGATTGAAGGAGGAAATCCGGGCTAGAATAAGAACACATGAAGTGTCCAACCTTTACAAAACGATGAATTTGGCCAGGGAAGTAGAGTACAAGATCGATTTGCTAGGAAAAAGAAGAATGGGTTGGGCTGAGGGAAGAAAGGATGGTTTCGGGCTGGGAAATAAGGTTGGAATCATTGCAGGCCTTCCTGTGTCTGGGTCCAACACTAGGTATTTGGCAGGCAGAAGGGTTGCGACAGTGGTGGGCACAAATTTGGGTGTTGGGCAAAGCAATAAAGTGGTCGGCTCTCAAACCAACACCTCTAGTTTTGGGAATCGGACAACCAATGCCAAACTAGTGAACCATGGTGGGATTCGTCGCCTTTCTCAAGCTGAGTTCCACGATCTTAGGGCACGGGTTTGTGTTTCAAGTGCCAGCAACCTTATGGTCCTCTTCACTGCTGCCATAGCAAGACGCTTCAGGCAGTTATATTGTGGGACAATGAGGGTGAATTTGAGGAAGACAACAGTGAAGTGACAAACGACGTTATAGAAGCAGAACAGAAAGATGAAGCACTGAACGAGACACAGGTAATGAGTCTCGACTTACCATGCTTTGGGTTATCCAGGAATAGTTGAAGCCGTACTATAAAGCTTAAAGGGAACATTGGAATGGCTGAAGTAATAGTAATGGTTGACAGTGGTGCTAACCACTGTTTCATGGCTAGAACAGTAGCGCAAATGTTAGGCATACCAATTGAAGGAACTTCATGAATTGATGTGAAGCTGGGCAATGGGCACAAAAGAGAAACGATGGGGGTTTGCCGTGATGTAGAGATGACTTTGGGTGGTGAAAAATACTGGGTGGATTGTTATCTGTTTCCGTTGGGAGGAGTGGACGTGATTCTTGGAGGCTCTTGGTTGGAAACTTTAGGAGACGTTAAGGCTAACTGGTCACGGATAACCATGGAGTTTGTTCGAGGAGGCAAAAGAATCCAGTTGGAAGGGAATGCGACTTTGCGAAATGAGCTAGTGTCTTTTCGAGCATTAAGTAAGGCTTCAGAAGTTGAGTTTGCAGTGATGTTGTGGATGACGACAGAGGAGAACAAATTGAATGTAGTTGAGCAAATGGAGCAGGAAAGAGAGAATGAGTTGCAGCAGATATTGCAGGAGTTTGAACCTGTATTTTGTGAACCCAGCAAATTACCTCCTCGTCAAGCAGTGGACCATGGAATACCTTTGGAACTAGGAGTATCAGCTGTTAGTGTGAGGCCTTACCGATATGGGCATGCATAGAAAGACGAGATAAGAGTGTCAGGTGGCAAACATGTTGGCCATAGGGATCATTCAGCCTAGTACCGGACCATTTTCAAGTCCAGTATTGTTAGTGAGGAAGAAAGACAATAGTTGGAGGTTTTGTGTTGATTACTGCGAGTTGAATAAAGTCACTATAGCTGATAAGTATCCAATTCCAGTAATTCAGGAATTGTTAAATGAATTACAAGGGCTTGTTTCTTCTCCAAGGTAGACCTTCGTTCGGGGTATCACCAAATTAGGGTAAAGGAAGAGGATGTTCCCAAGACGGCTTTTAGAACACATTCAGGACACACTGAGTTCCGTGTTATGCCATTCGGACTCAAAAATGCTCCCTCAACCTTCCAAGCTGTGATGAATGACTTGCTGCGCGAAGGATTGAGACGATATGTCCTTGTATTCTTCGATGACATATTGATTTACAGCAAAGATTGGGCAACTCATTTGACACATTTGAAGGTGGTGCTTGGATAGCTCCAACGTCACAGTTTCTTCATCAACCATAAGGCTATGTGTGAACCTCTTATAAACGTTAATAACACATTCGTTCGTGTTTTCATTGCATTAGCAGCCACCCATGATTGGCCTCTTCATCAACTCAATGTAAAAAACGCTTTCCTTCATGGTGATCTTCAGGAGACTATTTTTATGAAGCAACCACTAGGGTTTGTTGCTCAGGGTGAGACTAATCTAGTTTGTCACCTTAACAAATCTTTGTATGATCTAAAACAATTATCGAGAGCTTGGTTTGGTCGCTTTAGTACAGTGGTTATGGAGTTTGGTCTGCATTGATGTGATGTTGATCACTCTGTGTTTTATTGTCACTCTTATGCTGGTAAAATTCTTTTGATCATTTATGTTGATGATATTGTTATTATTGGAGATGGTCCTATAAACTAAATTTCAAACAAAGGATCTTGGTTTACTAAAACATTTTTTGGGTATTAAGATAGCAAGGTCCAAAATGGGGATTTGTCTATCTCAAAGAAAGTACGTCCTTGATCTTCTAGAGGAAATAGGATTGTTGGGCACAAAGCTAGTTGAGAGCCCCATGGAACGAAACGTAGAACTTAATGCTGATAAAGGAGAGCAGTTGGAAGATCTAGGTAAGTATTGAAGACTTGTTGGTAAACTAAATTATTTGACTGTTACTCGTCTAGATATTTCGTCTGCTACAATGTAGTGAGTCAGTTTATGGGATCTTAGCGAACTAGTTATTGGGATGCAGTTTTTAGAATTCTGAGATATTTGAAAGGTTCTCTTGGGCAGGGTCTTCTTTACGAGAATCATGGACACATTCAGATTCAAGGGTATACAGATGCAGATTGGGCAAGCTCTTATGATTGACGGTCTACTTCAAGCTACTGTGTATTTTTGGGTGGAAACATGATGTCATGGAAAAGTAAAAAGCAGTCAGTTGTTGCACGTTGTAGTGCTGAGTCTGAGTACAAGGCTATGGCGTATATTACATGTGAGCTAATTTGGTTGAAGCATCTTCTTGGAGAATTTGGTTTCGAGCACTCCCCTCCAATGAAGTTGATGTGTGATAATTAAGCAACCATTCATATTGCCTCGAATCCAGTCTTTTATGAGAGAACCGAATATATTGAAGGGGATTGTTACTTTGTTCGTGAAAATCTTCAAGAAGGATTGATTGAGACACCATATATCAAGTCAAAAGATCAACTTGTTGACTTACTCACCAAAGCATTAGGGGGGTCTCAATTGAAACCTACACCTAACAAGCTCGAAGTTTATGATATGTATGCTCCAGCTTAAGGGGGAGTGTTAGGAAATATCAATATTAGATCTTAGGAAATATCTATATAGGGAGAGTATGATCTCCCTCTTTATTGTGTGATTTCCTCTTTATTCCAAAGATCTTTTCCTTATGTGATTACCTCTATGTAAAGGATACAAGGGTCTTGAGTTTGAATCAAGACCTCAGCTAAATATTCTCAGAATTTTACAAAGTAAAGGACAGTCAACTAAAATAACAAACAAGGAGCTGAAGAGATTAAGCAGTGGCTACCTGGGATTCTAGAGCTTAGTGGCTCAAAACTTGATGATATCCTTAGTATTGCTAATGAAGATTGTGTTGTAGTGGTTGACGAAGGAGAAGCAGAATTGAATGAAGATGTGCAATTAGTACAACATAGAAATAAAGAAAAAGTGTGTGCACTTGCAAAGTCAAAATTAAAAAATGATGGCAAGTTAGTGCATCTGACTACAAGAAGCAACAACACGTATGTTCTTGATTCCTATGTTGTAAAGAAGCCATGTGGTTCAATATATTGGTCAAGACTTATAATGTTGTCCATACTGCTAAACTATTATTCAAAGAGATTGTACATCTACATGAATTACCTTTAACCATCGTTTATGATCGTGATGTGAAATTTATAAGTTATTTTTGGAGAATTCTATAGAAAACATTAAACATTTAGCTTCAATTTTCAAGTTCTTTCTATTCCCAAATTGATAGATAAATAGATGTAGTGAATAGAATCTTGGGGGACTTGTTAAGATGCTTGGTTTAAGACAATGTAAAAAATTGGGACATAATTCTCCCTGTGTTAGAATTTGCATAAAACAGTTCTATAAATAAGAGCTCTTTTGACATAGTTTCAGGAGTTCAACCAAGGAAGTCTATTGATCTAGTTCCTTTACCATAAACACCACGAGTTAGTGTTGAAGTTGAAAGGTTTGCACAACACCTGAGGGACATCTTTGATGAGGTATGATGAAAGATAGCAACCAACAAATTGTCTTATAATGAGGTGGAGGCTTATCTTTCCCCTCCCATCGGTAATAGGCAGGTTACCAGGAGGAGTTCCATTTCCTACGGCGGTTCAGCTAGAAGGACTTTCTTATATTTTTCTAGCTGTGTTCTGCTGGTTGTGGTTCTGGTTGTAGTTTTTGGTGGGTTTTTTTGCAGGTCTTTGTGTGGTTTTTTCATGTCTGCTGGTGAATTTCTGTAACAGAGTAGTGGATTTAGTTTTCTTCGGTTTCTCGATAGGCAGATTTTGAGGGCGTGTTGTGTCTTTCATAATTTCCTTTGTATTTATTTTTTGTGAGCCGTTTGGGTAAGCTAGAGTTTTTTTTTGGAAATCACTAACTGTGTATATAACCTTTTTTTATTTGTATAAAAGTTTTACTGATTTACCCAAAAAAAATTATTATCGATTGGTGGATTTCAATGAAGGAGATTTGGTGATGGTTAGGATTCATCTAGAGCGTTTTTCGAAAGGAAACTATACGAAACTTCATGGAAAGTTGGACCTTATAAGATCATCAAGAATATAAGTGCTAATACTTAGTATATAGAAAAAATAAAAGAGCTTAAAGTATACAGAAAAAATAAAAGAGGAATAATTAGTCAACCACAAGCCTTAGTTTGGTGGGATGAGAATTGAGAATTGAGTTGACATCAAAGATATGGCTTGAAATTTTGATTTTGCTAGAATTCCTTATTAGATAGGAAGTAGTAGTAAGTTAAATATATTATTCTATTTTAGATATCTTATCCTAGTTGTTTAGGACTTGTATGATTTTTATTAGAACGAGATTTAGATTTGTTCAGAATCGATTCCTATTAGAATAACTGTTTTAAAAACTTGTCTATAAGTATGTGTATATTCGGTCCTTCAATGATTTTCATACAATCTTGAGTTTTCAACTAGAATATGTGATAATTTCTTTTAAGAGTGATTCTCAAACCCTAAAAATGATTTCTAGTTTCCCATTTTCCATTTTTTTGTTCCTCACTAAAGTTCCAACAATCAAAATCCTATGCTTAAAATTCTAGCCTAAATTTTCAACAAACTAACCCTAAAAACTCAACTATACCTAATATGAGATTTTAGCATTCTTAACCAAAATCTAGCCTTGAAATTTGATATTCCAGCTGTCTAATATCAGCCATACATCCTAATTTTGTGATTTTTAGCTACTAGTTAATACTACCTCTATTTGTCCTACATCAGATTTGTTGCATGTAATGTGCCTTTGCTTTATTTTTCACTGTAATTCTGTAGTTCATTAACATATTTCTCCCGTGCTATAGTTAGAGCCAAAATTTTTCTTTAAAATTCTTGTTAATTTCTTATTTAAAAGATGTAATTCTATTGATACTGTATAACTGTCATTTATAAATTCCAAGGATTTTTTCTTAGCCATAGTTTTTCTAGCAATTCTCTTCCCATGCTTTATGAGCTTAGCATTTTAGTCAAGAAAAATAACACCTTTCTCCTTTTGCAAAACTGTGGAAGTTGGAAGCTGGAATTCTATGTTAATGTTGCTTTCCTTATGTATTATGGCATGAGGTTAAGCGACACACTTTTGTGTTTGAACTTGAACAAATTGTTGTTTTACCTAAATATCTTGTTTGTAGAATTGCGAACAACAATTGAACTTTAAGAAATCTTATAATTTTGCAAAAAGTTTCTCTTAAATGTTCTGATATTACTCAAATAACATAAAAAATAAAACTAATACTAGATTATATGCTTTGCAGAAAATTCAAGTTCGGGGCTTCCTGATTATGATATAGAGAGGTGTGGGGTTTCTTTCTAAATTCTTGATTAGCATTCATTGTTAATTTGACCTTTTAATGTATCAGTCATGTCTGATATATGCTTCCAAATTTTATTAGGTTCATATTTGTGGTTCAGGGTTTTGCAAGTCTTAAGTATGCGACTGGTGAAGTCCATCAGCTGAAGGTATCTAATTTTTGCATATTAGATGCAACAGAATGCATTTCACCATCTTATAACTTTTTTATCTGAACAACAACATATCTATTTGTCAAAACAATTATGACGTGGTTCTTTTTATTTCGGTAGGTTGATTCATTTGCTTATTTACCTCCTAACTTTGAACATTCATTGGAGGGTGGTACATCTGCAACCATTGTTACCGTAGAGCGGAGGTTAGTTTGTATATCAATTATAATTAATTGGAGAAGTTTCTTTCGGTTATCTTTATGGTATTTGAATGTTGTGTATGTTTAAAAGTTTTAACATTAGGAAATTACTAAAACCTAGAAAATCTATATTGGATGGAGCATTTTGGTGAATTACAATAGTTATGCATATGTTGTTGTAGCTGTTACTTTAATTTTATAATTATTAACCTAAAAGACTTTCTGGGATTCTTAGATATGCTTCACTGGGAACTAGTACGACTGAGCCAGTGGTTGGTTCCACAGATACACAACCATTTCTTGAAACTCCTGGTGAGGTAAGTTGGGTTGGTTTGATCAGTAGGTCAAAAGGCTAGGGACAAATTTTGAAAAAAACACGACTACATGCAAATACATGTTCTCTCCATAATACATATCATGTTGCATGTGTCGGTGTGTATTTCTGTGTATGTGCATACATTATAGAGCAAAATTGGTGTCATACAAAAACTAATCCAAACACAAAATAGAAATTATGTTTATATTATTTCCAAATTTAGAGAACCTGACATCATTATTGCCATCTGATAGGACACTAGCAAAGTTTACTGAATATTTATTCAACTATATTATCAAAACACCCAGTACAACCACTGTTCTCTAAGAAAATAATGGAGAACTCTTAGATACTAGACTAGAAAAACAAAATTAGAAGAATGTAGTAGTAATGGAAGGATTGCAAGAACACACTCTCAGCCCTCTCTTCAAATGAACCTCCAGAAGCATACACCACCTCCTCCACTCCAGGTTAGCTTTCGAGAGGCTAACTACTCTCCTCAATCTTGTCTCTCCCCTCTCTCTCTCTCTTCCTTCTTTTCATAGAAATACCCCACTCACTCTTGCACAGTGCGCCCTACCGTTGCCAAGTTAGTTCAGATTGTCCCCTTTCTCCCCATGCAGCCCATCTCTCTGCCTTCTAGAATATACCTTCAACCCCTCGTGTCCCTTTTTTCTTTTATAAAATTTTGTAATCAAAGGTCTATCATTGCCCCCTTCGACAAGTTTCACCTTGTCCTTAAGGTGAAAATCTGGAAAGAGCTCATCAATAGTTTCATAAGCTTCCCAAGTACTATCATGATCTGGTAAATCCTTCCATTTCAACAGTACCTCTTCCTTGCCATCAATCAGTTTTCGTATTTTCCTTACCAATTCTGGCTGTAACAGCAGCTCATTGTCCTCGGTCAATGATTATGGTAAGGGTTGAGGTGTAGTAGGGGGCTGCATTGACTTCTATAGTTGAGAGACATGGAAAGTAGAATGTATTTTAGCATTTGGGGGTAATTCCAGGCGGTAGGCAACTTTGATGATTTTCTCTGTTATCTTGAAAGGACCATAGAACCTAGGATTCAACTTCTCATTCACCCTCTTTGCTAAAGACCTCATTCGATAAGGTCTTATCTTTATATATACTAGTTCTCCCACTTCAAACTCAACATCCCTTCGATGTTTATCTGTTGTATTCTTCATGCGTTGTTGGGCCTTGCTAAATGTTCCCTCAACTCCTTGATTACTGCATTCCTCTCCTGCAGTAATTCATTAACATCTTCCACAGCCAAATTGAGGTCTTCCAACTTGAATAAGGTAGGAGGGTCCCTCCCATATAGGGCCTTGAAAGGAGACATCCCTGCGGACTGATTGAAATTGGTATTGTACCAATATTCTGCCTGAGACAACTAATTCACCCATCTTCTTGGCTGACTCCTAACAAAACATCCGAGGTAGGTTTCCAATCCTCGATTTACTACTTCGGTTTGTCCGTCCGTCTCTGGATGATAGGAAGAACTAAATTGGGTGGGTTGTTCCAGAAAGCTTGAACATTTCTTGCCAAAATAAACTCATGAACAACTTATCCCTATCTGAAATAATGGATTTAGGGAATCCATGTAGTTTTATTTATTTATGTATTTTTTTAGGTATTTTATTCACATAATTATTTAGCGTGTCAGTTTCTACTTATCTACTCTTTTGTATGTATCACTTTTTTATTGTCACATCTGCATGTGGGTCTACTGAAAACAATCTCTCTACTATGTAGGGGTAAGGCTGCGTACTATCAGACCTTTACGAGACTTCGGATTGGGTGTGATGATGATGATGATGTAGTTTTACTATCTCCCTTACAAAAACAACAACCACTTCCTCAGTAGTATAAGGGTGAGAAAGGGATATGAAATGTCCATATTTCGTCAACCGATCCACCACCACCATAATAGTAACAAACCTGTTGGATTTTGGCAATCCTGTGATGAAGTCCATGCTAATATCCTCCCAAACTCTTTTGGGAATGGGTAATGGTTCTAGAAGTCCTGCTGGGCTCAAGGCTTCATATTTGCACTGCTTGCAAATTTCACAGTTTGCAACATATTGTTGAACATCCTTCTTCATTCCTTCCCAATGTACAAAAGTAGATAACCTCTTGTATGTTCATAAATACCCGGAATGGCTGCCAAAAGGTGTGCAAGGGAATTCTCTCATGAGTAGGGAAATTCTTGAGGATCCCTTGGGGAGCACCATTTGGCCTTTCTATAAAAGGTTGCCTCCCTTGACTGCAAATCCATCCGAAAGGTGCTCTCCTTTAATCCCCTTTTGCTAAATTGCATATAACTTCTTATCCTTCTTGACTTCTTCCCACCCTCCAAAATCTTCATAATGCCATACTGTGACAACCTTTAGCTCTAGGTTATCCTCTCTCCTAGACAAAGCATCCGCCACCCTATTTTCTTTGTCGGGCTTACAATGGATTTCAAACTTGTATCCCATTAATTTTGATACCCATTTCTGTTGATCTTCATCGAGATTGCGCTGTTCCAATAAAAACTTAAGAGCTTTTTCACTTTTTGACTGCTAAAACAATGGCCATTAATTCCCTCTCATAGACTGAACTATTCTTCTTAGTCGAGGAAAAAGCTTGGCTGAAATACGCAATGGGGTGTCCATTTTGCATAAGTAACGCCCCCACTCCCCACCCTGAAGCGTCAGTCTCCAACTCAAAAGGTCAGGAAAAATCTGGTAACGCTAAGACCAGCACAGTGGTCATTGCCTTCTTGAGTTCTTCAAAAGCTTGCTGGGTTTCTCTACACCAAAAGAAGACATCTTTCTTGAGAAGAGCTGTAAGTGGTGCAACCATTTTTCCCATAATTTCTTACAAATCTCCTATAGTATCCTGTTAAGCCAAGGAATCCTCTTAATGCTCACAGATTCTTAGGTGTCTGCCATCTGTCCATGGCGGCTAGTTTTTCGGGATCAATTAGCACACCTTTGGTAGATATGATATGACCAAGATACTCTAATCGGGATTTAGCAAACACACATTTCTTGAGGTTTAACACTGCAAAATTTCTGTACTGTTTTGTATTTCACGTAAATTACATCAGTACATAGATACAAGTATATATAGAAATAGATAGGGCTATTCTAGGAAACTAATATCTTTACATAATCTCCTA
>JANZLX010000212.1:23846901-23859744 GCA_025531955.1 Erythroxylum orinocense
AAATTTGAACAAATGAGGGAAAATTCTTTTTAGGTAAGAGAAATTAGGATGTCCTAATCTATTATGCCAAAGTAAAATCTGTTCTTTAGCAGGAGTAGAACAAATACTACTTAGTCCATGAGCTTCTTTATTCTTCAAGTTATCATCAATTAAGTAGTAGAGACCATCTATCAACTTAGCACTACCAATCATCTTCCTCGAAGTTAGGTCCTGAAAAATACTATGAATCAAAAAAGGTAATGGTGCAATTAGAGTCATGGGTCAGTTTACTAATGGACAGTAGATTACAAGCTAGTTTTGGAACATGTAGGGCAGATTTAAGGCAGATTTTTTAGGGTAGAGTTACTGAACCTTTACCAGCCATAGCAGAAAATGATCCATCAGCTATGCGAATTTAAAGTGTCAACCCTCTCCTCCACTCCTTGGGCCAAGTCCATAAGCCCCTTTAAAATACCCTCATTAATAGGAGCTTCGACCGTATACCCGCCTTTAACCTAGTTTTGAAAGCTCCCATCAAGCACTCATTCGAAGCTTCCCTTACTGTAGCTAAAAGGGCTTCAAACCTTTCCCTGTACTCTGTCACGGTTCCCTCCTGCCTCAATGCCATGAGCATTTCGTATGAATCCTCTTGTTAAGAGAGTTGAAATCTCTCAAGTAATTCCTTCTTGAACTCCCCCCAAGTACGTACTGGGCTCCTCACCTCCATCCATTGGAACCAATTCAGAGCTTTCCCTTCTAAACACACTGCTGCCGCCTCCATCTTCTGTGCCTCTGTCACCGCATTTATATGAAAGTATCTCTCCACCTTAAACAACCACCCAATTGGATCATCTCCTTTCAAAATGGGTAGTTCTAGTTTCCTAAATCTTTCACAACTACGCGTCTCCTCAGCCACCTCTCGCTGTCCGCCTTCAACTCCAGAGCCCGACGGTTCCACCATGGTTTCCTTCCCCTGCCTTCTACCTACTTCTTCCATTCTAGCCATCGAGTCTCTTAGTTCAATCAACCACCCCTTAATTTCAGACATGTCCTCCTTCATGGTTCCTAGCTCCTTTTCCACCTGATCTATTTTGGCTTCCATTCTGGTATTCACCATGCCCCAACGTCACTGCTCTGATACCAATTGATAGGACACTAGCATAGTTTACTGAATATTTATTCAACTATATTATCAAAAAACTCAATACAACCACTGTTCTCTAAGAAAATAACGGAGAACTCTTAAATACTAGACCAGAAAAACAAAACTAGAAGAATATAGTAGTAATGGAAGGATCGCAAGAACACACTCTCAACCCTCTCTTCAAATGAACCTCCAGAAACATACAACACCTCCTCCATTCCACATTAGCTTTCAAGGGGCTAACCACTCTCTTCAATCTTTTTTCTCCCCTCTCTCTCTCATGCTTCTTTTCACATAAATACCCCACTCACTCCTACACAGTGGCCCCTACTGTTGCCAAGTTAGTTAGGATTGTCCCCTTTTTCTTCATGCAGCCCATCTCTCTGCCTTCTAGAATATACCTTCAACCCTACGTGTCCCTTCTTTCTTTTATAAAATTTCGTAATTAAGGGTCTATCACCATCCTTTTCCCTCTTTCCTTGCTAAGATTAACTTTTGAACTTACTTCTTTACACATAACAGGAAATAGGAGGAAAACAAAATGTTTCATGTTGCACCTTAATATGCAATTGAAATAATTGAAAGATGGATGCTACCAAGGTCCTTGCAAACACTAGAAGACAATGTATTGACTTTGAGTTGTCTTCTTCTCTTACCAAAAGATCACACTTCCAAAATTCTTGGTAAGCATCATAGGGAAAAATATTGATCATAATATTATAACAAAGAAAACCTGAATTAAGATTAGAAGACATAGCCTATTGGAGTAGTAACCCATACACCTTGCTCTTCTTCTTTGATGCTCTTGTTATAAATCATAATAGCTGAATGTAAAATGCCCATCTTTTTTACCTCAAAGAGTGTAGGCTATTGTTTAGTTTTCCATGTTACGTTTTATATGGATCATGCATATTAGTCATTCTATTCCAGTTAGAACCATCTTGTGCATAATCGCCACTTAATCTTCACATATCATCCTTGTGTGCTACTGACTAGACCACTGTTCTGAAATCTCTATTCTTATGAACAGTGTTTGACCTTTATTATATTTCCTATATATTATATTAGACAACACACGTACACACAAAGAGACATACCATGGTTTTAGTGAACACACATAACCACTTATTAGATGTTCTCCCTTTATTTTGTTAGTTTTCTTTATTATGTTTCATATTTTGATGACCCATTTTTTACCTTTTGATAGGTCTTTGATCTAAGGAAGCTTCTTCCCGAATCATCGACTTATGACTTCAATATCCATGTAAGCCATTATATTGTCTTCAAATTTTAAATATCTTTTTGGGAGAAGCCAATCTCAATTAATTGTTTAGCCGTCACGAATAAGTGTTTCCTTGAAGGGATTGCTCCAATAGTTTTTATTCATGCGAAAAGGATCCTTAACCAAATGGATAACTTCTAGTTGTATTATCTAAATATAAAAAAAGAGAGATCCCAAGATTAGGAAGTTTGAAGATGAAATGTATATGTTGTTGGACACTTCCCCTCATCTTCTGTCCTATATGCTTTGTTACTAACTTTGGTATGTGGTAGTTCTATCAACTACAGATGATGAGAACCAAGCTGGCGTAAGTAGAGAGCTCCAAAGGATCCATTGAGCATTTAAAGAGGCCCAATTACAAGACCTAGAGCCAGGAAGATAAAGGAAGTTATAAATGGGCTAATTGAAGGGACATGGACTAGACAAGCTCTAATTAGCTTGAAGAGAATTCAAGGCCCAATAAATCTGATCCAAGCTGAGTCAAGGAGACCATGAGTGTCTAAGTTATTCAAATTTGTTCCAAGCATTCCAAGACATGTTTAAATTGACCAAGGCTTGGGGGAGACATTCAAAAACGTGTGCAAGTTATCCGAACAAATTAGGAGTGGTTTTAGGCATCAAATAATACGTTTTATGCATCAAAACGTTTGCAAGTTGTCCCAACAAATTAGGAGTGATTTTAGGCATCAAATAATTTGTTTTCCTCTTGTTTCTTTTCCAGACCAATTGTTAAGATTGTGTTCATACTATGATTAGCTTAAATCATGGGTGATTTTTTATTCTAGTCAAATTATTCAATTAAGGTGTTTCCGTACCTTAATTAACTAAAACCTAAATGCCTATATAAAGGCAAGCATTGTATTGTTCAAGACACTTCAGAAAAATTTAGAACTCATTTGAGTAGTGTGAAACCCATGATCTAAGCTAATCATAGGGTAAATACAATTCTAACAGCTGGTTTGGATAAGAAACAAGAGGAAAACACATTATTTGGTGTCTAAAATCATTCATGAGACAACTTGCAAATGTTTTTGATGCATAAAACATATTTGATGCCTAAAACTACTCCTAATTTGTTGGGACAACTTGCACAAGTTTTTTATTGTTTCTCACAAATCTTGGTCAGTTTGAACATGTCTTGAAATGGTTGGAACAGGTTAGAATAATTTATATACTTATTGGGCTTCTTGACTCGGCTTGAATTAGATCTATTGGGCCTTGAATCCTTTCCAAGCTAATTAGAGCTTGTTTAGTCCATATCCCTTCAATTAGCCCATTTATAACATCCTTGATCTTCTGGGCTCTATCTCTTATAACTGGGGTTCCTTGAATGCTCAATGGATCCTTTAGAGCTTTGCTTAGGCTAGCTTGGTTCTCATCATTCTCCCACTCTTTAGAAGGATTTGTCCTTGAATCATCACCTACATCAAATACAGATAAATCAGCAACATGAAAAGTAGCACTTACATTACCATATTCACTTGGAAGGTCCAATTTGTAGGCATTGTCATTGATCTTTGCAAGCACTTGAAATGGACCATCTCTTATAGGATGCAACTTTTATTTTGGTCGTCGTGGAATTCTTTCCTTGCCCATGAACCCAATCCCAATCACTAGGCTCTAATATCTCTTTCTTCCACCCCTTGTTAGTTGAGTTTTATATTGCTTGGTCCTCTTCTCAATATTCAGCCTTACTTTCTCATGCAATGCCTTGATCAAATCTGCCTTCCTCTTTCCAACCAAACTGACCCTTTCCTCAATTGGTGTTGGAATCAAATCCAATGGCGTTAATGAATTAAACCCATCCTCAATTTGTTGCCGAATGGACACTTATATTGTAAGCAAATTCAACATAGGGCAAACACGTCTCCCATTCTTCAAATTCCTTTGTATGAGGCACGCAATAAGGTAGATAAGGTCCTATTAACAACTTCAGTTTGACCCTTGATTTGGGGATGACAAGATGTTGAAAATAATAACTTAGTTTCCATCTTTGCCCATAAAGTCTTCCAAACGTAGCTTAAGATTTTCACACCTTTGTCACTGACAATACTCCTTGGAATGCCATACAAACGCACAATCTCTTTGAAGAACAAATCAGCGATATGTGTTGCATCATCAACTTTATGGCATTGGATGAAATGAGCCGTCTTTGATTTCCCCCTTTTGACCTACGTAAACCTAAAACAACAAAAATTGAATCCTTTCCCCCTTTTGACGAAGGTAAACCTAAAATAAAATCCATAGAAATATCAACCTAAGGTTCATTAGGTATAGGTAAAGGAGAATACAAACTAGGAGGCATAACTTTAGACTTAGCTTGTTTACAAGTAATGCACTTCTTGCAAAGTCTCTCTACACCCCTTTTCATATGTGGCCAAAAGAAGTGATCACTTTAAACATCTAAGGTTTTTCTAATCCCAAAATGCACCATTAAACCTCCACCATGTGCCTCCCTCACAAATAATTCCCTTAAAGAAGATGGAGGATTCACAACTTACTTTCTCTAAACAAGGAACCATCATGCTTATAGAACTTACCAAATGCTCTCCATTATCACATGCCCCAAATATGCTAGAAAAGTCATGGTCATTAGCATATAATTCTTTTAATGTACTTAAAACCAAGTAAGTTTGTATCAAGTTTAGAGAGTAAGGCATACCTCCTTGACGATGCAATAGTCACAATGTTCTCCTTACCTTGCTTGTACTTGACGACATATGGGAATGTTTCAATGAACTCCATCCACTTAGCATGTCATAAACTTACCTTGTCCCTTGAGATGTTTCAACGACTTATGATCTATATGTATCACAAATTCCTTGGGTCAAAGGTGGTGTTGCCAAAGTTTGCAATGGCCTCACAAAAGCATAAATCTCCTCATCATAAGTCGGGTAATTCAAAGTTGCCCCATTGAGTTTTTCAGTACAATAGGCAATTGAATGCTTCTCTTGCGTCAAAACAACTCCAATACCTATTCTTGAGGCATCACACTCAATCTCAAAGTTATTTGAAAAGTTAGGCAATGCTAAACAAGGTGCTAAACACAACCTCTCTTTAATCAAATTGAATGCATGCTCTTGATCACTACTCCACTTAAAACCAATAGTTTTATTTTAGTGAGTGGTGCTGCAATGGTGTTAAAATCTTTAACAAAAAGCCTATAAAAGCTAGCCAACTCATGGAAACTTCTTACCTCTGTTATGGAATTAGGTGATGGCCATTCTTGGATAGCCTTTACCTTTTCTTCATCAACCTCAACACCTGCCACTTACAACAAAACCAAGAAAAACAATCTTATCCATGCAAAAAGAACATTTTAAGATTGGCATAAAGCTTCTTTTTTCTCAAAACATTCAAAACAGATGTTAAATGTTCTAAATGTTTATCCATATTCTCACTATAAATTAGGATATCATCAAAATAGACCACAACAAATTTGCCTTTGAATGCACGCAACACATGATTCATTAACCCCATAAAAGTACTTGGTGCATTAGCAAAATCAAATGGTATTACAAGCCATATAAACCATAGTTAGTCTTAAAGGCAGTTTTCCATTCATCACCTTCTCACATCCTAATTTGACAATAACCACTTTTCAAATCAATCTTACTAAAAACATGTGATCTATGTAATTCATCCAAGGTATCATCAAGCCTAGGGATAGTATGTGTATACTTTATGTTGTTGATAGCTCTACAATCAACACACATCCTCCAATATCTATCCTTTTTAGGCATAAGAAGTATTGGCAATGCACATGGACTCATGCTCTCCCTTATATACCCTTTTACCATCAACTCCTCATCTTGCCTTTAAAGTTCCTTTGTATCCTCGGGATTACTTCTATAAGCTAGTCGGTTTGGGATTGAAGCACCAGGAACAAGATCAATTTGATGTTCTATTCTTCTAATAGGTGGCAATCTACTAGAAACATCTTCAGGAAACACATCCTTAAATTCCTGCAATAAAGAAACAACGACACTAGGCAAAGAAATGTTAAGTTCGTTAGTATTAAAATAAGCCTTTTTGTACAACAGTACAATATTGGCTCATTTGAAAACACAACCCTTTTGGCATCACTCTATTTTGCATAAAGGCTGCATGCTTCCTAGTTTTTCTCTCACTGCGCTCTTGATCTTCTCCTTTTTCATCTCCACTCAAAAGTTACTTCTTTTCCTCTCCTCTTGAGTTCAACCACTTCTTTCTTTTCACTCTTATTTTGTTTCTTTTTACTACTCTGAACTTCACTCTCTCTTGTTGTGTCACTCCCACTTTTAACTCTTTATTTGATATATCCATATACTTGTCTAGGGGTAAATGGTGCAAGAGTGATTGGTTTCCCATTCATTATGAAAGAATATTTGTTCTTGAATCTATCATGCATTGCAAGCCTATCATATTGCTAGGTCTCCCCAAAAGAATGTTTCTAGCATGCATAGGCAATACTTCACACAAAACCTTATCTTTATACCTTCTAATTGAGAATGAAATTAGCACTTACTTTTCTACCTTAAGTTCCCCACAATCATTCAACTATTGAAGTTTATATGGCCGTGGGTGCTTTGTAGTAGGTAAACTCAGCTTCTCCACCAATTGCTGCATTTGTGCAACTACTAATATCAATGATCATGCTAAATACCTTGTGTTTGATGTGGCATCTTGTATGGAAGATATTGTCACGTTGCTCATCATTATCTTCCTTCACTTGTGTACTCAATGCATGCCTAAAAACCAATGCTTCTCCCCCAACAAGGTACTCCATGTTAGTAGCATCCTCCAGAGGTGGCATGGATTAATCATCTGATTCACTTTTAGTCTCAACAACTCCATTCTCTCTCAAAATCATAACATGTTTGGACATTAAAAGGTAATATGGCCTATTCCCAAAAATCGAAAACACTTAACATCCCTATTTCTTTTTTGTTGGGAAGAATCGTTACCATTGGTGGATCTCATGTTTGTGGCTTTATAGGATTCATCTTTGTGTTTGGAAATAGCCCTGCCTTCCTTTTTACCCCAATTCGATTTCCATGATGAAGAGGAACCCGAATTTTGGCCAAACTTTGTAGGACCCTTCCTTTTGAGTTGTCTTTCTACTTTCCTGGCCATGTGCAGCATATCTTCTAGCTCCACATAATGTTGTAGCTCCATCACATTGTCTATGTCTCTATTCAACCCTTGCAAAGTCGCTTCTCTATCTTCCTCAACATTGGCTTGAATCATTGCAAGTCCTCAACACTTTTAGACCCTTTATTAAGGCCTTGCAACCTTTGCTACTATCGCTATAATAGTGATTAGGGATGAATCTCCTTCTCATTTGAGTAGTGTGAAAACCATGATTTAAGCTAATCATAGTGTGAATACAATCCTAACAGCTGGTCTGGACAAGAAACAAGGGGAAAACACATTATTTGATGCGTAAAATCACTCTTAATTTTTTGAGACAACTTGCAAACATTTTTGATGCATAAACACATTAGATGCCTAAAACCACTCCTAATTTGCTGGGACAACTTCCACATGTTTTTTAATGTTTCCCACAAAACTTGGTTAGTTTGAAAATGTCTTGGAAAGCTTGGAATAGATTGGAATAACTTAGATACTCATTGGACTTCTTGACTCAGCTTGGATAAGATTTTATTGGTCCTTGAATTCTTTCTAAGCTAATTAGAGCTTGTTTAGTCCATATCCCTTCAATTAGCCCATTTATAGCTTCTTTTATCATCTTAGCTCCAGCTCTTGTAATTGGGCCTCCTTGAAACGCCCAATGAATCCTTTGGAGCTTTGCTTAGGCCAGCTTGGTTCTCATCAACAGAGATTGGGGTTCTGCATGGAATGTATGATATACTTGTTGGAAAGTTGACTAGGATTGCCTAAATTAGTAGGATCCAAAATCAATTTCCAGATTTTTAGTGATTTCCATATTTAAATTTATTTACTTCCAGATTTCTAGGCTAATTTTTCTAGATATCTTTAATGTAATTCCTTAATTATTTCCTACTCCAATTGTATATATTTGTAGAGAAGGATTAATGAAAATGAGGTGAAAAAGATTATTCACATAATCCTTTGTTTCAGTACTTGCATCTAATACTACTTTCAAATATTTTGAATTGAACCCATGCCATTGGTTGTCTATAATAGCCTAATATTTGTACATATCTAAGCTTTCTTTTTTCCTTTTTGTATGCTAGCATGTCTTGTTCTCTATGTGATGCACTAAAATGAATTAAATAGAACTTGAGAACTAAGAGGCTTGGGAGAATTTGTGATATGGAAACCCGAAGAAATAAAGGTTCTTGAAACTCCCTAATCCTATTGAATCAAAACCCCAATCTTTCTATTCTAAGAACATGCTAGTTCAAACCCCAATTATATGAAATTGAGACCTAAACTCAAAGAAAACAGAAGAATTGAACACGCCACAGGCGATTACCTTGATAAGTGATGCAATCCTTGAAGTAACAACAAGAACAACACACCTTTCTTGAAGATAATATCTCTCAATTTCGTTAATCAACAAATCTGATGCTTACAAGGATAAAATAAAGTATTTATACCCTTGCTCTCGTCCTAAACCTAAAAGGAATAGGTTACAAGACCCTTTAATGCTAAAACAAGCCTAATCCTAACTAGTTTAGGAGTTTATAGCCCAATAATGCAATCTGATCATAATCCACTTAGGATTAGGCTAAACTAACTTAAATAAGACCAAAATAACTTAAATAAACCTAAGGGGGGCGGATGGGCCTAATGGATCACTCTACTTAGGCTCACACACTTGGTTGTCCAAAACTAGCTTTAAATAAACTAAAGGCAAGTACTAATAAATACCTAGCCCATAACAAGTCTCTTTGGGCCTAATAAACAAAGGATAAATAACTAGGCCAATGTATTAAAATAAGTTCATAAGAATAATTGAACTTGGCTTGAAATTTGGCTAGGTAGTAGCTCCTCCACACGTCCTCTCTAGAAGAATCACAAGCTTGACTACTCTACTGGAATTCTCCATGGATGGTTCGGACTTGTCGTCAAGGTGAGGTGTAATGTGACTTTGAACAAACCCTTGAAGTGCTTGTTTAAGCCTTGCTACACGTTGCCTTGTAATAGGTCTACTGGGCAAAGTAAGCTTGTCTTGGCGTGTTGCACCTTGATCTCCATTGCCATGGTTTCTTGTATCAATTTGTGCGAGAGACAAACTAGGAAGAAACAATGAGAAATATGCATTGATTCCTAAAACATCCCATACAAACGAAAGATTTCACTATTTATAGCCCCAAATGGTAGTAACCATCAATAACTACATTTAGGCTATTGCTAACTAATTTATAGTGTTAAATTTTGTAATTTTTTATTTTAGCGAAGCAGAGGTCTATACATGGAGGTTCATATGTCAACCTAAAATTTTATGCCATTAGGTCATGTTCCCATATTTGTGAATAAGTACTAATAATTAAATAATTTGAATTATTGCTTCTAGTTCATTCCTAAGAATGGACAGTTGACATATAAAGCTTTTGTCCATAGGTAAATTTTTATATTGCTTTTTTGAAGTGGTTCATATGTAAGAAAGATTCATATTTTTACTCAAAACCTTAAGACATTTGGTTATCAATCAGTTATTGTTATATGAACCACTCTAATCCTTTATTTATTTCTAATATGGACTTAGTAAGGCTTTTATTGGAAATAGTCTCTATATAGTAGGGGTAAAGTTGTGTATTACTGGATCTTTTCTGACCCCGCGTCTCAGCATAATTTCTGCAGGAATGTTGTTATTGTTGACATAGTAAGACTTTTAATGCTTCCCTTTTACGTAGTACATTCTTGTTCCTTGAAGTGTAACGCCATTAGGACACCATTATGCAAATCAAGTTTCATGATTGGTAAATCTCCAGTCCATTCTCATATTTCACTCGAGCACATTACTCTCAAGCATCTGGCTCTACCAAGTTTTCAGTCCTATTACGGCCTTATAACTTGTCATTTGTGAGCATATATTTTTTTAATTGAACTTCTTGTTTGAGAAATTGTATTGCTTTACTTGGAAATTGGCTGAATTTCATAATTTTTTAAGGAGTGGCTCTCATACAGGGAGGTTTATATCTCAATTGAAGTAAAAAAAATTTCTATATATTCAGAAGATAAGATTTACATATGCTGCAGTTCTTATATAGAGCTAGGGTACATAGTTATGGAAGTCTTCCTAATTAGGAAGACTCCTTATTTGGAAATATCCCTAATATAGCTAGATATTACAGCTAAGGATACTCTATAAGGATAATCCCTTAATTAAGGGACTATCTATTATTATGGGATTCTCTACACTCCCCCTCAAGTTGGTGCAAAGATGTCTATCATGCCCAACTTGCTAATTTGTTCTTCAAATGGTTGTCTGAACAACCCCTTTGTGAAGACATCTGCTCTTTGTTCTTTAGTAGGAACAAATGGAATGCGTATGCTTCCATCTTCCATTTTTTCCCTTATAAAGTGCTTATCAACCTCTATATGCTTTGTCTTTTCGTGAAGTACTGGATTGTGTACAATATTAATGGCTGCCTTATTGTCATAATACAACTTCATGGGAGGCTTAATTTCCAAATTTAACTCAGACATAACTCTTCGGAGCTATAAGACTTCAAACACTCCTTGAACCATACCCCTGTACTCAGCTTCTGCACTACTTCTAGCTACTACATTCTACTTTTTACTCCTCCATGTGACCATATTTCCCCATAGATAGGTGCAGTAGCCTGATGTTAACCTTCTGTCAGTAATGGAGCCAGCATGGTCTGCATCCGGGTAGACTTCTATGCTTCTTTCTTCCTTCTTCTCAAAGAACAATGCCTTATTAGGACATTCCTTTAGATATTTCAAAATTTTGATAACAGCCTCCAAGTGTTCTTCATATGCTGAGTGCATAAATTGACTTACTAAGCTCACTGCAAATGCTATATCTGGCCTAGTGTGAGATAAGTAAATTAGTTTCCCAACAAGTCTTTGGTACCTTTCCTTGTTTACTGGAGTACCATTTTCGGGCTGTCCGAGTCTTCTCCCTTGTTCCACTGATGTATCACACGGTTTACAGTCACTTAAACCTGATTCTTTTAATAAATCCAAAGTATACTTTCTTTGAGTCACCACAATTCCCTTCTTGAATCGAGCTACTTCCATACCAAGAAAATATCTAAGCTTCCCCAAGTTTTTTTACTTCAAATTCCTTCCCGAGTTGGTTGTAATTTCTCTATCTCCACTTGATAACTTCCAGTAATTATGATATCATCCACATACACTATTAGGACAGCAATCTTACCATCCCTATTCCTTTTAGTAAACAGGGTATGATCTGATTGGCCTTGGGAATACCCCTTACTTGTTACAAATTTGGTGAATCTATCAAACTAGGCTCTTGGGGACTATTTTAGTCCATATAGGGGCCTTCTAAGTTTGCACACCTTGTCTCCAAAGCTTTTCTCAAACCCAGGAGGTGGCTCCATGTATACTTCCTCTTCCAAATCACCATTCAAGAAGGCATTTTTTTACATCTAGTTGTATTAGAGGTCAATCTAAACATGCAGCCATTGATAATAGGATCTTGACAGTATTCAACTTTGCCACTGGGGAGAATGTCTCAGTGTAGTCCACCCCAAATGTTTGAGAATAACCCTTTGTCACCAACCGATCTTTAAATCTTTCTATTGACCCATCTTCATTGTATTTAATGGTAAATATCTACCAGCATCCCACCAATTTCTTCCCTCTTGGTAGATCTGTTTTCTCCCATGTGCCATTCTTTTCCAAGGCTGTTAACTCTTCCAAAACTGCCTCCTTCCACTCAGGAACAGGTAAAGCATCATGTATATTGTTTGGAATTTATGCACTGGTTAGTGTGGACATAAAGGCAGAAAAAGTTGGAGACAATTTTTCATTAGAGACAAAGTTGGAAATAGGGTATTGTGTGCATGATCTTTTCCCTTTCCTCACTGCAATAGGAAGAAAAATATCACCAGGGAGATCATTTGAGTTACCTCATTGGGTGCTATTGACCTCAGTTTCAGATTAAGAGATATCAGGACTTAGATTTGGAGATGATAATTGGGTTGTATCAAAGATTACTTCCTTTGTTCCCCTACTATATATTGCACCATGGAGTGTTTTCTATTTTCAGCTTCCTTTTCAATATTGTCTTCTTCCTGATTTTCTGTTTCCTCCCCCTGACTAGTAATCTTCTCTATTGTTGATCCTTCTAGGCTCAAAATCTCAGTTTTTTTCCATTAGACCTCTCATCTTCCTTACTGAAATACTCCCCCTGAAGATGAGTGTGGCTATCATACGATATACCCTCAAAAAATGTAACATCCATAGAGGTAAAAAACTTTCGAGATATTGGATCAAAACATCTATATCCCTTTTGGGTTCTAGAGTATCCAAC
>JANZLX010000212.1:23949199-23960242 GCA_025531955.1 Erythroxylum orinocense
GACTAAGTAGTTCTTATTGAACTAGTTCCATAACTCCCATCTTTTCATTCCAATTATCACCAAAATTTTACAAAAACATCTTATCACATTCAAAGTCATTTTCAAAATTCTCCAATATCATTTGGTTTCTTATTTATATTTTCCATTCACCAATTTACTCGCTAAGCGGCATTTTACCTAGTATAATAATATTCAACCTTCTTGGAAATTATGCCTAAAATTCACCAAAATTCAAAATTAACAACTACACTCACCAATTAAATTTTCAAAACACAGAAACCACAATTCTCAATAATATTACATTGTAGTTCAATTATACCCAGCAATTGTCAATGAATGCATATACAGTCATTTTAATGTGTGCAAAAATTCTAATTCATGTACGCGTATGCTAACATTATGCATAAGCATGAAATGCATTTTTCTTAATCTCTTTTTGATCTCACATGTACCGAATTTTAGGGTTCTAACCCTTAATATGAGAATGAGATGTTACAATTAAATTAAATTAGTTATCAAATCAAGAATTAGAATCAAGCAAAGGTTTTAAGTAATTTCTTTCATGATTTGATTATGATTGAAATTATAAATATGATGAGAATATATTATTTTAATGAGATCGAAATTTTTTGAAAATTTAAATCTCTCAATTAAATATTAAGTACACATTAGGAACGTGATAGTTGCCTTCAATTATTTAAGAATAAAATCAGAATTTTGTTTATTGTTTGGATTTTTGAGTAAACTCAAGGTCGCTTTAACCCAGATATATTTTATCTTAAATTTGTAGGTCTTATCTAAATTTGTATAATTTGAATGAACAAACTTATGATCATATCAATTTGGAGGTAGGGTTAGGAATACTATATATGATATATTTTGGCAAAGAGATGTCACCTAACAGTTCTAGAAGTCACATAAGATGTGTCTGAAAAGTAGTTTTCTACCTAATTTAAATTTAGTTGGTTTATTGAGCAAACTTAAGATCAATTAATTTTAAATAGGATCCTAGCTCACTAGGAAATTATTTTATAATTTCTCAATTTATTAGTGATGGCTATTATTATGAATAAAATAGTGAGTGTAATGAAATAATTTTTAAAGTCCTTATTTTATTTGATTTTGGATAAAAAAATAATATTAGCTCCTTTTATGTTTTTTAGTTATCAAATTTGAAGATGAGCGCCAAGTTGACATTGAGGAGAATCATGGATGCTAACAAACTAACTAGATCTAACTTTTCATACTAGTTTTAATACCGGAGAATAATTCTCAAAAGAAAAAGCTTTACGTTCTTGACACTCCTGTGCCACTCGAACCTAGATCTAATGCAACTGATGAAGTTTAGGAGTGGTATCAACGTTATATTGTTGACGTTAAGCAAGCCATATGTGTGATTTTAGCTATCATATCTCTTGAGCTTTAGAGGCAGCAATAGAACATAGATGCACCTATATGATTCTTCATCTCAATGAGTTGAGCATAAATTAGGGTAAATATCAAATCTCTAAGACATTGTCACAATGCAAGATGATATAAGGATCTTCAGTCAATATGCATGTGCTGAAGATGATTGGGTATATTGAAAATTTGACCCAATTAGGTTTTGTTATGGACCACAGGTTAAGTGTTGATCTGGTGCTGCAGTCTCTAAGTTCAAGCTTTTCACAATTCATGATGAACTTCAATATGAATTAGAAGGACATGACATTGCCCGAACTGTTGAACATACTTAAGGCTGCGAAACAGTGCCTTAAGAAGGAAACCGATTCTATACTTATTATAGGTTCTTCTAAGGGCAAGAAAAAGAGCTCTAAGAAGGAAACGAATAAGAAACAAAAAGCTTCTACTAATGTAGTAAAGGCTAAAAGAGGTGTCAAGAAGAAGAGCAATGACAAAGGCATATGTTTTTATTGCGGAGTCAATGGACACTGTAAAAGGAATTGCCCATCTTATCTTACTAGCTTGAAATATAAGAAGCTTAAATAAGTTGTCTCTTCAGGTACATTTATGATTGAGATCAATCTTTCTACTTTTGTTCTACATTTATGGGTATTAGATACTAGTTGTGGTTCTCACATATGTAATAAGATACAAATCTTAACAAGGAGTAAATAGTTAAGAATAGGCAAAGTGGACTTGCAAGTTAGGAATGGAGCAAGAGTTGCTGCATTAGTTGTAGGAACTAGTAGTTTAGCTTTACCTTATGGCCTTGTATTAGAACTTGATAATTGTTATTATGTTCTAGTTATTACAAGAAACATCATTTATATTTCTTATCTAGATTTGAATGGATTTGTCTTTATTATTAAGAATAAACTTGTTATTTTTATAAAGAAGATGTTTATTATGGATCTAGATTACTTACAAATGGTATGTATGAGTTTGATCTTGAAAGATCGATTCTTAATATAAATAGCAAGAAAAGAAAGTAACCAAAATCCATCTTATCTATGGTATTGTAGGTTAGGTCATATCAATGAAACTAGAATCACAAAGTTATATGAAAAATGATATTTGAATTCTTTTGATTATGATTCATATGAAACTTATGAATCTTGTTTATTGGGAGAGATGATCAAACTAATCTTTAGTGGAAAAGGACAACGTGCTACCGAGTTACTAAAGTTAATACATTCAGATGTATATAGGCCTATGTCCACTATGCTAGAGGTGAATACTTGTATTTCATTACATTCACAGATAATCATTCTAGATATGGTTATGTATACTTAATGAAACAAAAGTATGAGGGCCTATTTGGTTGTTGGCTGATCAACTATTTTTTAGCTGATTGACCACAACTAGCTAATTGACTTTACCAAAAAGCTATTAATCTTGTTTGGTGGTTGGCTGATTCAACCCAACTAGCTAATTTTACATAAGTTGCTAAAGAGCAGCATTTAGAAAATAGTTGTTTGACTTTTACTGTAATGCCCTTACGGTGATTTATTGCCTAGCTCGGATGATTTATTAGCGGCAACTAGAAGCATCCACGTAAGCACCACAACTAATCAAAGTTCTAAGTATTTTCGTAGACAAGTAGTTGTTACTCCTTAGAAACAGCAAGTCCGTAATTGATGATGATGATGCTGTCGACAACGTTGATTTCATTGTCCCACTCTTCTTCTCTTTTCTCACAACATACAGAGAAGGTGATGATAGATTTTTGAAATCATCGTCATCAGTTTGTATTTTGGGAGATGTTATTGTTGTTGGGGAATCAAGATATACTGTTGGATATATTTGCTTCTTTTCTTTTGGCGAATATTGCTTGTCATCACTTGCCTTGTTTTCTTCTACTTTAGTGTAAGTTGCAACATATATTAATCACAGGAGAAAAATGGAAGTGGAGATTATAGAGAAGTTGATCGACATGCAATGGAATATATAGCAAAGGGGTTCTGGGTTTAGCAAGAAATGAGCACTATCTTGTTGTTATTGGGGGATTTTGAAGTCAATGGATTTTATAGAATGTGTTAAATAAATACTTCTCGTGCTTCCATAAAAGACAGTAATGTGAGTAAAATTGACAAATTAGTTTAATTTAGGTTGTCATATTTTATGTCATCATCATCATCATCATCATCATCATCATCATCATTATTATTATTATTATTTATTTTATATTTTTATATTTTTATTATTATTTGTTTTATATTTTTATTAGAGTTATAAACTTAATTTTTGTAGAATTAAATATCTAAATTCTAAATTTTTATAAGAATATTCACCGAAATATTAAGATATATAATATTCATACCCTTATAATTTTTTAAAGTCATATCCTCATAACTCATTTTACACATAAATAGCTAATAAGAAGCAGCTAATTTTACCAAACATCAAATGACAAACAGCTAATGCAATCCGCTGATCAAATCAGCTGATAGAATCAGCTATCAGCTAACAGCTAATGCAATCAGCTGTTTGCCAAACAAGGCCTAAATCTTTTGAAAAATTCAAGGAATTTAGGCTTGAACTTGAGAAATAAACTAGTAAAAGTATTAAAACTCTTAAATTAGATCAAGGTGGTGAACATTTGGACCATAAGTTTCTTGGTTACTTTAAAAAATGAGATTCTCTCAAAATGGACTCCTTCTATAACTCCACAACATAATGGAGTTTTTGAGAGGAGAAATCATAATCTATGAGCTATGGTAAGTTCCATGATGAGTCATGCAATCCTTCCGATCTCCGTTTGGGGATATGTCAATGAAACCACTATATACCTTATAAACAAAGTTTCGTCCAAATCGATTGATAGGAAACCATATGAGATATGGACTGGGAGAAGACCTGGATTGTCACACTTAAAGATTTTGGGGATGTGATGCATATGTGAAGCATGATATAGCTGATAAGCTTTAAGCTAAATCAAATAAATACAAATTTGTAGGGTATTTGAAAGAGAGTTTCAGATACCAATTTAACCATCTTGATGAGCAAAAGTGTTTCTTTTAAGACATGCTACATTCTTTAAAAGAGAGTTTATTCTTAAAGAAAGTATTGGGAGTGAGGTACAACTTAGTGAAGTTCAAAGGACAAAAATTCACATTGAAATGGAACAAGAACCTTATGTTGATACGTATGATGTACAACCGAGAGTTGAAGAGACACATAGTCTATGGTGCACTAGTAGGATACGTCATGCTTCTATTAGATTAGATCTACATATTGAGCAGGGAAAGGATAATGTATCGCTCATACATAATGAATCTACTAATTTTAAAGAAGCGATATCTAACATTGATTTTTTTAAAATGGCAAGAAGCTATGAAATTTGAAATGGAATCCATGTATACAAACCAAGTATGGACTTTGGTGGATATTGTAGCTATTGAATGCAAATGGGTTTTTAAGAGAAAAACTGACATGGATGGGAATGTACATATGTAAGAAGTGAGTTTAGTGGTAAAAGGTTAAAAACAAAAACAAGGGGTTGAGTTTGATGAAACCATTTCACCAGTAGTTATGCTAAAATTCATCAGGATCTTGTTAGCTATAGCAACATATCATGATTATGAAATTTGGCAAATGGATGTCAAAACAACATTTCTCAATGGGAGATTATAAGAGGATGTGTATATCACACCTTGAAGGTTTTGAATCTAAGAAATTTCGTAATCAAGTATGTAAGTTACAAAGGTCCATTTATGGACTTAAGCAAGCTTCACAAAGTTGGAACATCCGTTTTGATAAGAAAATCAAATAGTTTGATTTTGTAAAAAATGTGGATGAACTATGTGTCTATAAGAAGGTGAGTGGGAGTGTAGTTGTGTTCTTAGTGTTATATGTGAATGACATATTGCTAATTGGAAACAACAAACCTATGCTTTATTCTATAAAGATTTGGTTATCTAAGAACTTCTCTATGAAGGATATGGGATAAGCAACCTATATTTTGGGAATAAAGGTTTATAGAGATAGAATAAAGAGGTTGCTTGGATTGTCCCAATCCACGTACATAGATAAAGTGATAAAGAGGTTTAGCATGGATAATTCCAAGAGGGATTCTTACCCATGTTGCATGAGATTTCTTTCTCACAGAGTATGTGTCCAAAGACACAAGAGGAGAGAGACAAAATGGATTGTATTCCATATGCTTCGACAATTGGATCAATCCTATACGCGATGCTATGTACTAGACCAGATGTCTCTTATGCTTTAAGCATAACAAGTAGGTTTGAAGCCAATCTAGGTAAGGGTCACTGGACAGTTGTGAAAAACATTTTAAAGTATTTAAGAAGAACTAAAGATGTTTTCTCGGTCTATGGAGGAGCTAAACTAACAGGTCAATGATATTCAGATGCTAGTTCTCCATTAAATTCCGATGATAGTAGATCATAGTCAGGGTACATCTTCACTATAAATGGTGGTGTAGTAAGTTAGAAGAGTTCCAAACAACCAACCATTGTAGATTCAACAATCGAGGTAGAGGACATTTTAGTGTCAAAGGAGGCAAAGAAAGCAGTTTAGATCAAGAAGTGAACTTGGAGTGGTTTCTAGCATTATTAAGTCTATAGTATTATACTGTGACAACAATGGTGCTATTGCATAGGCAAAAGAACCAAGTCTCATCAACGGTCCAAACGTATACTTAGGAAGTTTCACTTGATCAGGGAGATAGTGGAGTCGAAAGATATAATATTGGAGTGGCTTCCCTCTCACTAAGTCGTTGTCTCAAAAGAGATATGTCGACATATGGATGGATATGGTATTAGATACGTAGGTGATTGACTTTAGTGTAAGTGGGAAATTGTTAGTTTATACCCTTATAGCTAATCAATTGGATGCAATTTGATACATGTAATTATTATTTAATTAATGAAAAAGAATTTCTTTATCTTTGTGTATTAATTTAATTACACTTGATGTTTTAATACTAAAGGTAAAATCCTTGGAATAAATATTGTGCAATTGAAATTATGATAAGATTATAATCATGAGATTCAATTTACATTTATGTATTATTCCGAAATGTTCGTAGTTGCAGTTTAATTAAGAAGGGATATTGTTGAAACGTTAAAATTAGCACACATTTTGTTTCTTTCTTATTAAGAAAGTAATTGATCTCATAAATTAAAGTACAGAGATACTTAAACTAATGTGTGGATTTGAGAATATTGAATTGAATATTACTTATATTTCTGTGGATTTCCTCATAATGATGGATGTATAATTAACTATTAGACTTAAGATTACCAGGGTATCTCGTGTGAGAATTATTGTATTTTGATGCTACTTACGAATCGTCCTAGAATAATTCAATCGATAGTACTTGGATGCAATATGAACCATATAAAGATAGTTGAGTAAGTCAATAAAAGATTCATCACTCTAAGGTAATTAAAGAGAATGTTCTACTATTTTTTATTAGTAGTGATTTTTGAAATTCTCTGGCTAGAGTGAATTGACATTTAAATAGGTGTTTTCAAATTTCAATTATAAATCAATTACTAATTAGCAAGAATGAGCATGATTGGATGGAAAGAGTAGACATTGTATCCATACTCTGTCCAATTGGAATATTGGATGACGAAAGGATTAAACTATACATCATAACCATGGATGGATAGGTTAGGTTAACCACTTTGACATTCCTGATATTTGGGTGGTCATGACATATTGCTAGGCGTTAATCTTGATCTATGTTTATAAATTGTTTAATTGGAGAATTATAGATAAATTAAAAGGAGTTTTAATTTATCTTATTCTAATTGTTAATTAGAATTATGATTTATAATCATTGTCAATATATTAGGAACCGAATGGGTCACACATTAAAGAACAATTTGTGAAAGAAAATTTTCTTTAATTAAGTTGGACTTAATTATAAAGTTTGAGAAACTTTAAGGATAAAAAATGAGATATTTGATTTGATTAAAATTAAATTAATTATAATTATAATAAAATTTTATAATTAAAGAATTTAATTTTAATAAAAGTTAAAAATTCTAATGATTTTTCTATTAATGGGAAGAATGTTTAGAAGCTAGCACTTATGTTCTTCCTCTTAAAAGATTCTTGAGAAATTGCTTTGTGAATGCCATCAAAGGCTGGACGTTTCAACAACTCGTAGTTGACTCTTAGTGAATATTTAAAACCAATTAAGTTAGCCTCACACAACAGCTTAAGCTATTGTGGTGAAACGGTCACTTAACATGGTATCAGAGCATGTTTGGTCCGGATTATTAATTTTCAAGTGACAACTGGATGTCCAGTCCCAGTTGCACTTAAGGGGAAGTGTTAGAGTATCCCATATTGACTAAACATGAAAATATTAAAGGGTTTGTAGAAAAGTTTCAAAGGATTTTCAACAAGAACACGAACAAGGTATGATTTCTTATGATTCATTTTTTTTGTTTTATTCAAGTTAATCTATTGTTGGGATCAGTTCGGAATTCATAAAAAATTTTATTTTTTGCTGTGCCCGTGATTCGATCACGGTTTAATTATAACAAATGAAACTTATCTTGTCTCTCTCCTTTGGAAGTTTCTATATTAATCATTTTTTAATTTTAAAAAAGTGACTTAAAGTGTAGTTTATGGCTTCGGGAAAAATTGATTTCCCCTTTTACGACAATGTATGTACTAAAACTTAGACATTAATTAAATTTAGGTTTCATCTCTACATAATCAGTGTCTAGACGCATTAAAAATATATATGAGATTTCACCCGAAAAGATCTGGCAATTAATAAAAGGTTGACTTGCTGACATTTTTTGTTATTTACAATTAAAGTTCAACAAAATGTTTGATAGGCTCTTAGGATGATGATAAAATATTTAATTACATAAATACAAGTCTCCAAGCAACTATCAGCTAGATGGCAAGTTCTCAACTCCTATTTGAAGTTGTTGTTATGGTTGATCGAAAGCATTAGAATATGTTATCTCTTAGGATGATATTACAAAATCTAGCAGTTCTAAATAAGCAGCGACATGTGTCCATTATTGCACTTTTCTTAACCAAGAAATTTGTTTTTGTTATCAAGTTGTTCGATTATGTGGTCGATTCCATTACCAGATAAAGTCAGATTTGAATTCATTGACTTACTAATATTTAATTCTATAATTGTTGTTTCTTTCAATCTCGCATTCTTATTCGATTAGTTTATAAGGAATTTCAAAAAGTTCAATTCGGTAGTTGAATGACTTGTTTTCTATATAAAATTGAATGGTAGAGGTTGGATGAGATGATTCATCTGAATTATTTTGATTCCACGTGAACCCCTGCTAAATTTGTTATTAATGTAAAAGGAGATGTTAGTCAAAAATAGATACATCATATCTATTATTGCAAGATTGAGAAGAAATTTAGTTTGGAGGTCAATTGTGTGTTGTCAAGAGGAAAACAATAGTGTCGTAACAACTACATTGACAAAGTGGAATTCTTTAATAACATTGTTAATAAAACGCAATTAGTTAAATTAATGAAACTAATGTATTCGACTCCTTAAAGAGTTGAGAAAACGATGGAATATCCTACGTGGAAGTGAAAGGATAATGTGATTGACTCATTAAAGAGTTGAGAATATCAAGGATTTTTTTTTTTTGTAATTGACTCATTAAAGAGTTTAGAAAATTTTTAATCATTTTTTTTTAAAGATTTTGAAACATAAAAGTTGTAATACATTGTAAACCCTCTTTTCATAATATTTTAAAGAATAGAATTAATTTTTAGATAAATTTTATGAATTTCATAAAATATATTTTCTAAAATATATTATTTCAAAAATAAAATTTATAATATTTCATATTTTAAATAGGAAAATCGATTCTCTCTAGATTTTATTTTACTTTTATTTAGAATTTTCCTTTTTTGATTATTTTCCCATTCTAGGATAGGAATTTAAGTGCCTCGGTCCTAATAAATTAGACTCCTCCCTAGCAGCCTTCCTTCCTTTTGTTGTAGCTCATCTACTTGCCCTTCATTGTTATTCAGTGTCTAATACTCCATCTGCTACATCTTCGAGCTCCTAAGCCTTTCCCAGTAAGGCCCCTTTAACAACTTGAGGCTTCAACATCCCAATTCATCCTTATCATCTTATAGGCATACCCTAGCCCTTACCCTTACCTCATTGCTCTTAACTCCCTTTGTTCATATGTTGCTCCCAACCCCATTTAATCATCCCTTTGCTCTTAATCTTGCCAAGAAAAATTGAAGCCATATAAAAGGGAACGTCTCATCATATAAAACCCTAAGGTTTCTCCTTCCTCCTTAAGAAGACTTTCCAATGGTTACTCCTCCCATCGATGCTCTTTAAACTGATGCTCTATAATAGATGAGCTCTAGAATAGGTTTCTTTGTGGAATAAAGATTACCCTATCTTATGGAGCAACATTGAGCCATGAAAAATTGATGGAAACTAGACTTAGAGGAAGTTCTAATAAATGAAGATGATTGCTTCATTTTCAAATTATCCAATGAAGCTAACCATGTTAAAATTAATTAAATCAAGATCATGGCACATTAATGGTCAACCACTTTTTCTGGTAAGATGGAGGCTAGGCATGAATTTTTTTTATATAGTTTTATTTAATAAGGTGACTTCCAATCTTGTTTTTCTAACGAAAATAAATTTGAAATTGAACTCCCAAGGGTTAGTGTACCTCCCAATAGCTAACCATAACTTTTAAGAGTAAAAATGATGATAATATGTGAAAAGTCTACATATCCTCCAAAAATTAGCATGATTTATGACAGGAGTATGGAACTTTCTATTTCTTTTAGAGAGCAACACGAGCTTTTATACTCCAAAGTGTGAATCTTTATGTTCTTATTTAAGCATGGACAAGAATTGACATTGTCATCTTTAAGGTCATATCACTATTCAATAATTTCTTTCACCATATGGTCTCCCTTAAAGTGATTTTCTAGGATATATCTGTTGAGACAAGTTTTAACCTATTAAAACTCTTAAAATACTACAAGCGTACAGGTCGTACGTGTAGTATGAGAGGTGTCAATCTCTCGAGGAGTGGTGAACTAATTCCGTTATAAGTTATCTAATGCCCTAAAAATTATGAAAATGAGAATAAAAAGTAGACAAAAAAGTAAACCAGTGAAGATAATTAGCAGAAAATTAATTTGTAAATTAACAAGAAAAGAAACTAAATTGAGTTATACCAAATTCACAATGAGAAATCACACAAGAAGAAGTTCTAAATTATGAGAAAGGGAAAATTTTCTTATCATTAATGTTAACCTAGTCATTTATGTTTTAATGAGGTGTCAGTTCTACAATATTGAAGGGATGATTACTCTCTCTCAAGTTATAATCTCAAACCCTAATTAATGATCCCTAATTAGGTTAAATACTGAACATGTAATCTCTTAATTACGAACAACTCTAACCCTAATAAGTTTTTAGGCTTTCTAAAAAACAATCGAGTCTCATACGAGATCTCTCTCTGTATAATAACTGTTGGAGTTATGTAAATATAGTGCTTTGGAAAGCAATTGTATTTACATGTAACTTTATTTTCTTCAGTTACAGTTTTGTAATGAAAATATTTATTATTAATAAAACAAAAGAGT
>JANZLX010000212.1:24011067-24023217 GCA_025531955.1 Erythroxylum orinocense
CCATAAAAATGAATCAGTGTGGAGTTTGGAGGATGCATATAACGATGTTGTTGCTAGCTACTGTAAGGGTAGTGATGGCTCATCATACAAGTAAAAGTATACCAACCACACTCGCAGGACCTTTTGAGCCTTTCACTCGCAGTTTTGACAGTTCGCTACGTAAAGGGAGTGATGACTTGCCCATGAACCATCCACGCCTTAAGAAGAATGTCACTTCCAACTTCCCGGAGCAGATAGCACTGGCACTCTCTTCTCCATCGTCTATGTGGGTTTCTTGGGTCACTGGTAGTTTACTATTTCTTGTTTGATCATTCCTTGTGTTGTCTCGATTATGTTGTTACTTGGTTTGGTGGATTTTGTGTTATTCTCTTCCTAGAGTAGTTGTTGTTTGGATTTTTTCAGGGGACGCACAGATTGGTTTTAACGTCACTCCTCTTGATCCCGCTTCCGTGGCAAGTGAGGTATGGTATGGTAAAGAAAGTGGGAAATATACAAGTAAACAGAGAGGTAATTCGACTGTTTACAGTCAGTTGTATCCGTTTGAGGGACTTCAGAACTACACCTCTGCTATCATTCACCATGTGAGGATTGTTGGTAATTATATAAACCCCAACCTTTTAACTATAAAATAGTTAGGCTCCAAAGCAGTTGATCAATCCTATGGGACGAGTGAAAACTAAACTCTTAAGATCTAAATAGATAGAAGAACTCTTTCATAACTTTTCACTTAAGTGGATGATTCGGAGGTGGGGATCTTCAATCTCCATTCATTATGGCAATAAGTTTATTCTGTTAATGATTAAAGAGTTAGTTCTGATGAACACGGTGATGAATAGTTGGTAATCTATTTTCTTCTGACTATTTTAGGTTTTCCTTTTATGCAAGATTAAATAATCTATCTTGTGCTTAAAGTATGTGATCTTAAACATTCTTTTACTAATAAAATCAAG
This sequence comes from Erythroxylum orinocense, assembly GCA_025531955.1. Lineage (NCBI taxonomy): Eukaryota > Viridiplantae > Streptophyta > Magnoliopsida > Malpighiales > Erythroxylaceae > Erythroxylum > Erythroxylum orinocense. The sequence goes on from JANZLX010000212.1 coordinate 24,012,018, forward strand.
GTTAAGATCATGGATACACTTCCCATAGTAGCCTTTATTGCAACGTAGCTGCTTACGTGTAGTGGAAGGTGATCATGTTGGTTAAATCTTCCTGAATTTTATGGTTCCAGCATTTTACAAGCAATTGATGGCTTAGTGTTTTGTTTTCCAGAATGAAGCAATTGATGGCAGCTGTGTGGAAACTAAATGCTGCGAACTGTGTTTCAAAGATTAATGTTTCAATTTTTATGTGATTAATGTGTCTATTTCAACTTCAAGTTGTACCCCTCATTTACGTTGAATGGTTTTCTATTTGATGAGTCTTTCCCCTTGCAGATCTTGAACCTGGGATAAAATACTATTACAGGTGTGGTGATAGCTCGATCCCATCAATGAGTGAAGAACGCAACTTTAAAATGTTACCATTGCCTAGGCCTGATTCATATCCTCATAGAATAGCAGTTATTGGAGATCTAGGTTTGACAAGCAATTCATCAACCACCATAGACCATGTGGTCTTTAATGATCCATCACTGATTTTAATGGTTGGAGATTTAACATATGCAAATCAATATCTTACAACTGGTGGGAAGGGTGCTTCATGCTTCTCATGTGCTTTCCCTGATGCACCTATAAGAGAGACATATCAACCTCGCTGGGATGGCTGGGGAAGGTAACATTTCTATTGGAATCCTTGGGGGATCAAGTTTTGACTAGGGATAGGAATGAGGTAAATAGATTAACAAAATTCGGTACTTGTAAGTTTTATCAGATTAACAAAACCGGATACTTGTAAGTTTTTTATCTTTATTTTTGCCGATACAAATTAGTGGTATACTGATGCATTTTGTACATTCTAGTGGTGCTTCAAAATTGATATCTCAGAGTAGTTAAAACAACTGGCTATCCGGGCTTGTCATTAACACTTCTTTTCAAAAGTTCAGGTTCATGGAGCCACTGATTTCAAGAGTTCCTATGATGGTCATTGAAGGAAACCATGAAATTGAACCTCAAGTTTCTGGTATAACTTTCAAATCATATTCAACTAGGTTTGCTTTTCCATCAGAAGAGTCCGGCTCCAACAGTAGCTTCTACTATTCTTTTGATGCTGGCGGTGTACACTTTATCATGTTGGGAGCATATGTTGACTACAACGTTACCGGTTTGTCATTTCATTTCTTCATATTGCCGTTTGAAAATTGAATTTACATGATTCAGGAATTTTAAGTCACTGTGTTGTGTAGCTCACTTTCAAAATCCATTGCAGCTTTTAAAGTAAGCTACATTGCTATTAATTCCAGGTGCTCAGTATGATTGGCTAAAGAAAGATCTATACCAAGTGGATCGTACTAAGATCCCTTGGCTTGTAGCTGCATGGCATCCACCTTGGTACAATAGTTATTCCTCGCATTATCAAGAATTTGAATGTATGAGGCAGGAAATGGAAGCGCTTCTTTATCAATATCATGTTGACATTGTTTTCTCTGGACACGTAAGTTGGACCTCTCTCGAGTTAAAAGAACATTGATCATTTTCATATGAAGCTTTCTTGTAAAGTGGTGTAATACAGTATACATTTTCTGGATTAATTTCACAAAAAATAATGACGGAAGTTCATGTGACTATTACAGAGGTTAATCACATGGCTTGAAGCGTAAATTGCTACATTTTGGATTTTTGTAGTTCTTGAACTCCTGCAAGAAATTGATGTAGGACAAATAGAAAAAGTACTAACTTGTAGCTACAACTCACAAAATTAGTAATAAGCTGCTGGAATATCAAGTTTTAGGTTTGGATTTCAATTTGGAATGCTAAAATTTCAGATTTGGTATGGCTGGGTTTTTTGTGGCTTTGATTGTTGGAAATTTAGGCATAGGATTTCGGGATTTAATATGGCTGGAATTTCAGGTTAGAATTGCTGGAATTTAGTGAGGAATACAAAGAATGGATGGTAGGAAATTAGGAATCACTCCTAAGGTTTGAGAATCACTCATAGAAGAAACTATCACACGCTCTAGTTAAAAACTCAAGTTTGCAAAAAAAAATTCATATGGTTATTCTTAAAGGGCTAAATATACACAGTTTTATAGACAGGTTGCTAGAATCGTATTCTAGTAGGAAAGGATTCCTAACAAATTTAAATCTTATTCTAATATAGATTTAAGTCCTAAACAACTAGGATAACCTATCTATAGAATAACATATTTAATTCACCACCACTTCTTATATAATAAGAAATCGTAACATAATCTAAATTTCAGCTCTTTTCTTTTTCCTCAACTCAATTTCAACCTCATCCCACCAAATTAAGGCTTGTGGTTGACTATTTTTTTCTCTTTTGTTTCTTTTATAGACTTTAAGCTCCTTTATATCAATTTCCCCCTAACTTGTTAGAAGTCTTCCTTGACATAGAAAGTGATAAATATTGATTATATAAGTTTGGATTCAACTTCTAAAATTTAGGTTTTAAAATTCTAATGTTGTTAGAAATCGGTCTTCTTTTTCACCTGACAAGAAATTGTTGATATCCTCCATCTCTCGTGGCAATAATGTGTTCATCAAGAACATCAACTATCTCCTCTTTAAGATGAGGAATTGTTAGAATTCTCACAACTTGAGGAGTAGATTGCGTATCATCATATCCACGATAAATAGTTAGGTCCACCAAAGTTAGGACTAATACCTATGTCCCTTGATAATTCCAAAACATAAATATTAACACTTATTTTCTTGATTATTTTATAAGGTCCAATACTCTGTGAATAAAGTTTCTCATATTTCCCTTTCGGAAAATGCTCTGGACGAATCCTAACCATCACCATGTCCCTTTTATTAAGTTTTACCAATCGACTATGTTGATTAGCATATTCTTTATAAGATAAGTTGCTAGTTGTTATCTTTTTTCGTACCTCATAAAAAATGTCCCTCATGTTTGTGTAAAACCTTTAGCTTCAACATTTACTTGTGTTGTTTATGGTAAAGGCTTCCTTGGTTGAATTCCCGAGAATATCTTAAAAGGAGTTTTACCAGTTGACCTATTTATAAAACTGTTGTATGCAAATTTTGCCATAGGAAGAATTAGGTCCCAATTTTTTTCATTGTCTCAAATCAAACATCTTAATAAGTCTCCTAAGCTTCTCTTCACATCTTTGTTTGTCCATCAATTTGGAGATAGAAAGAATTAGAAATTTAAGCTTAGTGTTCATTATTTTTCATAGAATTCTCCATAAACAACTCATAAACTTCACGTCATGATCATAAATGATTGTTAAAGGTATTCCATGGAGATGTATAACTTCTTTGAAGAAGAGTTTAGCAATATGGGCAGCAAGATAAGTCTTGGATCATGGAAAGAAATTACTCATCTTGAAAAACCTATCCACCACTACGAAAATAGAATCATAGCCTCTTAAAGTTTTAGGAATTTCCAAGAAAAAATCCATACTTAAATCCTGCCATGGTTCATGAGGCATGGGCAGTGGCGTGTATAATCCACAATTTCATTTCTTTCTTTTAGTTAATTGATATGTTCAACATTGTCATATGACCTTAGACACTTCCCACTTTAAAGAATGCCAATAAAAGTGATCTTTAACCATTACCATGGTTTTATCTTTTCCAAAGTGTCTTACTACCCCTCCTCTATGTAATTATCAAATAACATACTCCTTTGTTTCTTGATTTCTTCAAATGCTTTAGTTGTTGCCTTCGTCCAAGTAACTTGTCCTTCTTCCTACAATTAGTAATAGATGTCATTATGGTGCTGAAGTTACAAATAAATCGCCTATAAAATGTTGCTAGACTATGGAAACTTCATGTCTTATATACATCTTTTCGAATAGGCCAATTAAGGATGACCTTAATCTTCTCAGGATTCATCTCCACTCCACAATAGGACATAATAAAACCTAAAAATAAAACACTTAATTACATGAAAGAACACTTCTTTAAGTTTATATAAAGTATCTCTTGCTTCAAAACTCTCTAAGACTTGTAGATGTAATAGGTGGTCTTCTCTAGTCCTGTTGTTTATTAATATATCATCAAAAGATACCATAAGAAATCTACCCGTAAGTGGTCAAAACACTTGATTCATCACTCTCATAAAAGTGTTAGGTGCATTAGAGAGTCCAAATAGCATCACCAACTATTCATAAAGTCCCTCTTTAGTCTTAAAAGTCATTTTCTATTCATCTCTAGGTCTGATTCTAATTGTTGGTCCTCACTTCGTAAGTCTATCTAGGTAAAGATAATAGCTCCAGTCAACATGTCTAACATGTCATCAAGGCAAGATATTGGAAATCTATACCTTATTGTGATCTTATTTATCACCTGACAATTAATACACATTCGTCAACTTTCATCTTTTTTAGGAGTCAATAGTGTCAAAACCACACATGAATTAAGACTTTCTTGAATAAATTCCTTTTTCAACAACTGTTTTACTTTCTAGAATTTTCGAGTGTGTCATTTGTTAATGTTCATAGTAGAGGGAAATTAGATCTTAGGGCTCTAAAATGTGTGTTTTTGGCCTATTCTTCGACTAAAAAAGGATATAGTGTTACCATCCTTCGTCAAAACACCTCTATGTCTCAATAGATGTCACATTCAAAGACCAAGATTCTTATTTCAACAATCCTAGTCTTCAGGGGGAGAATTCAATTAGGGACGACAATGGAAGGTTTTTGCTTGATCTGATTCCTATGTCCAATTCTATAGCACCAACCTTACCTTTTTATTCATCCTATTGAAACCATTTGTCAGAAAAGCCATCTAACCCTATTCGTGAACAACCCATATTTGGACCCTTTCTTTAGGAACAAAGTGAAACACAAGAAAAACCTGGTTCTACCCTTGCAGATTTGAGATTTCGCAAAGACAAGGTGTTCGCAAAGACAAGGTGTTCGCAAGAAAAAAGACGGTTGTTCCTAAACCTACATAAGTCCAACAGTCCAACTTAGATTCTCCACATGAGGTAACAATTTCTAATCCTACATTACAAAATAAATCTAAAGCTCGTTTGGATAATAAGCAAGAGCTTCCTATTGCCATCAGAAAAGTAACCAGAGAGTAGGCATGACAATTGGGTCCCGGCCTGGCCCTACCTGAGAGTGTACAAAACGACCATTATACCCTCTTACACATTTCTTATCATTTAAAAATTTTTCACCATCTCATAGAACCTTCCTTGTGAGCCTAAATTCTATTACCATCCTACCATCTTATTTGAGGTTTTATCTAATGAAAAGTGAAAACAAGCTATAAATGTGGAGATGGAGGCAATGGAAAAAATCAAAACTTGGGAATTAGTAAAGTTACTTGTAAGAAAGAAACCAGTGGTTGTAAGTGGGTATATGTGGTGAAATATAGGGCAGATAGATCAGTTGAAAGATACAAGGCGAGGCTAGTAGCAAATGGTTATACTCAAACTTATGTGATTGATTACTTGGAGACTTTTGCTCTTGTTGCAAAGTTAAATACGGTTAGAGTATTTGTGTTAGTAGCAGCTAATTATGGTTGGGAACTGGAATAGTTTGATATCAATAATGCATTTTTACATGGAGATCTAGAAGAAAAATTTTATGTAGAAGTTCTGCCAAGTTCTAGGAAAAATTTGGCTACTCATACTATGTGTAAGTTGAAGAAGGCACTATATGGCTTTAAGCAATCGCCTTGAGCATGGTTCGGAAGATTTGCTCGAGTTATATTAGCTATCGGATATAGGCAAAGTCAACGAGATCATACATTGTTTATCAAACACTCTCTTGTGAAGGGAGTAACAACTCTTCTAGTATATGTTGATATAAAGTGACGGAGGATGATGATAAAGAGAGACAGTTTTTGAGTCAATGATTAGCTAAGGAATTGAAGATTAAGGCGTTGGGAAGGTTGAAGCATTTCTTTGGAATTGAGGTTGCACATTTTAGGCAAAGAATTTTTATCTTGCAACAAAAGTATGTTATACATCTTCACAAGGAAAGAGGCAAGACAACATGCAAACCTGCGAGCACCCCTATTGATCCGAATCTTAAGCTTGGCAAAAAAGAGGTGGATGTTGTAGTAGATAAAGAGATGTATCAGCACCTAGTAGGAAGAATAATTTATCTATCTCACACATGACCGGATATAGCATATGCAATAAGTGTAATTAGTGAGTTTATGCATAGTCCAAAGGAAGTTCATCTGCAAGTAACTTAAAGAGTACTTGAATATCTTAAAGGAACACTAGGGAAAGGTATTTTGTTATAAAGAAATGGATGTTTGGTTCTTGAGGCATACACTGATGTTGATTGTGTTGGATCTATTGTTGATAGAAGATCAACTTCAGGATATTGCACTTTTCTTGGTGGGAACCTAATGACTTGGAGAAGCAAAAAAGTAAAGGTTTAATGGCTTGATCAAGTGCAGAGGCTGAGTTTCGGGTGATGGCTCAAGGTGTGTGTGAAATACTTTGGTTGAAGATTATTCTTGAAGATTTGAAGATAAAGTGGGATGGCCCTATGAGACTATATTGCGACAATAAATCTGCAATCAACATTGAATGATTGCTTGTATTTGATTAAGTTTTCTGTTATATTAGAATATCCCATAAATCATGAGATTGGATAATATCCCATAAATTATGGGATTAGATATTGTACTAGAATTATTAGTTTTCACTTATACTAGAATTTTGTATATACGTTATACTTGCTGCAATCGTTAAAGATATGCAAAATATATACTTCCTATTCAAATTTTAACACATGTATAGGGCATGCAATTATAAAACAAAAGCTGCTGATGCTTATCTTCTTTATCCGTAACTAATATTTCAGTGTTAGATACTAGAAGAGATGTAATATGGCGTATAATTCTGCCTTTCAGGTACATGCTTATGAGCGGATGAACAGACTTTTTGACTATACTTTGGATCCATGTGGTCCTGTTTACATAACAGTTGGTGATGGTGGAAATATTGAGGAGGTTGATGTTAACCATGCAGATGATCCTGGAAATTGCCCTTCTGCTGGACACAACATGCCCGAGTTTGGAGGGGTATGTCATATAAATTTTACTTCAGGCCCAGCTCAAGGCAGGTTTTGTTGGGACAAGCAACCAGAGTGGAGTGCGTTCAGAGAAAGCAGTTTTGGGCATGGAATACTTGAGGTACAGTTTTATGATCATAACTCAAATCCCTTTTATATCCGTCTGATGACAAGAATATTATTACTTTCTGTTACTTCATGTAACTAATCCTGAATTTCTCTCATGATATGCTTATTAATTGGTTTCAATTTTCCTATCGTCATCTACAATTTGGTCCATATGCCAAACGGCTTATCTAATATGCATCAAGATGCATGTTTAACATTTCCTTGAAAACGGTAGCTATCATATGTAGACATTGTTTTTTATTGGTGAACGAGTATATATATATATGTGTCCACATTTTGGTAATTTACTGCCTAATGTGATTACATGAGATTGTTAAGATTTATGTTAGTAAAACTAAAATGTTGAACTTTCCTGTATTCCATTAAGTACCTTGTCAAAAGGGTAAATAAAGTAAAACGTGACTTGTCTTATGTCTATGAGGAGCTTTTTTATACGACAAAATCTTTCTTTGCTTCTATTCTATTTTCCTTGAGAAGCAAGTCAAGTGACAAATTACCAAAGCACAGTAGTTGTAAGACGTAATTCACTTGACCTCAAAAGGGATAAGCAATCAACATGACTTTAGCCTGCGACCTCTGTCTTCATTAAGTGGCTGTTGCTGTAGCCGTAATCTATAACTTATTGTACATGCCTCTTTTTATATTCCTCAAAACAGGTCATAAATTCTACATATGCATTATGGACTTGGCATAGAAATCAGGACATTTACAAGGAAGACAGCCGTGGTGATCAAATATACATTGTGCGACAGCCTGAATTTTGTTCGTCTCACCAGCTGTAGAAGTAATTCTTTATGCTATTTTTTGAACTCAGTGAAACCCAATAAGATATGCTATTCTTATCGAACAATGCAATGCTAATTTTGTTCATTAGTGTCTAGGGACGTTCGAACTAAAGTCGATGGAAGAGCAGGTAGTAAGTGCCACCTTTGCTAGCATTAGCTGACGCGTGTTTATTGTCTATTATGTACCAATTAGTTGCTGTTGCAAGAAAACTACCCTGATAAAATATTAATTAAGGATTTAAAAACTAAACTGGACCGATTGGTTCAACCCAAAAAAGTATGAACTGGGTAGTTTTTTGGTCCAGTTCATAGTTATAATCGTTGTAATAAAAAACTGGCCAATTTATTACTCAATTGGCTGGTTGTTCCAAAAACGTGAGTAAAAAAGAAACCACGACCCAGTCATATTCTTCACTCTTCTTCAAGTTTTGATTTTCTAGACTCCAAAAATGACCAAACTTCAATTTCTTTTATTTGTTCGATCTTGAAATCATTTTCAGTCTCTAGCTCTGATCTAACTCAACCTCTTTGTATAACTCTTTAGTTTTGTATCTTTTGTTAAACCTATTCAACAATAAACAAAGAAGACGTAAGATTAGGGGTTTTTGGCTTTCGCTTTTCAAACTTCCATTGACGTAACGAATAGGGCATATGTATTTTCATACTTTAATTTCTTTCTTATTGTTTGACCTTTCTTCCTTGATTCTTTTATTCGTTTTATTGGGTTATGATTCATGATTTATGAATATGTTGTAATATGTAATGGGACCTTAGTTACGTATTCCGAATCAAACTTAAAAGGGAAATAAACAAAGAATGGCGAAAAATACATAATTTCAGTTTCATAACATCAAACGAGCTTTTCGAAATTGAAACGATCACGAATCTACTGACATTTTCATGGGAACTGCTCACCGAAATGCGTTAAAGCCTTTTTGTAGCTTTCTATATATGTGAACCTCAAAATGAGTTAGAGTATCTTTACGTTAACGATTTGTTACAGCAGTTACAAGAGACTTTAACCTTCTTTATATAACATCTATATCAGGCCTCTTCATCAAAGGCTCAATATGGGTCTGGTCCAAATTGATTGAGTCTATTTTTCTCCTAAACTTTGGCTCATTACTCTAAATTATTTATTGAATCACTTTATTATCTTTATCTATATCAAATTTACGTAACTTAACTAATAAGTTATGAAAAAAACGTTAAAATGCAATTAATTGTTGTTCACTAAATGAGAAAATTTCTAACATTCTCTCCCTTGGATAATAAATAATTGCGATATTGACTCAAGTTGAAAACCAATTTAAAATTTGATTTAAGTCACGCTATTGTATTGATCGATCAAGTTTAAAAATAAAACATTTGATCCAAAGATAACGAAAGTTCATCATTCCGTTCCACAAGGCTTTTGATACTGAAAGATATTAGACACATGTGTCATGTATGACACAGGTCCAATATAATCATGAATATCTAATACCTTATTAACATGAATGAGAAAATGAAGTATGAAAAACTTAGATGATACCTATATAATCTGATATGTATCATCTTTCTATTTGTAGATCTCAATTTATCTAAACTTTATGCGAAATTACATATGCGAAACTGCATAAGAGAAATCTTGTTTTCTCTCACTGAATGCTAAACAACATTAGGGAAAACCTTTATGTTCTCTAACTGAATGCTAATTGCATTAGAGAACCTTTATAGGATTAAAAAACTTATGTCCCCCCATGTTATGTGAAAAATCTATGGATATCGTTTTAAATTGTATATGTCTTAATGACATAGGCTCAAGGTCAATTTGTATATATGCCCAATGACTTTTAAAATGCTTAAGATCGAAACAAATCTTAAAACTTTTACATATAGTATGCCAATGTATGATAACATGTTCTGAGAATAAACGATGATCATCTTTACTGATAAACCACTATACTGTCATAATACATCAAAACAAACTTTTAAGTAGAATACTAAATGATCCCTAACTACCAGTGTCTAAAGACTTCAATACACCTATATTGGATACATGTTTTTCAAACATATATGAGCGAAGTCCCTTAGTTAAAGGATTTGTTAACATTTTCTAAATCCTCAAATGCTCCACCTTAATGTCACCTTTTATGTATCAACTCTTTTATGGTTAATTATTTGACCTCTAAATGCTAAGATCTTGTGATATTCTTGTTATTGTTATTAAACAAGATAGCAACAAGATTATCACAGTACAACTGAATGGGTCTAGCCTCCTTGTTAGCTATAGACAACTAAAAAATCAATTTTTTGGGCAAGCATCTACAAAGTAGCCCCATAGCATGTTATAATTTTTGCATGCTTTATCGAGGAAGTCGCAAGTGTCTACTTGACACTCTTCCATGGCTTTTCACCATCTACTAACATGAAAATGTTAACTGAAGTGGACTTTCAATCATCCAGAAACATAACAAATTTGGAATCTGAAAATCCTATGAGGTATAGATTGTTGACCTGATTGTATGTCAACATATAATCCTTGGTAAATATTTCAACAATCGATTGACTATCTTCTAGTTCCCAACTATCCAACAAAAAATGTAATGTTCCACCTAGTGCATACTCGAGCATACATCAGGCAATCAATCGCACTAGAATAAAGAACATTTCTTATAGCTTCTCTTTTCACTTCATTCTTTGGACATTGTGCCAAAGATAGTCTCTCACTATGAGAGACTAGTGCTACAATAGGTTTACTATAAACCATATTAAATCTTTGTAACACATATTCAATGTATTCATTCTGTGAGAGTCTTAATGAGTATTGAGATTTGTCCGGTAAATTTGCATAACTAAGACAAAAGATGCTTCGCTAAGGTCCTTCATATTGAAATGCTTGGCTAAAAATTGCTTATCTTCATACAATATGGTCAAGCTATTAAATGTGAGCAATATATCAACCACATGCGATTATAGGAAGATAACTTTACTCCTCTGACCTTGTGATACAAGTATCTTTTAATTTTATTAACTTTACTCCCCTGACCTTGTGATACAAGTATCTTTTAATTTTATTTTCCATAAAGCTGAAGGATGTCAAAACCTAATCAAATATAAGGATGTAAACCATATATTGATTTGCTTAATGTACAAACCATGTTAGTTTTGTTTGGATCCTGAAAACTTTCAGGCTACACCATATAAACGTTTTTCATAAAGGTCTTTATTTAGGAAAGCGATTTTGACAACCATCTTATGTAATTTTATATCATCATGAGCTATAATTGTCATAAT
>JANZLX010000212.1:24033015-24051273 GCA_025531955.1 Erythroxylum orinocense
ATCATTAAATGGAGTTATGAACTTACCATTAAATGGTTTAATGGTTATCTTTTAATGTTAGCATATAACCTATTAGCTTTCATTGGATTAAAGAAGAAAGATGTGCATTGGATGGACCATCTTCCTTATTTCATCTTCCAAAAACAAAATTGGTAGGTCATATTTATGTCAATAGTCTTTTCATATAGCCATCTTAAAGATAAATGAGAAGTGTCTCATTTTTTGGCTACTTTATGATTGATTAAAGAAAGAAGAGATGCATTGGATGCTATTCTTTTCTTCCTTTCCATGTATAACCGAAATTGAGTGTGTATGAATGTGTTTTTGCATGGTTTAACTCTCTCTTTCCTTTCATGCATGAGTGAGCGAAAATTTGCAAGAGAAGAGTCTCATTTTTGGTTCATTTCTTCTAAGACAAATCTCCTCCAAATATTTTTTTCTCCTTTCCCACCAAAGGATTTGTTAACCAAGTTGTCATAGAAAAACAAGGGGTAAATCAAATTGGTTCAGGATACAACAATAAGGAAAGGATTGATTGACAAAGGAAAGGATTCAAAAGGAAAGGCTTTGGATACAAGAAGAAGGAGAGGATAGCGCAGCGAGGAATTAAAGTTGTAGCGAAGGAGTTGGTAATAATCTTCATCTTGTTTGTGTTTATTATTATCCTCATACCATATCATGTATAGATTAACATGATGATTTGGATATATTGCTTCCATTGCAAATAAGATTTTTAAAAAGTTTTGAAATCTACCGTTTCTCCAAATATGACATGCTTTCATTTTTCGATCCAACAATAATGTGGTTATAATCAATGAAAAGTCTAAGTCTCAAAATTTGTTACTCTTAAGGGATAAAATATGATAAGGTAATTATCAAGAAAATAGGCTAAACAAAGGTTTAATTTAAATAACTTTAACATTTTAATTCTTCTAATTTAACAAATATGGTCTCAATATCAATAATAAAAGTAAGTTCTAAAATCATCCAACTATGCATGATAACATACATGAAAGAATAAAGGAGCTTAAAAGAATGATGTATTTGTTCTTAGGCTCAAAAGTTAAAAAAAAAGGTCTTATGTGTGTAAAAAAATGTAATTTTCATTTAAATTAACTATTTTAATGATTACTAAAAATAAAACGTACAAAAGCAAGTTTAATCTAATTTTCATCCTTTTGCAACTAATTCAATTCAATAATCAATAATGATCTTAAGTATTTTGGACAAATTTTAACTAATTCAGAAATCAGTTAATAAGCTTTAAAAAATCCCTTCCCATGCTTAAAATTTCCTTCCCAGACTTAAAATTGATATTATCCCCAATGTACACAATATAAGCATAAATAAATAAAATAACAATAAAACACAAAAATTAAGAAAGGGTTAGAATGGTATTACCCTGAATAATAAGAATTACAGAGTTCTGAATTTGATGAAAGTTCCATTCGATATTAGATACAATCATCCTTGTAAAATATAAACAAAAAGGGATAAAAAGATAAGAGAAAATAAAATTAAGAAAAATAATTAAGAAATATGGAAATATAAATGAAATAACATTACATCAATGTTTGGATAAAATAAAGTAACAAAGGGAAGAAAATAAGAAAAGTACACAAATAATGAGAAAAAGAAAAGAGACAAAAATTTAAGCATCCCTTAATCCTGCTGTGATTCCAATATATCCATCAGTGGAGGGTCCTCAAGTCATACAAACTCAAAATGGGAAGGGACTAAAGACAATGTAGCCACTCTAGATGTTGGAGGTTGAAAAGTCATCCTTTGATGGCCCACCATCTACATCAATAGGTCCCCATCCATCTATTATAGGCTTCAAGCTCCCCTATCCCCTTCACGATCTCCACCTGTTGTACTCAAATAATACATTGAGTACCTAAAATTTACCCTATGTATTTCCCCAACCGAGTGATCTTCAGTTGGTCTAGGTGGGGTATACATATCCTGGGTACATCTGCACGAACCTCCTTATATGTAGCACCCCTGATCTGGGATGATGATGAGCATAATTATGATGGATACTCAACTATTTATGGCTCCTATCTCCTCTTCATATGGTAAGACTCATCAGGAACCACAATTAGAAGGTAGATGTCACATATAAGTCCTCGCCATTTACTTACCATATGTACGTGCTTTATCACAACAAGAATCATCACTACCATGGCATCGACCAATCGCATCACTGGTAGTTTAACAAAAACTCTCATCCTGTGCAAGCCTTGTCATATAAGGTTTGATGTAGATCTTGTCGACGTTCTTCTTCTCACTTTGACATAGGATGATGGGCTAATACATGCCCTAAATGTATTAGTGTCCTCTCACTTATGCTCTAAGGTAGAACACTTCTAAATTTTTGATGACGCCATGGCTATAACCCGATCGCTCAACGTGTAACTTAAAACTCCATGTATATATCTAAGCATCAGGTATTATAGAGATGATGCCTTGGATCTACTCGGGTCATAATCGTCGTCCTTACTGATGGTAGTCCAAAGCATTGAGAGGACATTCCATATAGGAAGTCTGTCCACAGGGCTAAATAAGTTGTTGTCCCCACGAATTCTTAGTTGTGCAACCCCATTATGACAAAGAACTCAAAATAGCTTATGTGGACCATTTCCCTTAGTAGCTGGAACTGGATATTGCTCGGTCAATCCTAATTGTGATTTCCTTTCTCCGCAAAGAACCTGGAGAGCACCTCAAGAGTTAACTCTCAATATAAGGTCTCCACGAGCTTAAAAAAGTAGGGTTATGCCCCAATAATGATAAGGTCCCAAACCTGCTGGACCAAATCGACCTGCCCCAGTGCCTCCCAATCAATGTACCTGTTATGAAAACTTTTCCTTGAGTCGTTCAAACTACTCCTCATATTGAAGAGTAACATTAAAGGTCACTCTGGTAGCTAAACTATGCGAATTGTGCAAGCTCCCCTCGAGTCTCTAGAGGACCCTTCTCCTCATTGTTGCTTCCTTGGTGCCTCTTTTACTCATCATGGTCTCGTCATTGTGCCTAAAACTTTAAATAAATGTTAGAAATTCACAGATAAAGTACGAAAATACTTGTTTTCCCATATTTATTTCTTATGCTGACCAAAATTGTTAACCGTGAAAATGAACTTACAAGGGAAAATTAAACACATAGCAAAATCATGAAAAAATAATCTAACACAAATAAATAAATAAATACATAAAATAATTAAAATTAACTAATAACCTAATTAATCACAAAATTGAAATGAACAACATTGTAATTAACCAATAAAACTAATCTAGTTCTTCAGTTACAAAATTAAACCAAAAATTGAAATTAATAAACCTAATCTAACAATTACCCAAAATTAGCAAAATTAAACAATGAATTCGTCTAAAAATAAAAAATTAAAATAAAATTAAACAATAATCACAATTTAACAATTAGTGAGCATAATCACATAAATTGGCAATTCCAATTGAAATTTCATCCAATTTGCAAGCACTTCATCAAATTGAATCAATAAATCATATATGTAAGGATAAAACTTAACCATTAAACCACAATTAACCACAAAATCAAACAAAGTTATACAAAATCACAAAACCCCAACCTTAGCATTTTTTAGGGGTGAAAATCTCTAAAAATTGCGAAATACCAAATTATTCATGGATAAATAAGTGAAATAGATGAAAATACTTACTTGGGTATACAAATTGGCACAAAAATGAAAAAAATTGGATTAGGGAGGGAGAGTGGCAACAGAGAGATAAAATGAAAAGAATGAAAGAGGTAGGTAATTTAAAGGTTGTCGTGGACTTACATGGTATGCTACACGACTATATAGCTAACTGTGTAAATCACAAACACCTTAAAATCTAAGACAGGTTTGTGATCACTGACATACACAGTATATTATACATGCATGTATCAGGCCGTGTAAGCCTACACTAGCATGTCTAGTGGGCGTGTAACTCTCTATAAACATGTGTAACACGAAAAATAGTTAGACAAATTAAAAAATTTTCTCTCAAATTTATGGAACTTTAACACGCATATTGTAACACGATAAATATGCAAAATCTCTTTAGGATACTTAATGTTGATTGACTATTTTTAAATGTGTCAATTATGAAATAACTGCAAGTACAAGGTGTAGCTATAGCTAGTACCGGTAAGTATGAGTTGATCCTATAAGGACAATGATTACTAATAGTTACTGTTATCCTATTGTATAGTCTATGAATTGATTATAATTTTTAATTTATAGAAAATAAAAATTAAACAAATAAAATAAATAGGAAGCAAATAAAGAATAGAGAAATAAGAAATTACTTAGAAAACTATCAATATCCCAACTTAATGTATAGGTTTCAAATCCCCCTAAAAACCCTTAACTTATTAAACTTTTATTATGAAAATTTTTAATTAATTTATTGGACCGTAGAGATTCCTATGGTATGTTAATAGCTCACTCGAGTCTAATAATAACTAATTTTAAGATTTTCAACCAAATTACTTAGGTTAAAGTTTATAGGATTACTTTACTAATTAGTGAATCCCGTTATTAGATTTGACCCTAATATAGAGGATTTATGTCATCTTATCACTAAGGTTGCAATCAACTCCTTCGAATTATGGTGGATCTATTCAAACAAGGATTTTTCAAGCTCTTTGTTACGAAATCACATTATATGATCCAATATTTCGGATTTATTAAAGCATATATTAAACAGTTAATTAAATCACAATATATCAATTAAACCAATTGCATTAATAAAAGAATCAGAGATGTTAAAGCATAAAGATAGGGTTCATCTAATCTAGACACCAAAGGAATTTAATTACACATGATTGGAAACAAAATCAAACAATAACAATAATAAAATTAATAGAAAATAAAGGGTTATAATTTCAAATCTCCCTTTTTATTTCCTATCGAATATTCTTACAAATTGAGGTTTGATCTTATATTCTCTTGGATCTTTCGATGAAGTCTTCATGTTTTCCATTTCTATAGATCAAAATTGCCCTTTGAGTTGCCTCTGAGAATTTTAAAATGCGTCTGTATTCTACTCTTCTCTTTTGACTTTGAACATGCCTTTTTATAGTAAATTTTAAGGTTTTGGGAGATGTACGGTCATGCATCAAACCATGTATAACCTAAAATCTCCATAATTCATAAATCTACACAGCTAAGAGCAGTACACAGGCTGATGTATGGCCTTGTATCCCTTCTATGCTTCAAATATTCCTTTTATGTTGTGTTTTCATCCAAATTCTTCTTCTTTAAGTCCATGAAGGCAATTATAAGTTATAAACACACTTGGAGTGAATTAAGTACCAAATATACAATAAAATTATAAAATATCAAGAAAAAATACATCAAATATAGAGTATAAATATTGTTAATTATGGATTTACAAAATATCCTATCCTAAAACACATAAAACTCAACAAAATCCTATGCTAACATTAAAATAGAAACAAAATGGAATAGAATTAAAAAGTAAAACCTAACTTAATTCTTGGGTTTCCTCTTAAGTAGCTTTTGTTTAATGTTGTTAGTTAGACATACCTTTCATGCTCAAGAAGGCTTATAAAAATTGAGTTTTGTTTATCTTACCGTTAGCTCCATAACCTCCATATAAGCTACTTGTTGTTGCTTATTGCCGCATTTTTTTCCTTTGATTGACTGCCTTCAACTTGTAAAAGTTCCATTACCTTTGAAGGTAGAGTCCTGCAAAATATCCAAAAATGAATCATTATGTGACTCTCTAGATTCATTAACATCAATATCAAAAAATGAATCATTACATGGCTCACTGGATTCGTTATCATCCATAAGCTCAAGGTCAGGATTTATGAGATTAGAAAATTCAACCTCTTCATCCCCCACATTAATATTAATATGCCTTCACTAACATAGATATTTGACTTAGCAGCTGCCAAAAATGTCGACTAAGGACTAGAGATACCTCTACCTCTACCTATATGTCAAGAATTACAAAAACTGTTGGAAAGATAAACTTATTTTAAAATCTACTGATCTATTTTCCAGTTGCACACTTATCTTAGTAGTTTTTAGTTTACCTAATCCTAGTTTATCAAATAATGAGTAAGGCATCACGATAATATCGACCCCTAGGTTAGGTAAAGCCTTATCTATTTTTAAACTACTAATTTCACAAAGGATAGTAAAACTCCCTGGATCTATGAGCTCTTTGGTAGCCTACTTTTCAGAATTTCTAAGCACCTTCTACTCAACGTTATAATTGCCAACTCATCTAAATTTTCCTTGTTTGATAGTAGCGCCATCAAAATTTTCAAGTAATGTGGCATCTACACAAGAGCTTCAATAAGAGGTAAGCTAATTTGAAATTTCTTAAACATTTCAATGAACTTACCAAACTGTACATCCATTAGGTTTTTCTTCATTTTAGTAAGATAAGGGATGGTAGGTAGATATTCCTTGAATTTTCTAAGGTGGGCTCCACCTTCAACTTTTATCTAACTCTTGGTTTTCTCCTTTTCAACTTGAGTTATCTTTTCTTCTTGATGCTCTTTTCCATTCCTAAGGGTGATTACCATTACACATTCTTCACGATTTGTTTCAGTAATACTAGGCAAACTCTCCTACAGTCTTTCAAATACTAATTTTTTTATTTGACTGATATGAACCTCCAATTTACATATAGAAACATCTATTTGTTAATGCCTAGATTCAAAATCTTGAGCAATTTTTTGTCATTAACTCTTCTAAATTTAGCTTCTTAGCTTGAAGTGGTTGTTACTAAAATTTTTGTGGAAGGTTGTTCCTTGCTTGCCCTTAATTCCCTAAAGAGAAATTAGGGTGATTCCTCTATCCTGGATTATATGTATTATTATATGGATTGTTTTGTTATTGAGGAACATTCTTATATAATTCATATATTCATGTTGTAATTATAGCGCCCCCTTACCGCAGGGTATCTATAGGAACGCCCAAAGGTCATTCTGGTACATATCCTGTGATAAGGGCAGGCTACATTCGATCACTACATTCACTTCATATGGCATGGTATCATAATTCACTTATATAAAGCATCATCAGAAAATCACAATATTTTAAAGCCAACTTTTCCTCATTTCATTTCACAAAATCGAAGGTCTAAATTATGTCTTTGAACATTTCCCATGTGTACAACATCAAAACCTAATACAATAGTACTATATGAATGAGTAAAATATATACAATCTAACTAATCTGTCCAAAAATCTCAACTAACTAACCTTTGAGCCATGAATTCTCTTGCCAATCACAAACTACACGGCTGATAGAGCTTCTCAGTAGTTAGAGTCATCTATCGGTCCTGAAAGACAACGTTGCAATTTTGGTGAATTTTACGAACTCAATGAGATAACCATCATCGATGGTTCACTCAATCCCTCCAACACATCAATTCTCAAACAATTATATCATAACTTTGCATTTTACACGAGTAACACAATTCCACTTAAGCATAAACAATTGTGCACTTCACTCAATCAAACATACTTAACAAGATACAGATGAAATGCTCATAAGATACTTTTCCAATTATTATGTTGTTGTGACTGAGTGCCTGAACTATTCCATATATGGCTCATTAAATGTTTAGCCTAAGGCTCTGAATCACTTATGAGCTTGAGGCTCGAACTTTAAGTTCTAATCGGTGGCTACTCTGGTTACAACTACCATTATCTGATTATGCATTCATGAATGGAAGGCTTGTACCACAATCAAGCACATTATAAAGCATGTAGGTCTTCACATTCACATTCAAGCAACACTTCAATATTTCCATCCACATTACACACTCATCGGACCACCTGTCCGAAATCCACAATCAAGTGCATTCATTTGTCATTCAAAACATGAATTAGGCCAAAAAGTAATTAAGTGAGACCATCTAGGTTACTCAAAAGTTGCTTCTGAAGCTAATGCTTGGAAGATCCGGCAATGTCTGGAGGTTGACGTTCCAATTGCTCCTCTATAACAATCAATATGCACGATATCACAATTTGCACCATAATAAGTATTCAATAATGCATATGCATGAAATGAATTATATACAATACATGTTCATGAGAATCCCGGGTAATTTCTATCACAAAATTGATCTCATATCAAAATTCATCTTAGTATAATTTATACTTAGGATTATGCCTCACTAGAACTATTGAAATCACAATTCATTACTCATTGGCTTACTTTCAGATTTTCCAAAACACCCTTTTAGGTCTACTGTTCACCTTCAATCAGAAGGTGGAAATGAGATAATTAGGTCAAACTTTCTTCTAGACAAGTGTTCCTACATCTCTTATCTTTCTATTGATACTAAAATCACTCGATTTGGTTCAGTGAGTCAAAAGATATATTTCAAATATTTTTGGACTGCTCTTGTCCAAACAGTATACTATGCACAACTTTCATCTGGAATTTAAACATCTTAGAGACTGAATTAGATTCACGGTCAAGATATCATCAAAATACTGAAATATGTTCAGTAGAATACCATTAGTTCATAATATTTAAGATCACACTCATTGTACCCGTCCCATTTTTTTACTAATATTTTCCAATTCATTTCAAATAGCTATGATTTTTGGTAGAGATATAGATCAAAGTCTTAAAAATCCAATGGTTCAAGAATCAGGTCATTTGGGGTTCTAAAGAGGAAGTTATGACTAAAAGAATCAAATATGTTTTTATCCTAAATCAAACTAAACCTATTTTGGCGCGATTTTCATAACTTTCACAAACGACGTTGGATTGACCTCATTTTTGGACTATTGGAAACAGACTTCAAGATCTACAACTTTCATGAAGACCTAGAAGACCAATTCTATCTTCTGGCTTGTGTATCGTCCTACTTTCGCTTCGTCTTACTTTGCTTCATCTTACTTTTGTATTGTCTTAATTTGCTTCGTCTTACTTTACTTCGTCTTACTTTTTCTTCATCTTACTTTTGTATCGTCTTACTTTGGTTCGTCTTACTCTGCTTCGTCTTACTTTTGTATCGTCTTACTTTGCTTCGTCTTACTTTTGTTTTGTCTTACTTTTATATCGTCTTACTTTGCTTCGTCTTACTTTTGCTTTACCTTACTTTTATATCGTCTTACTTTGTTTCGTCTTACTTTGCTTCGTCTTACTTTTGCTTCATCTTACTTTTGCTTTGTCTTATTTTTGCTTCATCTTACTTTGCTTCGTTTTACTTTTGCTTCGTCTTCGTATCGTCTTACTTTGCTTCGTCTTACTTTTACTTTGTCTTACTTTTGTTTTGTCTTACTTTGCTTTGTCTTACTTTTTCTTCGCCTTACTTTGCTTCGTCTTACTTTTGTATCGTCTTACTTATGTACTCTCCAAAACATCTCCAATTATAAAGATCACAACTTTCAGCTTATATGTTCAAAATTTTCATACTATATACCATTGGAAAGATAAAAGAAAGATCTATAACTTTTATGAAGATTACTTTATCAAATTCTATCTAGATTAACCCATAATTTCCCATGAATTTAGAACGCGAATTCTACATTCCTCCACCAATGTACTGCACCCAATTCTCAAATTCATGACAACTATTGAGATTCTTAGAGACAGAATTGAAATTTTATTTCTTCATAAGAAATGTACCCATATTTTTCTAGTTTAATCCAAATCAAGAATCATCTCGTTTGGATAACTAGAGAAAAAGATATGGCTAATAGACCGAAGCATACTTAGTGAACATTTTCCAGATCAACTCTTTATTTAAAAAATCTTTCCTTAACACAACTCATACCAAGATCACCTTTTCTACTTCATTTTTGCTTTCATTCCACTTCTAACTTTTGCCTTAATTCTTTCCCTTTTAAAATCTCTTATCAACCCAAAACACCATAGCAAATCATGAATCTATCTAGATTGGTACAGAAATTTCATGGAAGTTTCAGATCGAATTCATTGCTATTACAACTCCAAAAATTACTTTTACAACACTTAATCACTAATAATCTTTCAAAACACTAAATTAACACTATAACCAAAATTTTCATCTCCAAAAACACAATATTTATTAATAAACACGTAAATGCCATTTTCCATGCAGATGACAATAACTAATCAAATTTATTTCATAAATCCCCAACTCTAAAGGATTTATTCACTACTTACCTGCTGAAAACTCCTAAATCTTCAAGCCCTAAACTTCACATAATTTTCGTACTTCATTGAGTACAATGACCAGCTTCTGGTTTTTCATAGAGTAGAGGACACAAATGGCAAAGTGGGTTTGGTGTAGGGAAAGAAAAGCATAGAAATCTCTTAAAAGGTATTTAATGGAAAACTCTGTGTATAGGAAGAAAATTTGAAGAAGATGATAATGAAGAAGGAACTTAGACATGACTTAACCTGTCAACTCTCAAAGAACAGTAACCTACTTCTAGTAAAAGTGCAAAAAGCCTAAGTGACACTTGTCATTTTCCTAATACCTAAGGTCTAACTTAGTTTCTTTTGAAACTAATTCCCTTAAACTTTCATCTTTACAATCAAACTATCTCCAAATCTTCATTTGATTTCTTTTTCCTATTTTCTATAATTTCCAAAATTTATTCCTAATTTTACCAAAGTTCACAAATACCATATTCTTACTAACCAGTAGAATACCAATATAAACAAATTCAAATTCTCAAAACTCCTAAAAATCATAACTCAATCTAATTATACCCAGAATTATTCATGAATGCGTGTATAATTATTTTCATGTGCAACAACTTCACTATTTATATGTATATGTATGATATATTATGCATGAACATGGAAGTGCATCTCTAACTCTTATTAATCACTCACATTTATCATTCTAACCCTCCCACAAGTAATGGATGTTACAGAAAGCCAAGGGGATAAGTGTTGTGCACTCTTAGAAACTATGAGATAACACTTTGGTTTATTGATAAATAACCTTGAAAGCCCTTTAAAGCTTGTAATGTTCTCATAAGAGTGCGTACTAATTGTTTATGGGCCTTTACAAGTAGTAATAAATCATCTGTAAACTTGAGATGTGTGATCCTCAAGCTTTTACACTTACTATGAAACTAAAAGGAGACAACATAAGCAATATTATGATTCAATTATCTAGATATAACCTCCATGCATAATACAAATATGAAAGGGAACAAAGGATCCCTTTGTTTGATTCCTTTCCTGCCTTAAAACAACCAGGAGGGTTCCCCATTTATTAGTACTGAATACAATGGTGAGGTGATGCATATGATTATCTGATTTTTAAATGTAAGGGGAAAGTTGAACACCTCTATTATTTGCTCAATAAATGTCTACCTTAATGTCCCTTATGCTTTGTGCAGGTCAAATTTGATTGCATTGTTGCTAGGTGACTTATTCCTTGAGTAACCCTTGAATAGCTCATATGACATAGAATGTTATCACCTATATGCCTCTTTTCTAATAATGTGACCTGAGCTAGATTAAGTATAGGAGCTAAAGCTTTCTTTAACCTTTTAGCTAGGAGTTTTGAAATTATCTTATATATGAAATTATAATATAAAAATGGATCTATATTTCCCAAAGGATAGAGCATTTTGGAATTAAGCAAATGGAAGTTTCATTTATATCTTTGAGGAGCTTACTTGATTCAAATACTTCTAGCATAACTTTGATGATAATGTCTTTTATTTCAAGTTAGGCTTTTTGATAAAACTTCTTATTTAGGCCATCAGGCCCTGAGGCTTTTCTCAAGGTTCATTTCAAACACTATTTTTTTTATCCTCAATATGATCAAAAGATGAGTTAAGGAATTGGTTCATCTCAATAAAAAATTGATCATTAATGAAGGATGACAGTAATAGGATAGAAAAGTTTCTCTCATCTTGTACCCCTAAGGTTTTGTACCGCTTAGGTTTCCTTAAAGTAATAGTAAGAAACCTCTTTAAGTAAAGATTGAGATGATATCTAGTTACCATCCTAATCTCCCAAGAAGTTGATTCTATTTGTATTTCTTCTAGACATGACTAAGCTATGGAAAAACTTTGTATTGTAATCCCCCTTTTTTAACCAACTAAATCTGACCCTTTTTCATAAAATGGAATTATGTTTAAACAATGCTCTATAGTTGTTTTCAATAGCCCATCTCTCTTGATCTAACCACCAACCATCCTTAGAATGCTTATAAACATGCTTTTGAATGTTATGCAAAATTCCCTTGATTATTTCAAAAATAAAGGAGTCTAAGGACTAGTCTCCCTTTTTTCAATTTTTTCAACTCTTCTTTGATACTAGTTGAGTTTTTGAAATAGACATAAGTTTTATATCCATTTATCTCCTTATACATTCTCCTTTTAGTTACCTCTATAAATCCCTCATTCTCTACTAAGTAATTGTTGAATTTGAATAGGGAAGTTTTCCTTTCAATCTCAAAGATTTTATGGATCAATATTGGAGAATGATCTAAAACATGCCTTACTAGCAAGACATTTTTTAACCATTACCCATGCACAAGTTCTCAATTAATATTTTTCTAAATGAACTAGTTGTTGGATTGTTTGTTGATTTATGTGGCTTCAGAGCTAAAGCATATAAGTCACAGCTTTATAATATAACTATTAAAATCCATTAAAAAATTCTTTAAATTCGAATTCCCCTAACCTCAGACTAGTGCAAAGTACTATTGAAGTCACCTAACACCATCTAAGGATCTTAGATGTTAGGTTTGATGTTAAGTCGATGGCTCTATAGCTCTTCCCTTTGGAATTTGTAATTCAAATCATACACAAAGGTCACTTTTAGATTTTTGATTTCTCTACAGAGTATAATTCTAATGTGGATATGCTAATAACTAGAATGCATAACATCAAGCTTAATCCTTCTTATGTCAAAAGTCACTACTACTCTTGCATAAAGATGATGATCATAGTTTGAGACAAAAGACTACCAAAATCCATTTAATTTAAGCTTCGTTTACTTCTTTTGTGAGAGTTTAGTTTTAAGTATTCCTAAAAATACTACTTTATCACTAGGGATAAACTTGAAGACTACTTATTACTTACTGGGGCAATTTAGTAACTATAGACATTATGTAAGGGTTCTTTAAGAAGAACTTCACTTCTTCCTATTTTTTTTTCTCGATTTCCTCTTTATTACCTCCTTTAAGCTAGCTTAAGCTATGTTTAATTTAGGGGGAGTGCATATCCTTGTAAAATTTAACATCATTTCCTAGTCCCCTACCTGAGTAGAAGTAAATAACCCTAATTGAAAAATGATGTAATAAAAAAGATGGGATAACATATTTAAAAGTATCTATCCTTTAAAAATTCTTTTAATTTAGTGCCAAATTTTTTAAGTTTGCAATTTAGGTACTAACCTTTTAAAACATGTATATATCAAGTCAAAAAGTTATTTTAAATGATGTGGCATATCCACTAAATGCCATGTGGATGTCCATCTATTAGCTACATTAGCAAAAACTAATGTTTTGAACTGAATTATTAAAATTTTAAAAGGATGTTTATTCAATTTAAAATTTTGAAAGCCTGAGCATTAAATTGAAAAAATCTCAAAAAGTTAAACACTTTAGGATTGGTTATTCTAAAAAAAATATGCCCTACTTGAAAAATCATGTAATATCATTTCTTGGTCCTATAGATATAATGTTGAAAATTAATATCCAAGCTACCGTACTTGAAAAATGATGTAATAATAGGAATTAGTTTACATGGATAATTTGATTTGAATATTTCTCAACAAAGTTATTCCATCACAATCTAGTAATTAATATTAAAATCAAGTTAGCAAGACATATTAAGAAAATTGTTGAATAAACATGACCTTAACTCTCATGGAATTCTTTACCACAATTTATATTGAATATTAGGACACTTGGATAGCCTAAATTTTATGGGTTTGACCCTCGCGATAGTTTTAGAGTGACTCAATAACAACGATTCTACTATATATATACTTTTAGTTGTCAACATTAATGAACATTCCCACACATTCGTCATAAAAAGGCTAACATAAAGTCATAACAATTCTAAAATTGATTTATTTATTTTTCTACTTATTGATTCAGATTAAAGAGTCTTTAATAATTTTATTTATTGAAGACTAACAAATTATGATAATATTGACTACCATACTTAGAGTTGGGGTTCAATTTCAAAGCTTATAATAAAACGCTACCTAATACCATAACTTAATCTTTCTAGTCCATCACCGAACAAAAATTAGTTACTTATTAATTAATACTTACAAAATTTTAGACAACTAACATTCTCAATAAAATTCTCTTTTAACTATAAAAGTTAAGTCAACTTTTATAGCTCAAACCCAAGGTAAGATACAACATCATACTTTTAAAATTTTTATTGAAAATAAAATTTTTGAAAAATATAATTTATTTAAATAAAGCACAACTAAATTCTTTAGTATATTGTAGAGATACTATTTTTTTTTGGCTTATCACTTGAAAACAACACAAAGTAGGTACTATATTGTCAAATTGGAAAAAATCTATAAAACAAATAGTATAATGAAAACTACCTCTTGTACCTAAATGGTATTGTAGACCTCTCTAAAATATCTATCAAAGAAAGCCAACATGTGAATGTAATAATTTCAATAAAATCATAGCATATACAAAACAGCGGCCCCAACTAACAGGCAATCTTGTATCTGTATAAGGTAACACCAGCTAATTCACCTCAGCTATACCTACCATATTATAGCTCCAATTAATTTGGTTTGGCCAACGAAAGGGTACTTATCCAATGTTAGCATCGGTTAATACGTGGGCTAGACCATTGGAGATGTACCTGAAACCTTGTAAATGGCTATAAGTTTTTCTTCTTTTTAATACATTCATTTTTTAAAAAAGAAAACATTGCTTTGTAAATTCATTTTTAATACATTCATTTTTTGGTATGATTAAAAGTTAACACTAAAGAACATTATAATCAATGTTATAAGAGAGAAGAATAGTGACTTCGTGAATTGTCAACATGCATATGTCTAGAAGAAATATGAATGAGCGTAATTTTTAATGCTACTATATTGGGTTCTCATTAGAGTTGCAATAGGAATCTGTTCCTTGTTTTCTTAGAAAATAAGTAAATTTTATTAACTCACACAAAGCTTGTCCAATATTACATGGCTCATTCACAACCGCTACAACTAAAATAGGAGGAATTCTAGAGATTCCATAAATTTGTCATGGAGGAATTCTAGATATTCCATAAATTTGTAAATCTAGTACTTGTATCTTGATGAACACCATGAGCTAAGAGGACTTCCCTAATCCAATTGAATATATCAACTAGGATGTGTTTATTGAACTTAACCTTTTTATGCAGCCTGAAATTTCTTTCCCTCCAGATGGTATAAATAGAGTAAGTGAAAGTTGCTTTTAGAATGACTTCGTCTTGTGTTTAGGGATCTCACTGTTTTAATAACCTAATCTAGTATATATTCCAGTTCTCTTTGAATATAGAAGATGCATAGGTGTTGATCTCTGGTCCAAATGATTAGAAAGAAGTTACATTAGAAGAATAGGTGCTTCTTATTAGTGATAAATCTCAACACTTTTCCTTTTAGTTAGATTTTATCTTTTCCAATTTTTATCTTTATCTTTATATCTTGTGTATTATTATAAATTCTATAATAATAATATAAAATCATTAATTTTGGCCTTTGAAAACATATGGCATCAAAGTTACAAGCATTATTTCTCAAATACCAACTGAAAATTCAATAGCCATGGCAAGCCAATGTAATTCAATTCCTAACAATATTTTAATCACAATTTTCTATAAAACTCAATACCAAAAATTAAATGGCTTTAAAAACTCAATTCTCTCCATTACTCAATGACTTCGTTGATGGAACTTCACAAGCACCATCTAAAAGCATTGCCTCTTTAACCAATCCTTCTCGACAAGTTCCATATATTAATTATGATGAATAGTTTCATAAAGATCAAATGCTCCTTTCTTACCTTCTATCCTCCCTCACAGAAGAAATCTTTCCAAATGTTATTGATCAAGATTCTTCCTTTATTGTTTGTTAAGCACTTGCCAACAGTTTTTGAATTGTTTCTCAAAATCGCTAGCTTTAGTTAAACATCGAATTATAAAAGTTAAAAAATAATGATCTATTTTTATTATAATAACTTCATAAGGACAAATCTTTGTATAATCAATTGAGTCTTGCCAGTATGAAATTAACAATAACCAAATTTAATGATATTATCTATTGTAATATTAGTAGTGAATATCTTAGTATCATCACCACTCTCAATCTTTACCTTGAGCCTATTCCTTTCCATGGGCTATTTGGACACCTTATTGAACATGAAGTTCTCAACAATAGTTCTTATGAAGCACCATCTATCAATGTCTCATTAAAGCAAAATCTAGCTACTCCTATTAATTCATTCACTTTATCTAGTATATCGTGACAACCTAATTAACATATATCATCATTTTGATCATGTCACTATAAAGGACATACTAAATTTGTAGCTTGAAAAAAATACTATTGATAAATGTTGATGCAGATATATAACACCTTAAGTTAAAATTCCATAAGCAATTGAGATTCATTATGGTGCTCTTTACCAAATTTATGGTAGTAAAGTTGTTGCTCCCCCAAATCTATTAACTACCTTTGCCATGTTTTTGTAAGCTAAAGCTAATTGTCATTTTACACTCGATGTATCCAATCTCACAATTGCTTAAGAATACTATAGAGGGGTTCAACTTTATATAGGTAACGGCTAAGGGTTGATAATTTCACATTCTAGTACCTCTTTTCTTCCTTCTAGAATTGATGCATTAGTTTAAAAAAATACTTTTGCATATTCCTAGTATTTTTAAAATCTTTTTTCCATCAAAACATTTACCCATAAAAATTCTATTTTGAAAAATGAATAATGATTTATCTAAAGATAAAACTAAAACAACATTACAATAAGTTCTAGTCTATCCACCTACTCTCATATAGAGAGTTACTTACAATGTACAAGAATATGGAAATATCTAATAAAAACTAAAAACATTTGTTTTATTATAGTTATTAAGATGAATTATAAGCACCAAGTTCATTTCATCTTCATAGAAATTGAATGCTTCACATTTTTAGCATAGATGCAAGCTCTAATGAGGTTAACAATTCTATCTACAGTCTGGTATTTCTCTTCCTTCTTATGCTATTCCTTTCCTTCTATATGGTGTATATGGTAATTGTGAAAGTTGTTTTGAAGAAAGTAGCATTAGTTTTCCTTTGCTTCGAATTGTAAATGACCCAATTCAATGTTTGCTCCCAGGAGTAGCTACAATTGTTATTAAGTAAAAAATGAAAAATTGTACTTCATATGGCATTTGCTTACTAACATTGAAAGAAAAGGTGATCTCTATCCTCTACAACATTGTTACAAAATGAACATATAGCATCTTCACTTTCATACCATTGACTCTTGGTTTGAAGTCTATTCTTGATCGCATGCCATATGATAAAGGAGGCCTTAGGGCTAACAGTATTTCTCCACAAGAGGTTGAATCCAAGGTCATTAGTAGTTCGATCAGTAAACAACTAATAACAAGAGTGATTAGAGAATATACCATACAAGTTTAATTTCTATGTGATGAAATCTTCATTCACGCCATCATTAAGTTGAGGAAGGTAAGTCGATAGGTTTTGTAATCCCCTGAAAGCACTATGCCATTCACCATTCACAAGCAGAGAAGAAACTTTACAATGCAAAGTTAGTCTATTCCTTAATTATTGAAGTTTAGGGGCATAAATAAGAGGGCTTATGTCAAACCAATTGTCAAACCAAATCCAAGTCTTATCCCCATTACCAATTATATGCTTAATGCAAGGATATACGAGCCCTCTTAGTGCCATCAACTATTTGAAAACCAAAGAACCAACCTTATAATGGTCCACTTTCCAAAACTTGATATGTTGTAGATAATATTCATGGATCCATATGGCCCATAATGCTTTGTGGTTAGTGTATATGTAGCGCCCCCTCACCGTAGGGTACACATCGGGAAACCCGAAGGTCGCTCCGATGAGTATCCCACGATAAAGGTGCACCACCGGTACAGTTCTACTAATAATCCACATGGCATCGCAATAATTAAAACCACAATAACAGAAATCGGTAACTTTAAAACCAAAATATCAATCTATACAGTCATCCAATCATCCAATCAGAATAGACAAGTCTATCAGTCCCCTAAACA
>JANZLX010000212.1:24237571-24248939 GCA_025531955.1 Erythroxylum orinocense
AAAATGTATATAATTAGCAACCATTTTACTATGGTTGCTGAGAATTTGGTTGCTGAAACCAAATTTTCTTGTAGTGTTTACAATGCTCAAAATGATTGGAATTCTATTAAAGCATGGTGTATCACTATTAAACATCTTGATATCACATTCAAGTGGTGTTATTGTTTGGTTTTATCATTTCTTATGAAAGCCATATGAGATGAGAGGAATGTTCATATTTTTAAGGATAGATGCCTAACCAAGGATCAATTCACCAATAAGATTCTCATCCATATCAGATGGTATATTAGTTTGTATAAATCTAGATTTCTCAATGTGGATTATTGTAATAGATCATAGAATGTGTAGTTTGTAATTCTCCTAACTTCTAGGAAGGTTGAACTAGGCCATTACTAAGGATGTTCTCATCCTGGAAACATGGCTCTTTGTAGCTCAGTGCTAAGGTTTGGTTTTATCATTTCTTGTCAAAGCTACATAGGATGGGAGAAATGTTCACATTTTTCAAGATAGAAGCCTAACAAAGGAGCAATTGAACAACAAGATCCTCCTACAGATTAGATGTTATATCAGCTTGTATAAATCCAAATTTCTCAATGTGGATTATTGTAATAGATCATGGAATGTGAAGTTGTACTTCTTCCAACTTCTAGGAAAGTTAAGCTTGGACATTTACTAAGGATTTTTTTTAATCTTGTAAACACTTGAATAGCATTGTTTGGCTCAGTTTGTATATTGATTGTTTTCAATGGCTTAATACATTACCATTTTCTATTAAAAAAATTACTAAAGAAAATATATTATTTCCGTTTTTTTATTTAATAGAATTTGCTAAAACAACATAAGTTTTGAAATTAAGTTATATAGGTAGTCTATATAAAAGACAAATTATCTTATTTTCTCAAATTTTAGTTTGTAATCACATAATGTGATAGGTCAATTAATGGTAAAGTATATTCAAGGATTCATTTTATGTAATGGGATGATCCTTTCTGAATGGTAGGAATAAGATTCCAAATAACAGATTGTTAAGGAGAAAAAAGGAATAGAATGAACTGATCATGTCAAACCTATCAATTGTGCACAAAGAAAATAAGGGAATTAATGCGGGTAGTAGCTGTATGGGATCTTAATCCATACGGGCAAACGTGAAAACAAAGTGAACAGGAGAGAGAGAGAGAGAGAGAGAGAGAGGAATTTGCAATGGGATATAAGAAGAAAAATGAATACACATTACCTGTAGATTTGAAATGTTTAAACATTACTGAAGTCACTCTAAGAAGCTAAAAAGCAAACGATGTAAAAATTCAAATCACTTACTAACCTTGCACATGAGAGAATAAATGACACTAACTTTGTCCATTATATGTTAAGACTTGATACACTAGTAAGTTTGTCCATTACATGAGATAACCGTGCCCATTGACTGAACCAACAATTTTGACGATATTAATTACATTTCAAACAGAGCAGACTACTAGGCTATAGCAGGTAAGATTACAATCTCGTGCTCACAACGGTTGCAAAGAAATATACGAGGAACTTCTTGATTATTTGGAATCCTAACGCATCTTGTGTGTTGCCAAACCTCGCAAATATCACATGATACCATTCGTTCACCATCATCCTTTACGGTTCCACAGGCACAGTTAACAACCTTGTTATCAACGCTACCTTCGTATATTAACTCATTGATCATTACTCCTCCACTTTTTGAAGCTTGAAACAAAAATTTTCGGCCTGCTTCAACTAGACGAAAAACCAAATCTGTGTCCTTGGCGTTGAAGTTCATTATGTACCCTACTCTGATGTTTCTCAATCCCCAATATAGTTCCCTGAAGTTACTTTCAACTTCTTGTTTAAGCTTGTTAATGGTGTCATCATTTTTTAATGTGATACACTCAAATGGCAGCATCCCCTCGTCCATAACCACATGACCATCTTCATTGTTCCTTAAGACAATAGTGCAATAGAATTTCAACTTTCCTTCTAGACCAAGTTCAATCTTGGAAGGCACTTCTTCATTATATTCTTTCACGAAATATTTGGTGTCGAGAATTGTTCGGGCAGCTGTTGTTATTGCGCGGAGCATCCCAATGTTCGATGTTGACTTTTGTTCCTTAAGAATATTTGTATACAAACAAAATATATCCCTAGTTAATTGGGACTTACTAATCTTGTAACAGGACTTCAAATTCGTATTGCCAATGACCACGCCACCATGGTCAGGAATTCCGTTTGATACATCTTCCAAACAATACTCTAAAACCTTAGTGACTGGATTCAAGCTTCGCCGAACCAAATAATTGCCAACCACATGATTTCCAAGTGACTTCAGAACAAAATCTAGCAACCCAGTGTCACCAATATAGACCCGAGCAGCATCTCTTACTTCTTGCCTTGAAACCCATCTATACTCGGCCCTCTTCAAGGCTTCAACTATCACTCTTGTAGCCATCTGGATGCGCTTTGGAGACCATCGACAGGTAGGTTCCAAGAAGATGGCCGGGCTACAGTTATCTTCAGGAAGTCGAGCTTTAAGCTCCAAGATAAAATGAAGAAGGTCGCCAACTGACACCAAACGATTCTCAGACAATGTTTGGTATCTTGATAAAATGACTGGAATATCATGGTTAAAATTACCGATGCAATGCGCAACTATACATAAAGGCATGCATTGTATAGTTTCTATGGCTTTTTGGTACATATGCTGAGTGACCCCATAGCTTCCTCGTCCGAATTTGTAACCCCATCGACCAAACCATGGCTCGCCGTATGCTACACCATACAATAACCTCATATCCAACCCTCTCTTCTGTGATATATCATGCAAAGAAACATTCCTACAATAGAGATTAAAAAATATGTATGTTCTTTTTATTCAATTAAAATCACATTGTTTGACGGACTTGAATAACATTGGCGTTTCAGTTAGATTACCATTTGTGTACTGGTAAGTGATTTGGAAAAGTAAGATAGCTGATTAATTTATAACAAAGATGAAAGTTGCATTTAATAGTCGAGTCTAACCTTGCTCGCAATCCAGTGCACATCCGATCCCAAAATTCCATGATCTGCCATCCTGCCAATGGGGAACCAGCTTCCAACCCGTTGATGTATACCAAATGCCCGAACCCATTAGAGTGAAAGACACCGTGCAAAATATGGCTTTGGGGTTCAACTAAATTCAACTTACCCATGGGTGAAATTGCAATGTGATTATCGAATTTGGCTTCACTGCTCACCAGTGCTTTCAGTGTGCCATTGGAGCGCAGTAAAAAGTGATACTTCTTATTACAAATCAAATGGTGACCCCAGCCTGAGTTGTAAATAAATTTCATTAATAATAATGAGATGTTGCCATATGTGCATGCTGTCCAGACACACAATATGTGCTATGTGGTGACTCCAAAAAAGTAAGTACTCACACAGCGATGAGAATTAATAATATAATTTAGAGATGATGATTTTCAGGAGAAATTGCGAAATATTTCGGAGTAAAGGACTCACCAACATATTGGCAGTTCATGCAGTGATGTTCAATAGAAGCTTCAATGGGCTCTTCCACGACATACAAGAATATATGGAACGCAGGGTGGCGGTTCACTTCAAGCTGAAATGACCAGCTCATCAAGCCATTGTATATAGTGCCCTCGAAATGCCCGAATTCAAGAAGTGATCTTACATTATGTCTAAACGACTCATCAAATTCGGCTGGGTTACCACGTTCACAAAATGTCTTGAATCTATAGATCCTTTCTTCTCTTTTCCTTTTTCTGCCTCCAATTGGATCCAGTTGGGACATCATAGCCAAACAAATGAACGGTTGATCTAAATGACTAAGGAAAGAAAGATGGATTTGCAAGCCAGCTAACAATAATAAGAGACCCTTTCTTATAGAGTGCATGCTCACACACTTAGTGCCTTTAGAAAGAAAACAATGTGGAGGGCATAAAAGAGTCAATGAGGCTTATGAAATTTAGCAAGAAATCGCTCACTATATGCATGATTTTGTTTAAAATTTATGCCCATGCAATTTTGTCGTGGTGACCTATGCCGTGACAAACTTTCTTGATTAAAAAATTATAAGCATGCCTTGAACATGTAACTTTATGTCAGTTGAAATTCTTTCCCTAGGTGCTGCAAGATCGAGAGCAAAACATAATTAAGCGCGGCATTTCTTGGCCAACTACTATAAAGCCTAGTATCTAGATTCTAGATGATTACTTTAAAAACGCTCTTGGTACTTAAGGAGATTGTGAATTTTTTGTGCATATCTTCCTATCTTTATTACAAATCATTTCATTAACCAGGAATCTGAAAATTTTTGTGAACTTTTTGTTGACAAAAAATACTTAGAAAAATCAATAAAACTTTTATAGGTCTCATTTTCAAAATCTCTAATCCTAATTCCCTTTAAGATTATGGGCAGCTATAACATCTTACTCAAGATCATTACTACGATGCTTGTTTCCAAATTAAGGATTGCTCTCAAACCTCTAATCAATGAGTAGCAGGGTGCTTTTATGTAAGGAAGATTAATTGGAGATCACATCTTAGTGGATCAAGAAATGTTCAAGAACTATAGGAGGAAAAAAATATCTCTAAGAAATGTGTTATCAAGGTGGACTTTCATAAGGATTTTAATTTTATAAGCCAGAATTTTATTTTACATATGCTAAAAACTTTCAAATTTCTTAAATGTTTTATTGAATGGATTGATTGGTACATCTCTATTATTTTCTATTGCATTTTGATCAATGAAGAACTAACTAATCTTATATAGGGTGGAAAAGGCTTAAGACAAGGAGATCTTTTATGTCCCTATTTATTTATTTTGAGCATGAAAACTCTTTTTAACATTGATGGCTAATAACATCATACATGATATTAACTTCAAATTCCATAGAATCTCTTATTTGTCCTTTTGTATCCTGATGTCATCGCTTCATACCTTTAAGCAATTCTAAGCATGTCCATCAATAAAAACAAAAGTTAAATAATTGTGCTAGCTATTGCTCGCCACCTTACTAATTGGTTATCTACAATCTCAAGGCTCCAAGCTAAGGGCAGTCTCTTTACCTATCTTAGGCTGCTTATTTCCATTAAGAAACTTAACTATAAGGAATGCATTCCCTTGCATGATAATATTTAGAAGAGAATCTATAACTAGTGTAACAAGGCTCTTTCCTTTACTGGAAGATTGAAATTAATCAATTTAGTTATTAACTCACTTCATATTCATTAATCTTCATGTATATTTCTCTCTAATGGCTTTATTAACTCACTTTATATTGTTTCTTTGGCTTGATTATATTTCTCTCCAGAAGAAGCTTTTTTAGAATATTCTTTTGGTCAAGGGAATCTAACAAACTATTTAGATTCAAGGTTAAGTAGGATGAGGTTCACTTGCCAAAGATAAAGGGAGATCTAGGTATACAATCTATAAAATTTATCAATAAAAACTTATGGTAAAAAGAATCTAAAGGATTCTAATTAACAAAGAGTTTCTATGACTTAAATCGATCCATTTATATTTCTTAAATGGTAGAATATTCTAAGAGATGAAAATCAAAGCCTCTACTTCTCAGTACGACTGAACTACTAAAATTAAGAGAATTTATCTATAAAGACATCAAATATAAGGTAGGTAATGGAAGATTTATTTCATTTTGGTATGAAAATTGGAGTAACCTTGGCATTCTACATATAACTAACTTGATGCCTGGCTTCATTCATCTCTTCCTTGAGAAATCTCATATTGCTTCAATCATTAATAACAATGATTGGTTAAGAAAATTTCTAGTTATAGTCTAAATCATAAATTAGAGGACTCTTACATATGGTTGAAACACTCATCTAGAATATACACTAACAAGTCTTAAAAGGAAATACTTAGACCATAGGATTAGACTTTAACTAGGTACGGTATCATTTGGAGTAAAAATATTTTACCTAAATTTTCACTTTTTATATGGTTAGTAGATAAGCAGAGGCTTGCTACTATGGATAAACCGAGCTTCCTTAATATTTCTAAAGTTATTTAGCTTTGTAAAACTCATCTAAAATCATTAAACCATCTCTTCTGTGATTGTGTATTCTCTCCAGGTGTATGGAATGTTATCCTAACTCTAAATG
Organism: Erythroxylum orinocense; assembly: GCA_025531955.1. Lineage (NCBI taxonomy): Eukaryota > Viridiplantae > Streptophyta > Magnoliopsida > Malpighiales > Erythroxylaceae > Erythroxylum > Erythroxylum orinocense. The sequence continues at coordinate 24,243,707 of JANZLX010000212.1, forward strand.
AGTTTGATAGCAACTTAACAATAGATAACCTAGAGTGGTTAAGTAAAGTTAGGATGTTAAACATGGGGAATAGACCAATTTTTATAACTGCCTTTTGTTACTTTATGTATGCTATCTAGAGAGAAAGAAACATTAATGTATTCTCCATTTATATTATATTGATATTTCAAAAAAATGCTATTTTATTAATTATAATTCATCTTCTACTTATTTTAACATATCTTTTTAAACCCAACTTTTTCTATTCTTTCTTATTAAAATTTAAAAAGTAATTAAACTATACTAAGACCTTTTCTCATACTATTGTTTCTAAAGTATTCCTATATCTTAAGTTAACCAAAAAAGAACTTTTCATAAGTTGATATATTAAATCAATAGCATTGTGTTAGAATTTTTAATAATAGTCTCCAAATATTATCGAACATAACTAAAAAATTTAAAATTAAATTTTTTTTTGTTTAGGTAAAAGGGGTTTGTTAATTAGTCATCTAATTATAAGAAATGTTAAGACATAATATAAACTATATAAAAGTTTTATCTTTTAAAATTTGTATGTAATGTAACTCATTGGTAATTTGCTAACCTATGAGTTAATGCTATTTCAATTTATAATGCTAAATTATGTCTAGGTATTTTAGACTAAATTACCTACTAAGTTATCTTTCGTATCAAGAATACTTTTCTTTATATGTGTTTTTTGTTAGGATTTGCAAGCGATTACAATTTTTGTTTACTAATAGGAGACATTGATTTTATTGTCCTTTTAGGTTTTAATAAATGTAATCACTTATGTTAGGCCTTAAGGTGCATCCATTGTGCTATTTGTTCCTTCTATTCTCTTACAAAATAAGGATTATTATCAAGGATTGTCTTTGATATGACACTCTAACATTAAATTTAGTATTAGGTTTGACTATGGTAGTACGTCAAATTTATGGCCTCCTAATTAATTATCTTTGAATGCATAGGTTTATGTTTGCTATGTATTTGTAGTTATATTTTTTTTTCATTATGTTAGTGCATATAAATTGAGATTAAGGTAGAGATTACAGTGTTTTATGACTTGCAGAGTATATTTTGATCATGCCTCTTAATTCAAACTATGACACATCATGCACATTTATTTTGATAAACTAGAATTAGTTCTCCATTAGTAGACTTGTCTTTCTCTCTTTGAGTTTGAATGCAAGTTAATGATTGTTGCCTTGATTTGAGAGTGTTAAATCCTTAAACTAATTTTCTCTTGACATTTGAAGCTAGAATTATCTTGGTTGTGTGATGTATATTATACATACATTACTTTTAACACCATTTTTATAGTATATTGCCTATATTATGGACGATTTTTGAAATATTTGAAATTATTTTCATTTCAGGTCTTATTTTTGCCTATACAAGGAAAAAGAGCAAAATTAGATTAAATTGGAGCAATTTTAGAAGATTTGGAGAAGTACCCTTAAATATGGCACCTACTTGCTACTAGGTTAGGACCATGTATAAAAGTGGTCACTTATATTTCTCCTTCAGAAACCTACAGACTCCTATTTTATTTTTTGGATGAAGAACATGACATTTTACACAGACAGGTATAAGTCCTGTTTTAGCACTAAATATTTTTTAAGAATTACCAAGATAACATGGCCAGTACACGAACCTCATGTTGGAGATGTGTAGCTCATTAAAAAAGTTAAGAGTTTCAATTATGAAAAGAAAAAGAGGTAAAAAAGAAGGAATATTTTGGCCAAAGAATAGTGGAAAAGTGATGCATGGTTAATGGGAAGCTATTTTGCATTTGTTATTGATTTAGATTACATCATTCATTAAAGATAGAAGAAGGTTCCAGCAAGACTTTCTAAAGATTCAAGATTCAAGAGCAATGATTTTTATCTCGTTTTCTGTATTATTGATTCAGTTCGTTCCTTCATGAAAGCTATAACCATGTTCAAAGAACTCTCGTGGTTAAGCATCAATGTGAATAAGAGTGGCCTCATATTTTTTAAAGGTGTAGCTACAATGGTCTCGAGCATAATCTCGCTTACTGGTATGGAAGAGAAGCCTCCACCCCTACCTTATCTGGGACTCCCAATGTCTACTAGGAGATTAACAATACTAGATTGTTATCTGTTTATGGAGAAAATTCAAAAGAGAATAGGGTCCTGGGTGAATCAATTCCTTTCATTCATAGGGAAAATTCAACTTATCCAATCACTTCTTAGCTCTTTGCATGTTTATTAGGGGTCACATATTTTTCTTGCTAAAGGGGTCATTAAGTGAATTGAAAGATTACTCAAGGATTTCTTATGGAATCATACGACGGGAGCTAAATGGTGTGCTAAAGTTAAATGGTTAGACATTTGCTTTCCAAAGGCTGAAGGAGGATTAAACATTCCTTTTGTGAAACTCACTAATTATTTGCTTATCTTGAAACGGTTAAGGTGGATTCTTAAAGACAGGCAAACGTTATGGATACATTCGCTTCATTCTTATTTCCTTAAAGAAAGAAGTATATGGGTAGTCCGTGAGACTAAAAACAATTCTTATTTTCTGAATCAATTAATTCATTTGAGGAACCAAGTTCAAGATGAATTATCTTGCACCATCGGCAACGGGAAGCTCATTTCTTTATGGCTTGATAATTGGACAGGTTAAGGGCCTTTATTCCAATCTCAACATTTACTCAGAGATTCTTTTTCTCCTTTCCACAATACACTATAATGGATTCTTTCATTAACGACTGCAGTTGAAATTTTCCAAACAACCTTAAACATTTGCAACCCCACTACAATCCCTCTCTCTCTAAGGATACATTCCTTTGGCATAGCAGGCCAACTTATAAACTAACAAATAAGGTCTTTCAGGATTTATTAAGGGTGAGGAAACCTAAGGTATTTTGACATAAAATGATTTTACCGAGAATTTCTTTTCTTTTATGGCTCACTATACAAAACTGATTGAATACAACTGATTGGATCATGTATCTAAACATAAATCCCATGTGCCCCTTCTATCAAATCCAAGAAGAATCTAGAGATCATTTATTTTTTATATGTGAGGTGACTAATAGAATATGGAGAGCTATTCTCATATGTTGCGATTGTTTTATCCAAGAGAACAACTTCTCTGCTATTATTCATTGGTTATCATCATAGATAGCTACTAAGATCTTATCCCACACAATAGTGGTTAGTATGTGGGTTCAATCTATATGGAAAGAGAGAAATGCTAGGCGATTGAATCTAAGTCCAAGCCTATAGACATTCTTATCTTTGAAGTTTTAGACATCACCAAAGAACTTGAGGCGCTACGTAGCATTCCCACCACGACCAACATTCTCTCGTCTTTTTTCTTTCGATTATAATATGTTTTTAGCTAAATAGTATATGATGTTTTCATGGATTTAAGGTGTATTCCCATAGACCTGTTGTAAGCCCTTAACTATTTGTTCCTTTAAATTCATTTTATTCTTTTTATAAAAAAAGGTAGGATGCAACATATTTTGACTTATTCTTTGGTTTAAAGAAGATATATTTTCTTAAGATTTATCCATGTTTTTATAACTAATTGAATTAAAAGAGCGATAGTGTAAGATTCAATTATTTGATCATGTATCAATATTAGAAAGATAACATGTATGACTAGGTCACAACATGGTTAAAAAGGGTTAAACATAAGCTATTCGAGAGAAATTGCAATATCTTATTATACTATGTGAAACCTATTAATAAAGTTCTTAGAGCTAATTAAAGCATTCTTAAGTTGTCCCATAATCAAAATATCCCCCTTGCACCCCATAAGTCACCCATACCATTACCTTACAGATTGGTTAAATATAAATTAGATAAGGAACTTGGAAAGTTTTTAGAGATTCTTTGAAAAATATATATTAAAATTCCTTTTAATAGTGCCTTAAAACAATTTCCTTTAATGTTAGATTTTTAAAGAAAATCATATCTGAAAATAGAAGGTTTAAGGAGTATGTAGTTACAATCTTAATTAAGGATTATGAAGTCGTAATTTAAAATAGACTGCCTCTAAAACTTAAAGACCTTGGTAGTTTATTTATCCCTTGAGCCTATGGTTGCATAAGCTTTTATCATGTTTTATATGATCTAAGGGAAAGGGTTAGCCTTGTGCCCCTATCTGTCTATAAGAAGCTCAAGGTGGGCAATAATAAACTTGTTATTACTTCACTATAGTTAGCGAGAAGTTTTGTTAAACATTTGATCTGTATATTAGAAGACATGTCCATCAAAATTGGTAAGTTTCTTATTCTCGTAAACTTTTTGGTTTTGATATAACAAAGGATAGGAATGTGCCCTTAATTTTAGGACAAACTTTCTTGGCCACTTCTATGTCCCAATTTGATAATTATAAAGGGAAGCTTATTAGAAGGGTCAGAGATGAGAAATTGGAATTTAAAAAATTTGAATCGAAGAATCTTATTAATGGTAAGTATAATAAATGACTATATTTGATGTAATTAATAATATATATGCCTTATATTATATAGAAGGAGAACATACTAGATTCAGAAAGGATATATCCAAAGCAAGTGAAAGCAAAAGGAACAAGTGAATCCATTATAGAAAAACATATAGTATGCCCTAAACTTCATCATTTTGTTAAGAAAAAGAAGAAGAGTAAAGCTGCAAGTATACTATAAGGTATCTTATATCCCACAGGTATGGGTTTTCTAGGTTGAAATTGGTGGAAAAGGGTCGAGCTTATGACCTAAAATAAATGTTTTTTGGGAGGTAACCCAACACCTTTTACCTCTTATGTTTCAAATTTTAATGTTTTAAGTCATTTATGTTTTTGGTCATTTATTTACTTAATATCATTGTTATTTTCTTAATTTTTTAAATCTTGGTTCACATAGTTGTTTAGAGTTAGTTTAATTTTTATTTTTGCAAGTTTTTAGGCCAACACGCCACCATGTTCAGTCATGTGTTGACTTATTGAGAGAAATAGAATATGTAAATTAGAGTCTATTGAGACCACCTTAGAGATCCACATAGCCACTGTTGGGTGAGAGGGATATAGTGAAGCCAACACCTCTACATAATACACTAGTGCTGTTGGGACCCGTTTTCGGAGCCCAACTCGAAACAAACGAATCGCAGCTTAACTAAAGTCGCTTCATTTTTTTTCCATTTACACATCATACAAAGTTGTTCCGATTATCCAATTTGAAATTCGTCATTTACTCAATCCATTTAATCCTTCACATTCG
>JANZLX010000212.1:24346293-24357819 GCA_025531955.1 Erythroxylum orinocense
TTTCTGCTCTGTCTTCTTCTTTCTTCTGGAATATATTAACATGGGTTTGTGGCCCATGTTCTGTTCCTGCTTCCTATTCCTCTTAGAGTAAGTTAATATGGGTTTATGACCCATATAGCTATCATTTTCTCCTACCATATATGCCACTTCTCTTCGTTTCTTATCTGCCTGTGTTTTAATCCGGTTCTGTGCCTTCAATAGATTTTCTCACAATTTATTTATGACTCCATTATGTTCCTTTAGAAGTCTATCCACTTCTTCCACAGCTGACAGCTCTCCTGCATAACTGAGCAAGGTCAGTGGGGACTGACCATATAAGGCGAAGAAGGGAGAAGTTTTGTAGGACTATTATAATTGGTGTTGAATTAGAATTCTGCCCAACACAACCATTTAGCCCATTGCTTAAGCTTGCTTCCTGTAAAACAACGGAGATATGTTTCCAAACACCTATTGGTGACTTCCGTCTGCCCGTCTGTTTGGGAGTGATAGGCTGAGCTAAACTTTAACTGAGTGCCTGCTTGCTTAAACAACTCAGACCAGAATCTGCTCATGAATACACTATCTCTATTTGAAACTATCGAGGCAGGGAACCCATGTAGCTTCACAATTTCACTGATAAATAGTGCAGCTATGTCAGGAGCAGAAAAAGGATGGGCTAATGGCAAAAAATGGGCATATTTTGTAAGCCTATCGACTACTACCATGATGGTATCCATTCCTTTGCTCTTCGGTAGTCCTCCTATGAAATCCATAGATAAATCTTCCCACACTTTTGTTGGAACCGGTAGAGGTTGTAGTAGGCCTGTTGGAGATAGTGCTTGGTACTTGTTTCGTTGACACACTTCACAAGCCTCCACGTATTTCTTAATGTCATTCCTCATTCTTTCCCAGAAAACTAGTCCCAGCACTCTCTTGTAGGTGCGTTGGAACCCCGAATGCCCTCCATTGGTGAGTCATGTAGTTCTTTTAGAATAGTCAGTATCCTACTCGATGTTTTGGGTAGAACCAACCTATTCTTATAATACAATCTGCCACCCTTAGTAGCGAAATCCCAAGTGTTCTTTGCTTCCCCTCAACAGGTCTTGCATGATGGCACTAGGTTTTGAATCTGCTTGAATTTCTTCTTCCAACTTACCAAAGTCCATTTTCACAATAGATAGAGCAGCAGAATCCATTTTACGAGATAATGCATCAGCCGCTTGGTTCTCCTTCTCCAGTTTGTATTGCACCTCAAAATCATATCTCAACAACTTCGATGTCCATTTTTGTTGCTGTTCTCCCAGCAATCTCGGCTTTGTCAAGTATTTCAGGCTCCTTTGATCAGTTCGGATGATGAAACGTTGACCCAACAAGTAGTGTCTCCATTTTTGAACTGCAAACACTACTGCCATTAACTCCTTTTCGTCAACCAATTTGGAGAGCGCTTGCGAAGGTAATGCCTAGCTAAGATAAGCTAAGGGTCTCCCTTCTTGCATGAGCACTGCTCCTAGCTCCTTTCCTGATGCATCAGTCTCTATGATAAATGGTTTAGAAAATCAAGAATGGCTAAGGTAGGAAGATTCACCATTGCTGATTTAAGTGATTCAAAGGCTTTTTGTATCTCAATATTCCGCTGATACCCCTCTTTTTTAAGCAACTGTGTGTGAGTTTTGGCTATTTTGCCATAGTCCCAAACAAATCGTTGGTAATATCCTGTGAACCCTAAGAACCTCCTGATAGCTTTCACATCCTTTGGTACTGGCCAATTCGCTACCTCTTTAATTTTAGATGGGTCGGCTTCTACACCCCTTCTTGAAATTACGTGCCCCAAGTATTGTAGTTGTTCTTTGCCAAAGTCACATTTCTTGTCATTTGCATACAACTTATGGCTCCGGAGTAGCAGGAAGATAGCTCTCAAATCTTTCAAATGTTGCTTAAAATTTTGACTGTATATAACAATATCATCAAAGAACACTAGTACAAACTTGCGTAGGTGGGGACGAAATACCTCATTCATCAATGATTGGAAGGTGGAAGGAGCATTGGTTAACCCAAAAGGCATCACCAACCACTCATAATGACCTTCGTGTGTTCGGAAAATGTTTTGTGTATGTCCTCCTTTCGGACTTTGATTTGATGATAGCCACTCTTAAGATCTAGCTTTGAGAACACTTTGGCCCCTCCTAGTTCATCCAACAGTTCGTCAATTGTTGGTATTGGAAATTTATCTGCTACTGTCACTTTGTTTAATGCTCTAAAATCCACACAAAATCTCCATCCTCCATCTTTTTTTCTCACCAATATCATGGGACTGGAAAAGGGACTCACGCTGGGTCGAATAACCCCTACCGCAAGCAATTCCCCCACTATCTTTTCTATTTCATTCTTCTGATAATGGGGATATTTATAAGGTCTCACTACTGGTATATCCGCTCTTGGCTTTAACGTGATTGCGTGGTCGTGACTTCTCTGGGGAGGTAGCCCTGTAGGCGGTGATAATACATCTTTAAATTCAACCAATAACTCTTTCATCTCTAATGTCCCTTCCTTTGCTGTCTCGTGTGCTTCTGTTTTGGTAACACTAGCTAGATATCCTTCTCCTCCTTTCACAGCTTTGTATAATGATTTGAGTGTTGTTGCTGACTTCATCAATGTAGGCTCTCCTCTTGGACTGAACTGCTTCTCTCCTTTTGTCCATTTTAATGTCAATTCTTTAAAGTTGGTTCGTATATCACCCAATTCTTCTAACCAATCCAATCCCAACACAACATCCACTCCTAATTCAAACAGAAAGAAATCTCCTCTAATACAAACCCCTTGCGACTCTAATTTCAATTTCTCACAAACACCCTTACCCCAAACTTTATATCCGTCTCCAACCTGCACTAAGAAGTTGGGGGTGTCCAGCACATGTAGAGACATTTCTTCCACCAATTTGCAGATGAAGTTATTAGAAGCTCCACAATCTATTAATACTACCACTTTTCTTCCCTTCAAATCACCCCAAACTTTAAATGATCACTTCGTTGTCAACCCCATTACACTCATCATGTTCAATTGTAATTGTTTACACTCATTATCGTCACTCTCAGCATCCATGAATACTTCCTCGGGTGCCTCACTCTCACCTTCTTCCTCTATGATATAGACTCAAAAGTGTTTGTTTTTGCACACGACTCGGACTGAAACGTTCTTCACAATAAAACATAACCTTTTTTCATACCTCTCTTTAATAATTTTTGGTGGGAGTTGTCGGAAATTGCGTCGTCGAGCCCCTCCTGTTCCTTCTCTCGGTGGTGTTGTCGTGTTTTGAATCACGGTACCTCCCTTTGATTCATTTGAAATTAGAGGTGTGGGTCGATATTCCACAGTGGTGGATTTGTTAAACTGGGCTGGCTTATTGAATGCATTTCTCTGTATTGAGCTCACATTGCCATGTTTCACGATGAGATTTCTTTCCTCCACCAGTAACGCCTTGTCCATTACCTCACACAGAGACCCAGCATGATGCAGCTTGAGTTCAGCTCGGATTTCATTCTTTAATCCATTAAGAAATAATATGGTGAGAATTTCTTCATCGATGTGTCGCAGGGGCCCAGTCAGTAATTCAAAATTTTCACGATATTCCATCACCGTCGAAGTTTGTTGTAGCCCAAACAAAAGTTCATAGGGGTTTTTGGCCAGCGTCGGTTGAAATCGTTTGATCACCGTTGACTTAAACTCTCTCCAATCAGCTCCTGAGTATCTTGCTTCACACCAATTAAACCACACCAAAGCTTTGCCATCCCTGCATCTAATTTATCCCTCTCTATCACCTCATTAAATTGAAAATATCTTTCTATTCGATTCAACCATCCATAAGCGTCTTCTCCACAATAAATCGGGATCTCCAATCTTCTTCCTCTCTCCTCATAAGCTCTCCCTTCCTCTCTAACTTCAAACCTCCTAACTCCCTTTGTTTTATTATTGCTCCCCTGTTTTGTTTCTTCCGACTCACCAACACCATTTCCCTCTATTTCATCAGCAGTCTCCATTATTGATTTCCCCTTGGATGACTCCACTCCTTTCCCTTTGATGTGTTGCATCATTTCCAACAATGCTTCTTCTAGCCGCCGCGTTTTCTCATCGTTTCTCTCCTTCATCTCAGCCAGGTTCGCTACAGTCCTCTCAATCAATTCAATTATGTCCATCCTTCGCGTTAATACCATCCACTATCAAAACGAATTTAAACTAGTGGTTCCAAGATCGTGCTCTGATACCAATTGATAGAACTCAATTAGATTTGGATGAATTAATGTAAGAAAATGAATAGAATGGATCAAAATGGTTTCCTCAATTCAATATTGGGTATTAGTAACTATCAAAACAAATCTAAACTAGTGGTTCCAAGATCGTGCTCTGATACTAATTGATAGAACTCAATTAGATTTGGATGAATTAATGTAAGAAAATGATTGGAATGGATCAAAATGGTCTCCTCATTTCAATATTGTGTATTAGTATTTTGTAAGTATCTGTTCGGTTACAACAGAAGTAAAAGCAAGCCTATAAGAGGGGCTGCTACCTCCCTAGCTCTATTCTCACTCTCGTGTTCAAGCATGTCCCTCCTTCATGCCGTTGCCGTTCTTTTATATATCTTCCTTTTCCAATTATTAGCTGACATCTGTCTCCCTTTAGTAACAAACTCACGTGCTATGGTTCACCAGCTTCTTCTTGCACCTACTGTATACAAATGGCATTCTAACTCTATCATTGTTGATGACAGAAGAAGTGTCCACACCAGCTCAGCCATCCCAAAAGATTAGTAGAGCTATCAAAAGGGAAAAATCAAGTTATGAGAAATTAGGAACTGAATTTCCCCCTTCTTGATTTACCATTCTAGGCTGTGTACCTCAGTGATTGATGACTTTTCCTTCCCAGAGAAAGTTCTTCCAATTCAGCTGTCATAGCATTTTGCTTGGCCTCGTTAGTTTCCCTTTCATGTTCTCTTTCTGCCTTGTCCCTGGCTTGATTTTCTTGGCTTATAGCTATAAAGGCTTCTAACTGTTATTGTTAAGGTACATTATTCTCCCATAACCAGTGCCTCTACTACCAATTAGACCGATTTCTGGTGATGGGACCCTGCTAAAAAATATAGGTTGGCTTGTTTTTAAGGGTCTTTCTTCCTTTATGGCCTATTTGGATAGGCTAGGAAGAAGGGGCTAATTAGAGAGAACCCTTCAATCTCTTAAGGAAAGGAACTATGATATTAAAATTTTGTTTACGTTATTTCCAGCTTTGAAAAGCTTAACTAGACTCCTCTTGACCTAACATTTCCTAACAACTTCCTAATAAAGGGTATAAAATCTTAACATAAAAATAGAAATAAATAAATTGTTATTCATCCAAAATAAACTTATCTATTTTCCTGTCTTCCTCTTTTTTCCATTAGTGAATCTCTTGTATACTTGGTCAAAAGGGACTACTAACAGATTTCCCTTTGTTCAGCTGGACTGTTTGCTGTTGTTGACTTGCAATATTCCCGTTGTTGTAGGTGGTGATGATTCCAACATGGAATAAATATTTACTTATAGCTGGTGGCTAATTAATGGAGTAGATCTATTTTCTAAGTTTCAGTAGAATTTCTTAGGCAAGATATTTCATCTTTTTGGAGGATTTCTGTGTTGTTGGCTTAGTGCTGAAAATATGTTTCAAGTCTGTATCAACGTGAAAAAAAGCTCTCTAGTTGGACTTTCCTTCTGGTTGAAGTTCTTTATCCAAGACCTAGAGGTATGGGTTAACCATGGGAACAGCTGACCGGAACAACATTGCTACACAAACTCACGGAGCACGGGGAACTGGATAAGATTTTTGAATATGCATGTCTTGTGATACTTTTGTAATTTTTTCGCATTGTGTTCTTGTTGCTACCCTGTATGTAGCTTTAATTATCCTATTATGCTTGAGTAGGTTTCTGTAACAAACTCTCACTATTTTTATGTATATGAATAGAAATCCAACGACAAAATGAACAACGATGTGAACAAGAAATAGAGGAGATTAAGCGAGGAGTTAAGGCTGGAAATATTACACCAGATACTTCACTCATTAGATTCTCAGATGAGGCACTTGATGAGCAAAAGCATAGTATCAGAATTGCAGATGAAAAGGTTGCGTTGGCTGTCCAAGCTTATGATTTGGTAGGCCTAATCACTCAGATTTGTATTATGCATGTTGGGCTTGCTTTTAGTAAATGAATGACGTGGATAATTTTCCATTTTCTATTTATTTGGCGTATAGACTGCTGATTCTGCTGTTGGTCCACTGTCAGTCTCTATCCCAAACATTTCTACTGCTGTAATTTTGTTGGTTGCTGGGAACTGTTATCTAACAAAATATGTCTTTATATTGAAATTTTACAGTCATAGTATTAGTATTAGTATTTACTAGTCTTTAACAATTGTGGTTCAGAGACCAAATTGGTCCTGACTTTCTGAACATTTAGCTTATAATGAGCTGTTGTCTGTCCAGAAGTTCTATGCCTTATATTGAAACTCTTTGGTATATTTCTGATTGCTTAATCTTCCTGTCATACATTCATTATTGGCACATCTCAAATAGGCCTCTGTAGGGGCCTTAACTAAAACAAACAATTGTAGCCGTTTTTGCACTTATATACAAAATCAGACCAGCAACAGAAAGACTTTCATAGATTGTGTTGGCCAAGTTTTCTGCTATGGGTTGATCAAAATCTGTGCCTTATGCTTGATATTCTGTTACAGGAACTGTTACAAGGACCTTTCTGTCTTTGGTGAAATATAACCAACTTGCTTGCTTCCTTCTTTACTTATTTATTTCATGATGGTGAGCTTTCTCGAAGTTGGAAGTTCTACCAATTTGTTAACTATGCAAACCTAAGACCCTAAGACCCACTGATGTTTCTCCTCTAGGCTCTAAGAAATTCTCTTTGAGGCCTTATCACTTGGTTAAAAGATTTGAGAGAGACGTTATTTTTTTAGTATATTTGCTGTTTATGAATGTTTTGATACTAGTGTGTCTGTAGACATTTTGACGCTAAATAATAACTACAAAAAGGATGTTACTGCCAATAAAAGTTCAATATGATTGTTGACTCAATGCTTGCCCAAAAGGAGCACTGATGGCACCTGTGTGTCATATCCTGTGGCTACATCTTCAATTCTGATGGTCCTCCCATGTTCCTACTTATCGGCATCAGTTAACTAGCTTGTATTTTGCAATTACAATTTCAGGTAGATGCACACATACAACAACTTGATCAGTATTTGAGGAAATTTGATGAAGAGCTTCGGCGTGGTAATTTGCTTTTACTCAACTTTAATTGACCATCTTATGCCAGGTTATAATTTGTGTATTCACTACCCCTTGAGCAATTATATTCCTTCATATATATGTTCTTACTTTACCTAACAATATGGCTTTTGACAGAAAATGCTGCACCTATTGCAACACCTGCTTCAATTCTTGGTGGAACTCCAAGATGTGGAAGGAGTGGTGAGGGTGGTGGTAGAGGACGTAAAAAGTAACTGCCTTTTCTGATTATGGCTCTTCATGGATTACTTATTCTGCATTAGATGTATTGGCTTGTTCACCTTATGTCTCGGTTATTGTCTTTATGGAAACATCCATTCGAATGGATTGTGCAGAAATTAAATATGTTGATGTGTGATTCTGGTTTGCCTGAATAAGTAGGATTCTCTGGATGAGATTGCTTTTGAACAGTAATTTATTAAGACGGACTTCAGGAACTTCCTAGCCTCAGTTGGGACATGGGGGAGGTAACTGGTGTAGGAACTGTAAAAAATGCTGTTGGAAGATGACTGAGTCCTTCCTTTTGTGAACCCAACTATAACTTCCCTAAATTTTGAAAAGAGTACTGTGCTAATGTACAACATAAGGTGGCATACAATTGTGTTTTGGACATGTACTCTCACACTTGCACACATATGTGAGCTCAATTGTGGTTGCCTACCTGCAATTTGCGTGGAGATGCTTGTATTTGTAAGTATGTTTAAAGGGAGGAGTCTACCAACTTATGGGTGGGATAAATTTGTAGACATTTGAATTTCGATCAGTAATTGAAAAGCTTCAATTTCAATTTCAACATGAATATGAGCTTGCATATTTATCACTATGCAGACTGGAGAATTGATTAACTTGACATTTGTTGCAGAACACGGCTGGCTACGGCATCAACAACAGCAGCTAGTGTTGCAGCAACAGAAGTGGCAACGGCAGCAATTTCTGCAAATCTTACTGGGATGGAGTTAGATTTGCCAGTGGACCCAAATGAACCAACATATTGTTTCTGCAATCAAGTCAGTTATGGGGACATGGTTGCCTGTGACAATCCTGACGTATGTGACCAAACTCTCTTTGACATTTTTTCTTTGATTTTGCCAAAGCATCTTCTACTTGTTTTACGTTGGATTTGTAATTTGATGAAATTTCTGGTCTTTATCAGTGCAAAATTGAATGGTTCCATTTTGGATGTGTTGGGGTTAAAGAACATCCAAAAGGAAAATGGTATTGTTCAGAGTGTGCTGTTCTGAAAAATCGTCGGAAAGGCAGATAATTCCACTTCTTATCTGCAATTGTTACCTTTTATTTGTCTGAAAGGTAGATAATTCCACTTCTTATCTGTAATTATTACTTGTTTTTTTTCCCTCTCTCTGGACCTGTAAGATTTAAGAATACATTCTAGAACTCCTTTTCTTGCATTTTCTTAAGTTTTCCATATTTTATTGATATCGTTCGCTGATCATGCCATTGCACGCTGTTCATCCTTCATACCCTTTGTTCTAGACAGTTTTGCAGGGGTTAACCTAACAAGGGATCCCAAAACGCAGAGGAAAATCATGACACCTATAAACTTTGACCTTCTCGTGGCAAAATCACCTAGTCGTTTTGATTACTAATTGTCGGCGGGGTGATGCCTATTGCTAGCTGCCCAAGCTCGATTTGAGCAAGTCGCATTAATGTTTTAGTATAATTGATCAAAACATTATTTTGGTCAAATGAAACTGCATTTGTTTCGGTTAATTATAGGAAAATGACATTGGTAGAAAGTGGCCTTTCGGCCAATTTTAAGGGTTGAATTTTGATCAATTTCAACACCAATAGGGTTGTTGATATTGAAATTGAATGTCGCGGGAGTAAATTTATCGTAAATATTAAACGTTATAGGATACCCCTAGCAATAGGGTAGATATTGAAATTGAATGTAGTGGGAGTAAATTTATCGTAAATAGGAATTAGGAAAAAAAGAAATAATATATGTCGGTGAAATGGTGTTAAGCCGTTCAATTAGGCACTTGTATTTTAATCTACCAATTAAATTCTCAACATAATTTTGTTAAACAAATCAAGCGTTCTTATGTCGAATTCTTTTTCTTTGAAAAGTGAAGGATCGATACAAGCTAAAGTACTATTGCATGTCCCGCAAAAATTTCAATATTTTTTGCATCACGCGTTCTATCAAAATGTTTAGGATTCGAAACTTTCAATCCAGATCAGTTTTAAGGATTACTTTTGTTTATCCTTTTAATCATAGGTTTTAAAGAATCCCTTTATGGAACAAATTGAGGGATCTAACATCTATGATTAATCCCCCTGATTCTTATTATGAGACTCTAATATGATGCTTCATCATTTCAAGGTAAAGGGAAACTCGTGCTTGATAAAATTCTTAAAAGATTTGAACGAATGTGCAAGACATCCAGTTAACTAACCTTAGAATGGACGGGAACATTTGTAATTGAAACAATAAGCAAGAAGGTTCTTGGTTCCTTCGAAAACAATTGATAGGATTATGGTGAATTAAAAACCCCTTTCCGTAATGGCTTCTTTTTTTAGAAAGCATGGAACCGTGTTAAGACTTTGGTTACAAATGTTGTATTGGAGTTCATCAATTATGAGAAAATGTTAAAAGGAAGTCGACAAAATCTAGATATGCCTCATTCCCAAGGTTCCTTCTCTTTACTCTTTAAAAAAATTCATTTCTATTTCATATTTTAATACAGTTTATAAACTTATTTGCGACCTTATATCAAGCATATTGAAAGAGTTTATACGAAAATATATTTACATACAAGGAGCTTTCATATGGGACATGCTAATAGGTGAACAACATTTTAATAGCTCAATAACTTTTTAAGGGATACAATAAGAAGCACTATGGTAAAAAGCACCCATATTTTAATATATTAGGAGTTTTTTAAGGGATGCAATTATCATAATAAGAATTTTCATTGACATACAAGTAATGATTCAATCGCAATTTTTATATGGGTTCAATTTAGTGAACTTATTCTCCAACAAATACCAATTTGTTTGTTTAAGTATCTCAATATTTTAGTCCATAAGATTGACTACTTAAGTTTATGAAAGTAGTAGTTGATTTATATATTTAAGAAAGAAATGTAATATATACTTGTCATGTTTTACGATCTATTAGTGTATAGTCTCAAGAGAACAATGACTATCAGCAATTTTGAGATAATAAATAACTACAATATGAGTTTTATATTTATGATCTCATCATAAATTCATGTATATATATTTATTCTATAAACTTTACCTTATACATCAATTAATTAAATGAATATACATAAGATAAATAATACCTTTAAATAATTATGTCACTAAAACTATAATCAATCGATTGGCTATAGGATATAAATCAATAATCTATCACTTGAACTAAGCCAATCACTTAGGTATCGTATACCATATCGCTAATAACAATCATATTGATACAAGGATAGTGGTTTAGTGAGAGAATTGTATACGATTTTTTACATAGATCCCTTGCTTAAATCTTATTAACTTTCATCCTAATTATCATCATAATTAAGAGAAACTACTTAAATACATACTTAGATATTTGATGAGACCTTAGCTTCATTCGCATTCCTAATAACTCTAATGTTATACTGCATACTATTATTTTAACAATGCAAGGAACTATACTAAGTTCATTAAAGAACTTCTTGATTCAAATAATTATTTTCACTAAATAAAAAATGTATTATTGCTTAATAACAATTAATGCTACATTAGAACCTGTCCAACTCAAAATAATATTATTCTAGGTAAAATGTACCTTAACTATGACTAACTTCTAAAGTTAATACCCATATGACCTTGGATTCAAATTTCAACTCATTTTAGAATAATGGATATTTTAATACTTCACAATTATCAGATATCTCAAATACTAAACACCTTTAGTACATTATCTATAGACTTGTGCCTATAATAGGTAAATAACTTGTGTATCTATCTTTATAGATCTAATTCCTATAAGTAAGTTGTTACTTTTTCAAATCCAAAAGGAATTATTCTTAGTCTTTCATATCTTCAACAATCGAAGACATTAACTTTTTGAGGGGCTAAAAAAGCCTGAGAAGGAGATATCAAATCTATCCCAACCTAGTCTTCTTGTCCCCTTGATTTTTTAGCCCCTTGATTCTAAATCCATTCATCACTTTTATGAATTTTGACTGTTTTCTTTAATTTACTTTCTTT
>JANZLX010000212.1:24402016-24412719 GCA_025531955.1 Erythroxylum orinocense
ATTTATCGATAAATTAATAAAATATTCATTTATCGATAAATTAATAACCCTGTATAAAATAATAATTTTTCAGGTCCAAAAAATATTCATTTATAGAGGTTTTACTGTACCATATTTTTACTAACTATTTTTGTTTTCCATACACACAACTTTATCTCGGAGAGAGTTTACTGCTGTGGTTTGCCACACATGTGGACATATCTATCTCTAATCTTAAAATCTTCGGTTTTCATTTGTTGGACTTCCTATAATTAGCTGCATTCAACCTAACATAATTAATTACATCCAAGGACTCGTAAAAGTTGTACAGGCGTGAGCATTCATTTCATATAAAGGACTATATGAAGAGATTTCACAGTTATGATTCTTTCCAAATACAGATCTTTGCCTTGGGATACATAATTAAGAGTCGTCATGTGGAGAAAACCATAACAGCATCACCTGAAAAATAACCAGCAACCAGACATGAGGAGAATCACCCAAATGTTTCTCATAATTGGTCTTGCCTTTGCCATCATACTGATATCCATATATCAACCTGAGCGATTCTTTGGGTCCGAATACGACGTTCATGTTATCAACGGCTTCACTAACAACTCATCGCTGCCACTGGTAATATGGTGCTCTTCAAACGGAGAAGATTTTGGTGGACGTGCTCTTCAGGAACGTGACGATTTCAGCTGGAGTTTCAAGACTAGCTTGTGGGACACCACTCGTTTTTTGTGCACCATTAAATGGGACCAGGATAAGAGAAAATTTGATGCATTTAAGGTTCCAAGAGACGTTTATCGCTGTAGGCTTTTCAAGAAATGCTTCTGGATGGTAAGAGAGGACGGATTTTATTTCAGTAATGATCAAGTGAACTGGAAGAAGGACTTCACTTGGTTTTGATATGTCAACCATTCTATCTTTGGTTATTAGAGTCCTACATCTGCTTATTTTGCGCTCATATAAAAAGTATCTTCTTATAGTTATTCATTAATTAGTTCCAATATCTACTATACCTCAACTTTGCTCAATCATTAATGAGTTTCAATATCTACTATACCTCAACTTTGCTCAATCGTTTACGTATCTTCAAAGCGTATTAATCTGTGAGATGCGTGCCGTTCCAGTTTTTCTATATGCAGTAAGGAGTCCTTCTTGTTTCAATTAGCCGAATATAATAATTAAAATCCTGACTAGAGAGAGGGAAGACAACAAGAAGATGTCATTTTTTATTTTACTTGATATAAATGGGTCAATTTGCAATTAGTCGTTATGTTTTTGGGCTCCTTTTCGTGTGCATATGTTAGTTACATTATTCATGGTAACCGATGAGTACTATTTTTCCTTGTGGATTTTATACCTATAATGGAAAAGGCTGATAAATATTTAGAAGACGATCTGCTGCAATGGAAACGAAATTTGCGAGATATATAAAGAATTTTATAAGTACAATACTGCTTTTGAAATTTTATTTTCTACCAAATATATGGATTACATCCGGCCAAATCTAAACACATTATAAATTCCAGTCATTTTAGAGTAGATAATTAATCCCAGTTGAGCGTAACTTAACTCAGTAATCATACAAACATGTTATACTTTGAATTCTACATTTGCATAATGTATACTAACTTTTTCCTTTGTTTCAGTAACAGATGATCCGATAAACAAAAACGAGATTTAGTAACTTTCTGTTGCAACTATTGGTCAGAAAACAGATAGTTTCAGAAATATCAAACTCATACGGACGTAAAAATTTATCCTATTATATTATCAAAGTATAAGAAATTCAATTTAGTACGTGGGAAAGAACCATTTTAAGCATGCATGTACTTTTCCGCAAAAGATTTTTTTTGTTTAACAAATTTTATAGAAATGAAAAGTGAAATTCACTTTCGTATCTTTTTTTTTTGGTAAGTTCAATTTCATATATTTGGGGATAATAGGAAGCAAAAGTTCAAAATTGGAAATATTATGAATATATATTGGTATTACTACTATAAAATCAAATTATTCCTACCAATGCGATAGCGTACAAATGGAAAAACTCATGGCACTGCTAATTTATTTTATATATATATATATATATGCTTTTATTTATTTTTATTATCATTTTTACTTTGTATTTTTCATTACTACTATTTATTTATTCTTTACTATTATATATATATTTTATTTTATTTTATTTTTTTGACTTCATGCGGGTCATTTATAAATAGTCTCTCTACTAATTAGGGGTAAGATTACATACTATTAGATCGTTTTAGACTTCATAATTCAGAGAGATTTTCACTTAGTATTACTGATTGAGACTAGAAATGTTCATTCATTTTGTTATTTATGTTTATTATAGCACTATATATTTAATTTCATTATGAAAAAATATGTTTTCTTTACATTTTTTTAAAATAGTTAAATATATTGAATAAGCTAGGATATTGAGGGATTAGCACAAAATTAGTAAGCTATTGGTTACATATTGATCCAGCCATCAAAGAAACGTCAGCCTCTAAACAAGAAGGCTAGAAAGGACATAAACAATGAGTTAATTAGGACCTTAAGTTTATCACGCGTTAACTAATTTCACAACACTCTTGTGAAACTTGGATTAACATATGCACCTCCTGACCATATTCATTTAAAACCTCCATACCAGTCAGTATTGTCAAGTAATGTTGATTAAGCTCTAAGATGCCCTCCTTATATTGAAGTGTTTCCACACTAATCACAACTGTAAAGTCTCCGATTCACACCATCGAAGGCTTGCAAGTCGAGTTAAGTTGATGTGCCATAAGCTGCCTTTAGATGGATTGAATGATAGTGCTTAGAAGGTTGTACTCCTGTGTATAAAGATGTAGAAATATTCTCCATCCAGAGCTCATATACAGTACTGTTTAAAGCTAATTTAAAGGCTATTCAATCTCTATCCTTCTTCATTTTGTTTAGACAGTCTCATTGAATGAGATTAAGTTTCCTTATGGGAACAATTCTATTTCACATGCTCATAATTATTATATTCCAAATGTACATAAAAAAAACACATCTAAAGAAAAGATAATATATTTTTTTGGTTCTATGATTGCAGAGTACACAAGTATCAAGTACTTTTTTTTTTTTGATTGTCTAAGATGTTCATCTTTTGCTTGAAGACTGGACACATTATAAAAGAGGCTTCAGGACTTGCCCGAGAAAACCAAATCAATCTACAAGAAAGATTGACGGAAGTTCTTAAGGAATCGTTGTTACCATATATACTATCTTCCTAATCAGATGTGAGTTGATAACTTAAATTTAAGTACTGTAAGAATTTGAAGTAGTTTGATAATAGAACATCTTCAATTGTAGTATTATTAGCAATAAAATTCCTTAGTGAGGAATGTTGCTAAAGTCCCTTGAGGGACTTACAGCTGACAAATTATCGTACTAAAAATAAGTTGAACTCTTTCTCTCGGTTGGTAATTAATTCTCATCCTGAATCTTATTTCAAGCTTGATTATACGAGTCATTAACCAATAAGAAAGTTTATAAATAGTATAAATTTACTGCACTATAATAGTATATTTAAAATAATAATAAGTTTACAACATATTGTCTTAATTCATACTAATATTATTGTCAAATGTATATTCGAAGAGATTCCCAAAACAATACAATATTCATCCTCTACAGTTATAATTTTGTTTTATGTAATTCACCACTGCAAACTATTTTCTTGCGTCCTAATTAATCTATACAAATCATCTTTATGCTCTTATTGAACAAGATATTACTTTTTCTTGGGAAGGCAATTGTATTAATAAAATAAAAGGAAAAAAGAAGTTGATCCTTACTTCACAGCAAGATCTGTGGAAAAAAAAAAAACCCATATCTGTGATTCCTATCGACTAGTGCAATCTGAGCTTCTAATAGTTACAAAACTACTGTATCTCATTCACGTTATTGGTAAAATTCCCAGGTATAAATTCCAATTCTAGTATTAGCTAGCTGTGAAGCTTCCTTGTGAATAAGACATTCAGTTGTCATCCTCGTAGTTATATGGTTAACCTTTATTAATTTTGTTATAAACCGCCATAGAAGAACAAGATTTCCACCTTATTCCTGCCATATTACTTGCCTTTTTGTTCAAAGGTCAGAAGCTGAACGCATTACTATTTCTCATTCCTGGATATAGGGCACGTTTCACGCTGCTACACTTGTAATCTTTGACAAGTACTTCACATTTTGAAAACTAAGGCCCTAAATTATCTTTAATCATTAAAAGTATTAGTGAAAATTTTCAAATTTTTAGTGTAGGTAGAATCAAAGTATCCACAAAAATTATTAATTACATCTATATATAATGTTCCATGTTTGAACGGAGAATGGTAACACTTCGATCCCTGTATAAGGCTGTCTAACTTAATAAAAGCATCCTAACAAAAAGTGATAAAATTAAAGTTAGAGATTTGTCAACTCTGGAACTGAGGATTTCTTAATGTTTTAGTACTAAACGTTGTTAGCCATTGGATCATATAGGGTAAACATCGTAAATTACAGCAACTTTGATTATTTTCCGCAACACTCCAATGTATATGGTGAATTTACCATTAATTTTGAAAGGGAAAAAATATGAGAATCTTTTTGCTTTTGACACCACCACACAAATTTGTTGAATCAAAGCATTTTTTAATCAATTTGCAGTCTGCAAAAGTAAACTATTTATAAACGACCACTTATCTACGGCAAGATCCAGGAACCTGGTGGAATATTTGCTTTTTGCGTCCTCTATAATTAACAATTTCTAATAAGAAAGAACAACATTGTTTTGAAATTGTCCACAGTTCAGCTCATGTATCCAACCAAATTTTATAACAATGCCCAGCATTCTTGTAATGAACATGTCCCCAAATATACAAGCCACACTCCATAGTGGATATCTTTTAAAATCGTTGGGACAGTTTAACCAGCCACAGGAAAATGACTAATCAGGAACTGTTGACGTTTCTGCTTTTGATATGTCTCCTTCCATATTATAATGTGCTCGATAACTCGATGATGGTCACCTCATGCCATTACATCAAAACTAAAGCAACCTCACTAAAACACATCACACACGAGGTGGACCTTCTAGGATAGGAACAAATCATACGTTGCACGAAGTAAAAGGGTTTTCCTTTTAAAAAATAAATCAGTACTTTATTCTTATCTTCTTACTGTTTCATTATGAATGTTCCCTGTGCGGGTAGCACCTATCGCCTGGATTCACTTGCCTCATGTCATTATCTCCAGATAATTAAACCATTAACTAAACATTCTCAACCTTTTAATGGTAACGTAAAATCTCTACTCCATGCAAACTTACTCCAGACAGTTAATAAAACATTTAGAATCCTCATTCAACATAACTCTGCACTTACCTAAATCTGAGCAACATATAACTAGTCTATATGGTGCTTACACTAATCAGCATGATTGAAACCAAAAGATAATGTGGATGTACTCTTTGACATCTAACAACAATTCAGATATGTTCTCTTAACAAATTAGAGTTCTAATGCCAAATCTACGGTATCTATGTGGAAAAAATGTTAGAAGATAATCATAAGATTAAAAGGATCCAATTGTAATATATGTGCATAATCATACATAATATCACTTGGTGTTATGTTTATTTCCCATTACAAAATTGTTTTCCAATAAGATGATCTTTGAATGACCTGTAGAAACAAAAGTTGAATAATCTTCAAATCTCAAAGAATATTATTTATATTAGAATTTGAACATTCAACTACTTCATTGGCAGTTATTAACAAATAATACTAAACTCCTTCAAGTGTGTTTTAGTGATTATAATCTCTACCCTCACATTAATAGGTCTAATCGATTGGAGTTTAGCAGTTCTCATACTAATCCGATAATCTGTGCTACTAGCATACAACGACAGCTCGTTGTCATATATCTTTTATGACATTTCAATTAATGAATCAATCCTGGAACCAATAAGTCCTTGAGTAGATATTATATGCAATATCTTAGGTAATATCTCACAATCTCTTCTTTTTTTTATCTCATTGGTTTCATCAAATCGTTATTTTATTAAAATATTTTACTACGAGGCAGTGACCACCTTTCACTAAACAATTCAGTACAATTCGCGACATTTTTTGAAAAAACGTCACGAATTGTTCTGAGTTTTCATAACGTTTTTAATAACGTCACGAAAACTACTGATTTTTCAAGACGTTTTATAATAACGTCACGAATTTGTTAGACATTTTTTCTCGTTTTAACAGGAAAAAGTTGGAAAAAAAGAAGCCTTGATGTTTTTTTAAAGAAAATGTTGCGAAAGGCTGACCAATTTGAGATCTTCGTCGAGCAAAACGACGTCGTTTAATTTAAAGGCCAAACAATGTCATTTTGGTTTTAACTACCAAGCCCCCTTCCCTAACCGACGTCGTTCGCCGAATCAACCAAAAGAAAACGATGTCGCATAAGAGTAAGTAGTTAAGTTGTTCTGGTTCCGTGGAAAAAGAAAACCAAACGACGTCGTTTTGGTTTTGATAAAATCTTGTCTTTCCCCCCTCCGACCGACGTTGTCTCCCCTCCATCCCAAAAGGCGACGTCGTCTCAACTTCGATGTCAACAAAAAAATGTGGAGGTAGTAATTTTTTGTCAATCCCGCCTCTTGCTGTCATGTTTTCCCTCTCTCTCGAGCCACCTTCAATCGTTGATCTTTTTTCTCATTGCTGACGTTTGCGTGGGTTGTCGGAGTATTGCTGTCTACCATTGGTGGAGGTAAGTTATGTTTGACGATTTAATCTGGTTTTGAGAGTATTATTGCGTTTGTTTTGATTATATGTGGTACATTTGGATTTGTGTTGTGTTACAATAGTTAATTTGGATTTGCATGGTGGAGGTAAGTCATTAAACATTCTGCCTTTGAAGTGTTCGACGAAAGTCATTCAGTAGTTTTTTTAATATGATTGAGATTGTTTGAGCAACACGCGTAAAACATGTGGGATAACAAGTAGGTGCTTAAGTTGTTAGTACGATGATTGATAGCTAAATTAAATCTCCATGGGAAAGTCAGTTGTTACTTCAAGAACTGATTCTTCTCTCGATATAACTTATTATAGGTTGGCAACCTTTAGTAAAGATTTTAATTGAGGAGATGCAAACACCTAGGTACTTGAGTGCAAACACCTAGTAGAGATTTTAATTGGCCTACATTCCTTAAGATTTTCTAGATTAGGATCCTTAGGAATTAGGCTGACAAATGTTTTGTTTAGTTCAGAAAAAGACATTTGACATCAAAGAATTCTTATACAGTATTGATGAATAGAGAATTAATGAGGCTCCAAGTGGACTGAAGGAATTTAGCACTAAAGTCATCTAATCCTAGTGCTTTGTTATGTTTGAATAAGAAAATAGAAGATCTAATCTCCTTTGGAGTAACATTCCCGGTAAGTTCCAAAGCCTGATGAGTGGAGATTGTGCCTCTTAAGGATGCTTGGACATTTTTGGGAATTGATTTATCCTTGCAACTTCTTCCAAATAGGTTTGCAAAGTAACCTTAAGCCATTAATTTCATATTCTCCTAATCCTTTACCACTGTACAATTTAGTGCTTTGAAGCATAATATCTTAGCCTTATTCCTTCTCCCCTTGATTATATTATGAAAGGCTTTGAAGAACATGATTGTAAAGATGGGATTTGACTATGTTTGTATAAAGAATGAAAGGCCAAAAGTTAATATGGTGTGCAAGAATATGGATGAAGAATATATGCAAGCCTTACATAAGATACAAATATTTTTTAAATTAAGAAATTCAATGATTCTTGTTCTTGCTGACGATTATTTGATAGTAAAAAATTTGGTTAGTAGCAGATTGTGATACTTGTTTTGGAAATATGTGAAAACATGTTTGGTGCTATAATTACATAATGAGAATATAACCTAAATATAGATGTATGTAGGTGTTATATTCCTTGCATTGTAGATTTTCAGTAGAAATAAAATGGGGCATATAACTCATTTGTATTATTAAATCCTCTAAAGATACCTAAAACATAAACATAATGCTATAAAAATATTCTAATTACCATACGTCGCTTTTCCAAGATATATTCAAATAAAAATAGAATTATTCCCCATAGGTCCGAGTCAAATAAAAAAAGTAAGGATCCTGCATTCATACATAAATAGAGAAATGAAATGCCATATTTTGCTTAATTTGTTTAACGACTTTTTTTGTTACTTGCTCCTTAGTTCTCCATATAGTTTATCAAATAATAATACAAATTATACATATTAGTACGTGCAAAGGAAAGCTAATATTTGTACGAATGTCTTAGCTTGGATTATGAATTTATCAAAATCATCCTTCTTTTAATTTTTTTTAGTTGCTAAACAATGGTTTAGGCCTTTCTTTATCTACGATTCTTATAGGTAGTTAGACTTCTTGGAATCTAACCTAATAGTTTATTTTTATTTATAGATGATTTCCTTTAAACTTTGCAGAGGATAATATTTACCTACTGCTTTTGTAAATGGGAAGTTGAAGTGTAACTTTTGAAACTATCTACAAATTTCTTGAAGTTATCCTCATCCTTCTTTTTTAACCTCTAAGGGTATTAAGTAGGTGGCACATAGGATTTAATGATAGGTTGAGGCATTATTGTTGTACTGTTCACCTAGTTTAACCTTTGAACTTGAATCCCCTTCTCCTTTTCCTTATAATTGTTCAATTTTTACAATTCCTTTTCTTTGTGGCTACAACATCCAATGCATTATGTTATGTTAGTAAAATAGCTAACACCCTCTCTTTTGGTTTTGCCTCTGTGCTCCTAAGAAACTTGTCTTAACCTCTTTCACTTACTAACATAACATAATGTTCTAATTATTATATTGAATTCATATGTATTTCTTACTCCATGGATAAGAGTTGGATGAACAATGTTAGGGTTTCTCGTAAATACATTGATGAAGTGAGAATGTTTACGAATTTTGTGGCTGAAAAAAAAGGCAAATAGTGTGAGATTTTATGCCCTTGTGCACGTTGCATGAATTATTATATGAGGTCTCAGAGGAATGTTTTTGAACATTTAATGCAATTCGGCATGGATCAATCATACACCCGCTGGGTTTTACATGGTGAATCGCCAGAATATAGATTTATCTCTAGGGAAGAAAGGCTTGATGCCACAAATATAGACATAGATGTGACTGGCAATGATATTAATGAAGGTGATGGTGATGAGGAGGATGATGGGATGCAAGATTTGCTTGATGATTTCTTAAATGATTGTCTAATTAATCAGGATGGAAGGAGTCCTCCTACAAGCATCAGAGATTCTATTATGGGTGCCTTTCATGAATTATTGAGTAAAGCAACTGAAGAGTTGTACCTGGGATGTAGAAACTCTTCAAAGTTGTCATTTTTAATAAAGTTGCTTCATTTGAAAGTATACAGCAAGTGGAGTAATAAGACATTTGACATGTTACTTGATCTATTGAGGGATGTATTGCCTAATTGTAAATGTTTGTTGAAGTCCTATTATGAAGCAAATCAATTTCTACAGAGCCTAGGCTTGGGTTATATGTCGATACATGCATATAAGTACGATTATTTCCTATTTTGGAAAGAGTATGGGGACTTGGAAAGTTGTCCCCAGTGTGGAACATCAAGATGGAGAATTAATGATGGCAGGGGTAAAAAGATACCACATAAAGTATTACGGTACTTTTCATTAACGTCCAGATTACAACGATTATTCATGTTAAGTAAGACCGCTAAACAAATGATGTGGCATAATGATAGGCCGAAAGGTGACAGTAATACCATGATCCTTCTGATGGAGAAGCTTGGAAGAGCTATATCCTGAGTTTGTCAGAGAACCATGTAATACTAGACTAGACTTAGCAATAGATGGATTGAATCCACATGGCAATATGTCACTTTCATATGGCATGTGACATGTTGTTCTCTTAGCATACAATTTAGCGTCGATGAGTCATTCTGTATGCTATCGCTGGTTATTCCAGGTCCGAAAGTAGTTGGTAAAGACATTGACGTCTATATGAGACCACTAGTAGATGAGTTAAATAAGTTGTGGGAAGATGGTTTTGATGTGTTTGATGTTTCAAAAGGAGAAAATTTTTGAATGGATGCAGCTTTAATATGGACTATTAATGACTTTCCAGCCTATGGTACTGTTTTTGGTTGGAGCATAAAAGCTTATAAGGCATGCCCTGTTTGTAACAAGCACACTCCTTGTTGTAAGTTAAGAAGTAAGTTGGTTACTTAGGTCATCATTGTTTTCTTCCTTACGATCATCCATGGAGAAAAAAGCAAGAAGTTTGATGGTAAGAGTGATCATCAGCCTATACCTAACTTAGCAGATGGAGATTATATGGTGGAACAATTATGTCATGTGCAAAATATATGTTATGGAAAGCACCCGAGCAATAAAAGGAGAAGGAGATTGGAAGGAGAGCTTAATTGAAATAAAAAAAGCATTCTTTTTTATCTACCATATTGGCATCAGTTAAGATTAAGGAACTTATCTGTAGTGTTTGATGTATAGGTCCTCTTTATTTGCTTTCTGACATCATATAATTGGACTATTTGTTTAATTCCATTTGTAAATAAAAGTTAAATGTTGGATCGGAAAAAGAAAACATGCTTTGTTTGGAAAAACGGTAGATTTCAAAACTTTTAAGAAATCATTACTTG
>JANZLX010000212.1:24434258-24451806 GCA_025531955.1 Erythroxylum orinocense
GAAATACGTACAAAGTATTAATATGTTCAATACATAGTAGTAAACTCCCACTAATCTTATCAAGCTAGGCTGCTAACAATCCTATGCAGGAGACGTGTTCTATAAACACACAAATAGGTAAGCTTTTTGTAAGTGGACCTGCTAACATGCTAGCTGTAAGCGCATACTCAATAATAATGAGGGATTCATCAACTTTCTCTTTATCAAAATAGTACTTTATATCAATATGTTTTCAGCGAGAAGTATTTCTAGTGTTCTTAGAGAAAGCAATAGTTGTAGAGTTATCACAATGCAATTTTAGTGGACTCAAAATAGAGTCTACAATACCCTATATTGAAATAAAATTTCGCAGCCATATTACTTGACAAGTTGCCTCATAGCATGCTATATACTCTGCCTCCATTGTAGAGGACACTGTGAGTGTCTGTTTGACACTTTTCTACGATATAGCTCCTCCAGTCATCATAAAGATGTAGCCTAAAGTGGACTTTTTATCTTCCACACATCATGCATAATCAACGTCACTAAACTCAACTATATCAAGAGTACCAGTTCCCCAATAAGTCAACACATGATCCTTGCTACCCTGAAGATACCTCATGACTTTCTTATCTACTTTCCAATGGCTAAGTCCAGGATCACTTAATGATCTTCCCAACACGCATACAACAAATGCAATATCAGGGCGTATACATACTTGAGCATACATCATATTGCCTACAAGTGACGCATAAGGAACAACTTTAATTTCATCTCTCTCTTTATCATTTTGTGGACATTGGGCCTTTGAGAATTTGTCTCCCTTCACTATTAGTGCTTTTCTAGGAGAACAAGAATGCATATTGAATCTTTTCAAGATCCGATCAAAGAATCCCATTAGCTCTATTTGGGAGAATCTAGATTCCAAGTACATAAGAGGCCTCACTAAGATCCTTCATATCAAAATGAATAAATAATAGTTGTTTTGTTTTAAATAATAGATCAGTATCATTAAAAGCAAGTAGAATGTCATCAGCATGCAGTACCAAAAAAATGAAACTGCTCTCATTGAACTTCATATATATGCATTGATTAACTACATTCTCCTTGAAGCCATTTGCGTTGACAACCATATCAAACTTGAGATACCACTGCCTTGATGCTTATTTTAACCCATAGATAGACGTCTTAAACTTGCAAACCATGTGTTCTTTACTAGTCATCTCGAAACCAATTGGTTGAGTCATATAAATGTCTTTATACAGATCTTCATTTAAGAAAGTGGTCCTCACATCTATTGGATTGAGTTCCAAATCAAAACCAGCAACTATAGCCATAATGATTCATAGTGGATCTTTAGTAGAAACTGGTGAGAGGGTTTCTTTGAAATCAATCCCTTCTCTCTGGCTATAGCCTTTAGCCACAAGTCTAGCCTTATACCTTTCTACTTATCCACTTGAGTCATATTTGATTTTGTAAACCCACTTACAGTTGCACCCAATGGGTTTGCAACCTTTAGGTATTTCAACCAACTCCCAAACTTCATTTTGTGACATGGAACTTAACTCATCTTCCATTACATTCATCCACAACGTAGATCGAGGACTATTGATGGCTTCTTGATAACTAACTAGTTCAGTATTATCTCCCACATCAAACTTATGTTCCTGCAAATAGACAATATTGTCATCAGGAATGGCAGGTCTATATGTTCTTTGTGATCTCCTAATAATGACTTCATCATCCTTAGTATCAATGACTTTATCTTGTGCTTGATTTTGAGGTTTATCATGAGATTATACTAGAATCTGTTCAATCATAGGGTCATTAGTAGGAGCTAAAGTGATAGGTATAGGGATTAAAATGTGTTCTTCCCTGAATACAATTTGTCTTTACTTGTGACTTGAACCAAATTCATCTTCAAAATGGACAACTCTATCTGATTCTATAATTCTGATCGTCTGAGATGGGCAATAGAATCTATAAAACCCCTTCATCTGACAGTGTAGCCTACAAAGTCGCCACTAATAGTTTTTGGATCAAGTTTATTAGATTGTGGATTATAGGGCCTTACTTCTGCTTTGCATCCCCAAACATGAAAATGGCACAAGCTTGGTTTCTTACTTGACCATAACTCATACGAAGTCTTTGGGATTGACTTGCTAGATACTTGATTCAAGATACAAGCGGCTGTCTTCAGCGCCTTACCCCACAAAAATTCTGGCAAACTAGAATGAATCAATATAGACCGCAATGTATCAAAAAGTGTACGGTTTCTTCTTTCAGCGATTCCATTCTACTGAGGTGTTTTTGGCATTATATATTTTACCTTAATACCACATTCTTGCAAGTATCTAGCAAAAGGCCTTGGATTCCTTCCACTCTCATCATAAACCCATAATACTCTCCACCTCTATCATAATTAACTACCTTGATTTTCTTCTCCTTTTGAAGCTCAATATTTGTCTTGAAAATCTTAAACGCATCCAAAGATTCATATTTTTCACGAATGAGCTTTATATGACCGTACTAGAAAAATTATCAATAAAAATGATGAATCCACATATATCAGTATGAATCAACTCCAACAATTCTAAGCACCTGTCTGTTTTGCTTTTTGTAACCTTGGTAATCAACTTTCCTTTAATACAATCAACATAAGCAGTGAAATATGAAAAATCAAGATCTTGAAGTACACCATCTTTTACCAACCTCTCCATTTTGTCTCTAGAAATATGGCCTAAACATTTAAGTCACACAACATATAAGATCTCAAATCCAACCTCATACGTTTGGAACCAACAATAATATTAAGAGACGAGGAAGAAGCAACAGTAACAACATCGTTCAACTCAAGTTTGTATAAATATTCACATAAAATTCCATTTCCCACCAAAAATGAGTCACTATACAAAGTCAGTTTTCTAGTTCTAAAAAGAAGACTATAACCTAGTCTATCCAAAATGGATACAAAAATCAAATTCCTCCTAATAGAGGATAAATAAGTGACATCATGTAACACCAAAAGATATCCTGTATTCAACTGTAGTCTAATTGTCCCAAAAAATTCAACTTGGACTTCGGTATCGTCTCCCATGTACACATATAGCTCAGAACTACTCAGTCTTCTTCAAATTGTCAATTTCTGTAAGTAATTTGTATTATGAATTGTTGCTCCAGTATCTAACCACAAGTATTTGAGGCCACATCAATAATATTAGACTCTAAACAAACCATCACAAGATAATTACATTTCTTGTTTATGTGAGATTTGAGCTTTCAGTAATCAGCTTTCTTATGCCCAAAATTCTAACAAAAGTTGCACTTTTCTTTGAAAAATTTATTCTTCTGGCCAATAAAAGATGAGTCTGCCTGTCCACTTCCTTTAGGACTAATACTTTCTTTTTGAAAGGCTTTTGGTCACTTGAGCTATTAGAAGTGAACTTTCTCTTTTAAGAATTACTGTGGTTTGTCATCATGGAGATGCTTCTTGCCCTTCCCTTTTGCGTATCATCCTCTTCCTTGACAAGAATAGAAGTCATCTCCTCAACAATCCATTGCTCTTTCTAAGCATTATAGTTTGATATGATCGAATCAAATTTGGAAGGAAGAGTCCCCATCACAACCCATATCATATAATCCTTACCAAGGTCCATATCCATAACCTTAAGCTTGTGGTAACAACACATGAGCTTGTCGATGTGAGCCCTAATGTTACTTGTACCATCGTAAATGGTGTGATGAAGCATATTTAAGCACTCATTCTTCTCATTCTTTGAGAACTTCTTTTACTTCTTCTTAGTGTGAACAAGAAAATCCTTTGCACTATTAGCCTCGAAAATACTATCACGAATGGATTAATCCATGTTATACCTCCTAATTATCAAATAACATCAGTTAGAGTATTCCCACTCCTTATAGGATTTCTTATCCTTCTCAGTAGTATCATCAGCAGGTTTAGGTGATGCATCAATTTTCAAGGTCAAGTCCATTCACATGATACTCAAATTCATCATGAGAGATTCAACCCATTGCTTATGGTTCGTTCCATTCAATGGCAACATGACAGAGACTTTCGAATTGCTTAAAGTTAAATGAGAACCAAGAGCAATAACTATGATATATATGTTAAAATAGAATTATGCAATTTGTGCCCTTTTTCTCAAATTAATTATATCATTCATGCTAAAGTTCCTTAAACAAATATAGAAATCATTCACAAGTAATAACAATTTATTAAATATTACAACCAAATCATCAATATACTATCAAAAGGATAGAAAAATTGTGTAGTCCATAATATTTTAATAAAACTTCTTCACTATATTAAGCATCCTACTAAGTAGTAAATATTGACAGGATAATTAATTACTCGTATGGATCTTAATGTTGTTTTAGAGGAAAAATACAAAATTTTAAACATATATTAATATTTAAAATTTTCTCATCACAAATAGTTTCACATGCTCAATTTTACGTAAGTATTCACTATTGTCAACAAATAATCATATTTATGCCACAATAATATTAAAAATAATTATAATTATCAAATAAAAACACTAATTAATCTTATGAATAAACATATGAAAAGATAGAATAAAAATGGAGCAAAATGATGAAAAAATTGTTCAAAAATAGCCTCTCACGTGTCCTTACTCACTACTGTACAATTTTTTAATTTTTTAATATTTAAAAAATGTATATAATTAACAGGGTCATGATGACATCGTATGGGTCATCTCTGATCCTAAGCTGAGTATGTGGGTCGACATGCGGTTGCTCGGGTCCAACCTACCTGCAACTTACTCTCTGGCCACCCATTTCTGACAAGATTTGAGGGGTTTTCTTTCATTTTTCATGCTCTATAGATTTTTAATATCCATTTTAACCAAAAGTAATCCAAATCCTGAAAGTCTCTAACCCATTTCGGCCATTAACAAAAACCCCAAAAATTTTCAAAAATCTCACCCAAAAGTCGTGATTCATTTATCCAAAACAAAGTTAAAAGGAAACAAGAACAACCAGCAACATTTTATACACCTTTAATGAATCGTTTCGAAGTCATTCATGCCAAAAAACTGATTTGGAAAAAACAGGTGTATACCCAAATACAAGCCCTAAAATCAAATGATCATAGAGCTCTAATACTAATTATTATACCTGAATGCGGTCATCAATAGTCACAATGTCAAGATCCATATTTTATTTAGAGCATTAACTACACAATAAATAAACATACCTCAAATGTTTGGCATGGAATGTTGGTGCATTCTCTCCATTGTAGACACCATAACCTATCAATATCAACAAATCTTGTGCAAGAGAGGAAGCTTATGGTATAAGACTCTATTTTCTTAACACACACCCACAGGTACTTCAACACAATCTCACCATATGTGATGTTTTATAACATATTCTACCCTAAGTGGTCGAAAAAGGATAATTGTGTCATTGCAAAGATGAGATGAACTATAGTTTAATGAGTCAACATATAGTTATTAGGGTACTACTATGTGCCTCAAATGCAATTATTAAATTATTAATCATCTCATTATGGTTATTAAACATACATCAGGCAATTCGATTAATGGTTGTGAATGTGGAATTAATGTTGTGATTCTATTAGTCTATATATTTCTAAAATTTATTGTTGCACGTTCACTAAAATTTCACTATAAATTGGAATGACTAATCAATTTGTTTCTTACAGACAAAGCCAAATGATTGCATCAAAAATCTCTAACTGGCTATTGTTGTGACTAACAAATCTACAAAAAATAAAAGTTCCCCAACAAAATACTCCAAAGCTCATATTAGTGAATGATAAGCGGCATTTACTTTTTTTGTAACAAAAGTTATAAGTGTAAATATGTAATAATGTGTACATATCTTAAGGGTTTAACCTTCCTTATATGAATATCAACTAAGTCTATCTACTATATAAGAATAAAGTTGTATACTATTAGACCTTTTTAGATCTCATGTCTTAGAGAGACTTCAACTGGGTGTTGATGATGATGATGATAATATGAATATCAACTAAAGAGATTGGATGCTTTTTTAACTCTAAGTATCATGTAGTTAAGTTCTTATTTCACTAATTTGGATAAGACAAACCACGTTTGTTTTTGTACATACCAGACCTCTTGGAGTTACTATTTTAAGTGAACTTCAAATTTTCAATCCCTTGGTCATGCCATTACGACGTTAAATGTTCTGCCAACGCATATTTAGCTGATAAATTTTAAGCCAATAAGACTTAAACTTATCATAAACTCTTTTTCTAAATTGTCACTATACATTTCAGTCATAAAACTTTCTCTGACGAGTCAATTTCTTTTACCCTTAACCCTATACAAATTATTTGTATCATATTTTATGTATAAATTTAATTTCTTAACACGTATAAGTGTTGATCGGGTGTAGAATAAGTTTGAATAACTTTTAATTTAAAATTTAAAAACAGTTCTATTTAAAATTTGAAAATTGAAAATTTTAATTCAATTCAAAATGTAATCAACTTAAATTGAATCGATTGATTTTAGATGAAGTCGAGCTGTCAAGGTAAATCAGACAAAAATTGCCATTCGTTCTTGATATACAGAATGGATTCCACCCTATGTCTATTCTCTTATCGCAATGTCACTCTTAACTTTTTTACACTTCAATTATCTTCATTGGTACGTTGGTTAGGTGAGACGTGAGGACCTCACTCTATCGACAGCATAATAACATGTTCATTCAATAGGATTATTGACCACTAAGCATTTGTGGCTGTGCCAGCCAAGTGGGTATTATCATTTCCATGCTCTTGTGAACCCAATCGGTACGTTGAAGTCAGCAAAGTGCCATAATTAGCTTGTCAAACTTTTTCAATATGGTTAACGAATTCAGCAAAGACATTAGCCCCTCTTGATATAATTACAGGTCGAAAATTCAAATCACAACACCCAAACTTAGCTGTATTAATTTGTTCGTAAACAGTCTAAAATGAACGGACGTTATTGTTATCAAGGAAACTCGAGTAATGGTTGACATAGCCACCCCATCGAAAACCGAAAAACTATGATCCGGTTTACTAATGTAGATGATATGCAATTATGCACTATATATAGACAAGAATAGAACCTAAGAAAAGTATATGTAATATACCTTAAGGACTCTAAGAGCTTCTATATATATTATTGAGGTAATGTTATTTTTTCTGTCAAACTGACAGGTGGCATAATGGGTCGGATGCTGACGGGGACGAAGAATGAGTGAAGTTCCATAGATCATTCTCGCTTGTTTGGTTTGATCTCTGCGAGAGTAGGAGCGACAACTGCATGTCATCATCATGGAAAAGACCAAAACTCCCGTTTGGGTCGGTAAAGCAGGCCAATTGCTTTGATGTCTCAACGTGACCATTAAGCTGCGATGCCACGAGACGGTCGAGGGTAATCCAGTCATTAAGCTTCGATTTCTTGTCCTGATTAAGTGAGGAAGCATCAAAGTTGTTGGCATGGTTGGTAGAGGAAGATTCATATTCTGCAATGAGCATTTCATCGTCGTTGGGGTGACAACAAGAATTGAAGCTGTGTTCTTGCTCAAGAGTTGGGCTGTCTAGTCGAGGAAGATGTAAGAATTTTTCCTGAAGCCCTTCAACGATGGTTGCGCCAGTATTCCTCGGGAGAAATCGGACATTGTCGGTGTCGTTTGGATTGTTAACATGGTTGCTCATTGATTCATTTTCCGTCTTGCAAGTTCTTCCCATGTAGAGAAGTATCTGATCAAGAACCGCATCCCCACCAGCACTAAGAATATGAGTTTTTGAGTCCAGTGAGCTTGACGAGCCTTTAGGACTGTCTAGGGATTTCTGATAATTCTTCTTTTTAAATACGCGACAAACCACCCAGCCTTCTTCAAGGAATGCGTCTGCGGTGTCTGCTGTAGGGTTGGAAGCCTAAGAATACATCTCAAGGTAACTACAAGTGGCTAAAAATGTTTGGAAAAGGCAACTTTCAAACAAGCAAGACTTCGGACTACATTAATTCGGAAAGACAAAGGAGTACTAGTTCAGTAATAAGGTGATGGATTTTTATTTTTTTTTGGACAATAGAAGGTGATAGATTTTATATATTTAGTTTCACTCAATTGAACTAAACATATAAAATTACAATATCAGAAGAATTTGAAAACTTTGAACACCTTTTTTCCTACGAAGCTAACACCAACTTAATTAATAAACCATATTAATATATAGATCAAAAGTAAACTAATTAATACAACCTATTAATCATCAAACAATATGATTGAAATTAATTATATTTTTTCGAGTCTAAGATTAATGAAAGAAGGCTTACGCTGTTGGTGTCATGATCATGAGTGGTATCGTCAAGCCTATACTCATGCATGATCCAATCAGATTTCTGGCCATGTGGTGCCCGCCCCATGTAGAATACAAGAGTCTTCCTCAATCCAATTCTTCTAAAGCCGCTGTAGATGACCTTGTCACGGCCAGTAGCTTTCCAGAACCCGGCTGCCGTTGCCCGATTCGTTCTAGTTCCTGTCGGGTATTTCTTGTCCTTATGGCTGAAGAAGTACCAATCATTCTGTGGGGTGGATCCTATTTTGCACTTCTCTGTGAAGCCCCAATTCAAACCACAAAGAAGAGGAATGCTTAAAGAACCAACATTTGTTTCTTAATTTTAATTTTATCATCTAGCAAAGCAATATGGATCATAAGAAAGGGATGTTTTCGTTTTAAATATACCTTGAATATCCCAGGGCTCAAGTTTATTAAGATCAACCTCACGAATCACATCGAGATCTATCTGCTCATAGGCCACTTTCTTCCTGAGATAGTAGTGGAGAAGCTCTTCTTCAGTAGGATGAAATCTGAAACCTGGGGGGACCTGGGAGTGACCATTTATCGACAGATTCATAACCTCCGGCATTATAGCTAGCTCAATATATATCGGCTCTAGATTTCAAGGAAATATTAAAACAGACCTACTCAAAACTCATTACAATGGTAATAACGTAGTAGTAAACAGCAGAGAGGGAAAAAGAGAGAGAATAAGAAGTGGTTTAGGAAGCAGAGAATTAAAGCGAAAGGAGTGGGGTTGAGCTTGAGCGTAAAGGGTAATGCAGTCACGATAATTTATAATGGGGATGGATGGAGTTCAAATGTATGCATGAAAAAGTCTGAAATCATGTACTTGATTAGTGTGGGGTCTAAGGCTTCGAGAAGGGCCAACCACCGAGAGATAGAAAGGCAAAGGCAGGGGGTGTAGGCCCCATACTAGGGGTGTTAGCAGTATGTAGGGTCGTTTTCCCTTTGTTTAATAGGAGAAGAGAATGCAATTTGTAAGATCTTAGCTAGCGGATGGCAATAAGCCCCCATCTCAACTATGACATATGACCTTAATATCTATTTGAAAAGAACGCCTAAAACTACCGCTATCCTCAAAGAATTTCTCCCTATCTCTATCACTCATGCAACCACCTCAACGACAAGAAGGCTACAGAGAGTGAGAGATGATGGGGTCGGAGACACTGAGCTTTCATGGCCCCTCCAGAGGAAGAAGAAAGACATGATGGACTTTTTTGTAAACATGAACACTCACTTCCCCCTCTGTGTCCTGTTCTATCCCATCCCTAGGCCTTCTTTATGTTCTTGATACATAATATATAATATCATAATTATATACTTCAGTGCTGAAATAAGCCAAAAGTTTAAGTTGGAATTTGTCAAGTTTCTGAAAATCCCAACTTGATTCGATCGTTATCAAATTTAAGTACTTTGTGTCATACGAATTGATGGCTAAAATCTCTCAATCTTCAACATTTTGACGCTTAAATGTTTCGTAAACAAAATCATAAATTTCTCTCTTTAATTTTATTATTCTCGCACTTTGAATTAATTGTTTACTCTTGTTGCTTAGAAAATCTAATTAAGATTTTATTGTTACAATACTTCTCTCTTAAGTTTATTATAGTATTTTCAAATTTATATATAGTTGCTTGAGTTTGTGCTTTTTTTTTTTTCATTTAAGCTTTCTATTTCCTTGCTGTAGCTTGGTATTGTATTGGGTACCGTAATTATATCATAGTGTCAAGATTGTTACAAACATGTATCAATTTATATGGATCAGGGCTCTAGGTTTCTAATAAAAAGGGCCTGCCTTGTTGTGAATTTCCTTAATTTCTTCAGCTTTTAATAGTTCTCCCTTTGCATGATTGCATAGGCCAACCGCTGAATCTTTCATTTGATGCAAGTAGATACAATATCGCCACCAGAGTCAAGACGGCAGCCACTAAGGAAGAGTTAGCACCAAAAAGAGCTTTCTCATTTCTTTCCAGCACCTACTGCTTCCACTCCATTTACCGAAAAGCTCGTAACTAAGTACTAAAAACCCCCTCCTTCCATGATGATCCGTTGACAATGTGTAAACGAAGCTATAGGGCTCCAATTATGTTTTGCACCACGATCAGTCCAATTTATATTAGCTGAACATGCCAATTTATAGATTAATTTTACAAATGGTAAACTTATTTTATTTTGTTATTGTGTTGGGTCAACATTGAAATGCTAAAACCAGCTTAGCTTAGTGAAGATGTACAATGGGCAGAAAGCAAATCTGCCCACAAGGCTTATTACGCATTAGCCATTAGCTTGAAGTGGAATTATGACCTCTTCTCCTACAAATAACAAGACTAAGATAATGGGTTGCTATATCTACAAATTAGAAACTTTACGGATTTCAAATAAATTTGGATTGATCCTATTTAGTGCCTAAGCAGTTACCAATATTTAAAGCAATTGATCAAGACAAAAATTGCAGTAATAATTGAATTTGTGTCACCAATCATCGTCATATAAAATGATCCCAGTCATAACACTGAGTTTCCTCTTTGAATCATTGTATGGGTTGAAATAGCAAATAAATATATATATATATATATTGTTACTTACAATATCTTCCCTCATCAGAATTCAACACATAAATTTGTGATTATTACATTCATGAATTGTTGTAAATCATACTGGTAAAAACATAAGCGTAAAAATTAATTAAATATGTTGATCAAAATTTTGACATACTTTAATGTGAAATTTATAAATTTAAATAAAATTATTCATAAAATTTTCAAAGACTATTTAAAATATTCTCAGGTAGTAAATTGAATACAATAACAAGAATGTTGATGCGTTTGATTTTAATGCACAACTTTCAAATTTATATAAAATTAGTCATTTTAAAAAAAACGATAGGATCCTTTTTTTATGTAGATATAATTATAAACTTAACTAATATATTA
Organism: Erythroxylum orinocense; assembly: GCA_025531955.1. Lineage (NCBI taxonomy): Eukaryota > Viridiplantae > Streptophyta > Magnoliopsida > Malpighiales > Erythroxylaceae > Erythroxylum > Erythroxylum orinocense. The sequence goes on from JANZLX010000212.1 coordinate 24,445,542, forward strand.
ACTCTTTTAATATAAAGACTTTTCGCTTTAATTTGAAGCCTATAACGAGAAAAATGCATGAACTATGAATGATGAAAAGTTATATATTAAAACTCTTTGTTTTTCATTCTTCCACATTTTTCTTTTAGTTGTTGCGGGGTTGCAATCATTTTTTAACGTGCTTCTTTAGTTTCAGAATTCAGAGATTATATTGATAGTTAGTTATTCAAAATTATTGAATCAGCTTTAAAATATAATATTAGGAAATCGGGCTAAAACCTGATCTTGACTGTAGCAGAATAATTACGAAACATTTTTGCATTTTGATTTTTCAAAAACCAAGATTACTTTAATTTTATAAAATGATTAAAAAATAAATTATAATAAAGCATGAATTGTAACTCATACTTTATTCCCAAGCTTGATCATTTTCTTGTCGAATCTCTCAAATCGTTTCTAAAACCGACTCATTTTAACCACCATAGTCGTATAAGTGTTTTACTTCTAACGGTATCTACACAACAAGTTGAGAGAAATCTGTAACTATTGAAGAGAGGGTTAGGCAATTAGTACTAGCTCTATTAGAGCTTAAGCTTATTTATAATAAGTTTTGAAAATTTAAGTAATTTAATTGAAATTAAATTAAAATTTAATTAGAATTACAAATAATTCTAATTAAATACCAATTATGCCCAAATAAGATGAAATATCTCATATTAATTCTTATTTATCAAATATAGGTTTCTCGAACTTTAGAATCAAGTCCAACTTAATTAAAATATCTTTGTTCTCTTCAACCTGTTTTTAATGCGTGACCCATTAGGTGTTGAACAAGTTTTATATATAATAAAACTTTTAATACTCGCAAGTATATGGATCGTAACTTGTAGTATTGAAAGGTATTGATGATCTTACAGGGAACTAGCTAAAACGAATTAAACCTAACTTTGTCTAAGGTCATAAAATATGACTTGAGGGACATAGTAACAGAAAATTAAAACGATGAAATAAAAGCAATCAACTAATAAATACCAAATGAGCTACCAAAATTAACTAAAGATGATTAAGGATTAATGCATAAGATTTATTATTTCATTATTTTGCTCCTCTAACGATTATTGATTCAATTATGTGTTGATCATAGATTTTCTAAGAGTTTGATTACTCTCTCTCAAGACGTAACCAATTAACCCTAATTAAATATGAAAATTGCATAATTGCAATTTCTTAATTCACAACTCTTTCCCTAACATTTTCAATTAGATATGAAGTTATCTATTGAATAATCAAGTTCTCACACAAGATCTCTCTTTAAATGATAGTTGATTTATTAATTGTTTAACAAATTAATTCACCAACTCTTGTTGAGCAAATTAGTTACATTACTTTTGACTTACTATCTCGATTTATTGCCAAAGTATGAACATGCACTATTAACACAACACATAATATGTATTGGATCGATAAAGATTAAAGTTGTACAAAGATATGGAATAAACCCTAATCTGTAATTGAGAACATTATAAACGTAATAGACATTTGGAAATTCAATTTATATATCAAATAATATGAAAATAAGAAAAGAGAAAGAAAGAAAAACTCTATTTGGAGCTTGATATGGAAAACTACAAATTTGGATGTCTCTCCTAATCTTCCTTATTCGATCCACTTTTGCAAGATGGCAGTTGCATTTTTGAGGTTTCATAAGGTTCTTAAATAGTCCTAGAAGATCTTGGGGGTGTAACTAGGATTTTCACCCTTTGATCGGTTTAAACATGTCTTCGAACCCTAAAACAAATGAAAAAAGTCATGCTTGGGAAGGCTTGTCACCGTCGTGACTTTGGAAAAATTGCTTATATCACGATCGTGACTTTCATGACTCTGGGTGATTCTCTTTTGTCACGATTGCAAAATGGGAGTCATGATCATGACCTAACCCATGCACCTCTATGCATATCCATATCTCTTGTTCTTTACCTATCTGATTTCCAATACTAACAAACACATCAAAAACCTTAAGAAATATATAAATAAGAATAAAAACTTGCCCTAAACCATGCAAACACTTAAAATATAAATAAACACTCAATTAAAATAATTCTAAGTCTATATATGCATCAATCATTTAATATAAACACCTATAAACACACTAAAAACACCTATCAAACATAGTATAAACTATCCTTATCATTATATTTCCAAATATGTCAGCAATAGATATAAATTATAACCTAGATCAAGATTGACGTCTATCAATACATCATGACCACCCAAATATGTAAAAATGTCATGGTTTTGACTAACATTTCCGTATATAACTTTTTTTTAATTAAATCCTTTCATTACACAATGCTCCGTTTAGATATAGAGCATGCATGGAATTAATGTCTACCATATTTTGATTCCATTCATATTAGTTCTCCACCATTAGTTATTTATTCAATTAATGATATTTGTATACTATTTATAAAACATAATTCCACCTTGGCTAAGGATTTTTTGAATCAATAATAACCCAGTAGAAATCCAGCTAACAACTAAGTCTATGGAGGTCTACTAGTACATAACCTTACCCCTAATTAGAAGAAAGGCTTGCTCTAATTCTCAAATCTATCATAATCGAGAACAACAAAACATTCTCTCTAATTACTTTAGGGTAATGAATTATATCTTAATCACTCACCTACTTCATATAGTTTATGCTACATTCAATGACTACTGACTAAATTACCTATGATTATAATAGGTCATAAGTAATATCAAAGTATAACAATCCCTATACAAGAAAACTTTGAAAAACTCAATTCAAAGGATCACTTGTACAATCATTACAATAAGAATTTCCATAAACATACAAGTAATGTTCCAAAGAAATTTCTTATATGCGGTTAGTTTAGTAAACTTGTTCTTTAATAAGCACCCACATGTTTGTTTAAGCATCTCCATAAGTCTATGAGATCAAGTACTTCCTTCACAAGAAAAAAACATAACGTGTGCTAGTTTTTTTTTACATTCTATTAATGTTTAATTTTAATAGAACAATGCTTAGGAATAAATTAGGGTTAGTACATAAATGCAATACAAATCTCATAACTATAATCTCTTCATAATTTCATTTGCATTGTATAATATTCCATGAACTTTATGACATACGCTTAAATATGTATAAGATAAAGAGTGCCTTTAAATATTTTGTCACTAAACTAAAACTAACTGATTGGTTGTAGGGCATATACTAACAATCTTCCACTCAAACTAAGCCAATTGTTTAAGTATCTCATATCATATCATCATATGATGATCATTCAACTACTGGGACAGTGGCTCAATAAAAGAATTCTATAAGTTTCTCTACAATGAGCACTTGTTTAAATCTTACAACTTTCATCTTAATTATCATGATAATTAAGAAAAATTGCCTAAATACATCCTTGGATCTTTGAAGAGACCTTAGCTCCTTTTACATGCCCAATGGTTTTAATGTTTCACAGTATATTACTATCTTGAACAATGCAAGTAACTATTCCAAGATCATTAAAGAACTTATTGATCCAAGTAATTATTTCCACTAAATGAAAAATGTATTATGGCTTAATTAGCAATCATTGTTACAATAGAACCTTTCCAATCTTAAAACGATATTGTTCTAAGTGTAATAATAGACCTTAATTAGTATTTACTTCTTAAGTTAATATGCATATAACCTTGTGCTCAAATATCAACTGATACATAGAATAATGGATATCTTTAATACTTCACAAGAAATTTTAGTGTATTATTTATATACTTGAACTTAGAATAGGTAAACAACTTCCAATCTATCTCTATAGATCCAATTCTCATAATTAGGATGTTACATTTTCATATCCAACAAGAGTTGTTCTTAGATATTTGTATTTTCAACAATTGAAAATCCTAGTTGATGTTCTCTATAAACAATATGTCGCTACATGCTATCACTAGAAAGGACAACTATACTCTTACTAACCTTCTTACAGATATGATAAATTCACAATCATCTTCAAAACAAACTCTTTGAATTCATTATAAAAGTAAATCTTTCAATGTCTCATATCTTTTCAACTATACATCAAATATGTCATCAAAGGTACTAGTTTTAATTAGATGTATTGTTATGAGATTTGAACCTTTCAAGTTTTATCTCACTCTTACTACTTATTTTAGGAAACATTATCCTATAACTCTTCATTAAAGCAAAGAATTTCTTCAATAGGTTTGTGAGATTATATCCAACCTTTTGGATGTCTCATAACATTTTATTATCTAATTTAATTCTAAATCTAGTTGACAATATATGCTTCAATAAAGCATCACATCCTTAAATCATTAATTTTGTCTCTTTCAAAGACTTAGTGTTTCATATCTAATGTGAAACTTGCTAATTGATTTAATTAGAACTATTGAAGGTAAGTTATTTTACTAGGCATAACTATAAAAGAAATAATATTGCATCATACAATATCTCATATTATATTTCCCTCCTTACATAAATCTATACGCTTATAGAATTTTATTGTAGGGGTATTTAAAAGAGAATCTCATTCTTTGTAGATAAGAAAAAAAATTTAAAACTCACCAAATCGATCTCATCGAAGTATTTCAAAATTCTCAATTCTTAATTTCTATTTAGATTTAAACAATTTGAACTTTTCAAATTTTAGAATTAATGTTTCATTTAATAAATATTACTATATAATATAAAGTCATTAGTAATATAATGAAATACAAATATCATCCTTTTATAAATTGTTATTCAATCCAATACATTACATCTATTAATTTAATGATTCAATACCATAATCATCCTTTTATCAAAGGTTGATTTGGTTATTCTTCAACTTAACAAGTTTCACAATTTCATACGATTCATAATCAAAAGGATATGTATATACTTGTATGTAACTTTATGACTTTTATTATGTTGATTTAACCAATATGACATAAAAGGATAGTCTCGATTATTCAACTTTTTTTCTTGCCATTTATGTTAAGCATAAGTCTCCTCTAATCCAACATATACAAACTATTTGCGTAAACGTGGATGAACTACTTTTACTTAATAATCTGTATCTTATCATGCATTGAACATTATAATAATGTTGAATCTAAATTCAATATCAAATACTTATAAGCATAAACGAGAAATTTATATGATCTCTATCATATTTCGTATAGGCAAGAAAATTCATGCAATCATTTCTTTTAATGATAACTATCATCATTTTATAAAAAGCCTTTAATTCATGTCTATGTTTATGCTTTTAGTACAGTAAATTGAATGAAACAATTTCATCAAGGTGCTATACCTTTCAGCTCTATAGCATGTAACCTCTTACATCTTGCTTTTATGGTGTTGACATACATCTTATAAATTGTCATTAAAGTTTATGAGACATTAATCAACTCAAAATGTTAATACAGTTTTTCATGTATATGATTATGAGATATCTCTAAAACTTTTTCACTAAATCCTCAACAAGGATTATAGCAAACTTACATAATGGGCATATAATTTTTTTTATCAAACTTTGAAAGCTCTTCTCAAACATAATGTATAAGAAATTTGATTCACTAACTTAATATCAAAAATAGCAAACAAGGTAAATTCCACTTAAAACAAAAATAAATGTGAGAAAAGCAAGTAATTGATTATATGTTATTGCTACCAAATGAGAGTAAGACTTTAATCATGTATAAGTTACTCCCATTATTTTATTCGAAATGATAGTCATTATTACTATTCAAAAAGATTACTCTAATCTTTCTAGTAGGATAAGATTCCATTTAAATTCAGTTGATCTTGAGTTTGCTCAATAAACCACTTAAACTTAAATTAGTTACATAACAATTTTATCAATTACATCTCATTTGACTCTTAGATCCATTAAGTAACAACTTTTTTCAAAACATATCTTATATGTTATTCCTAACCTTGCCTCTAAACTCATGTAATCATGAGTTTGCTCATCCAAATCATATAAATCTAGTTAAATATAATCCACTGTCATAAGACTAAGGGGGTGCTTGGTTGATGGGTTTGGGAAGAGGTTAATAGGTAAAGAATGAAAAGTGAGTAGTTGGTTGTTGATTATGATTATAGGGGTAATGGTTTGATATCCTACTTTGGGGCAATCCTTCATACCCCCCATTTAGTAGAGGAATGAAATTCATTTCTTAGTAGAAACTAATTTTTTAAATATTTTTAATACTAACTAATTAAAATATAATTAATTAAAATAATAATATTAATTAATTAAGTACATTA
>JANZLX010000212.1:24466725-24479613 GCA_025531955.1 Erythroxylum orinocense
TTTGAAAAGTGGAAAGGTTTAAGAAATAAGTTTTTGAAAAATTTGCTAAATGGCAAATGTTTTGATAAATGAATTTTTGCTTATTTTTTTCAATTATAAATATGTTATCCACGAGCCGTCTAGCTCATCCCCTTTCATCCCCATCTCCAGGTGTCGAGCAGGAGATTGGGTGAAGGAAAGTCAAGATGTCCGTTCGATTTTGTTTGTTTTGTATTTTATGAACTTTCGGATTGTGGCTTTGGTGTTATATATGGCTTAGAAAGCCATTAAAGTTTGTAATGTATTTCTTCTCGGAATGTAAAGAATTTATGCATTTATATTTGGAATTGAGTTTTTGTATGAAGTATGGATTTTGTATATGAATATTATTGGATTGTGTTTCGATTGATATAGAAATTTGAGATGAATATGAATGGAATTAAATTATGATTGGGATCGATGATATTGATAAATGAGAATTATTGAAGTGTTTAGGTATAGGATTGTGTTTGTGTATGTTGGGATTCTGGACAGGAGGTCCGAGAGATTGGTGTTTTGTTTTGGAATATTAGAAGTGTGTTTTAAAATCATTTGCAAATTTTTGAGATTCTGAAAATACAGTCGTTATGCTGCCCAATTTTTGTTAAATTGGGTATGGCTTGGTTGTAAATAAGATATTTGTATGATTGTGTTTTTTTGGAAAGGGAAAATTAAAATAAGTTTTGTTAAGGATGAGATTGAGTATAAGACGAATTATATGAATTGAGTGTTATACGAGGACGAAATTTCCAACGGGGAAATTATATTGTTCTGATTTATATAAGGTTGAAAGAAATGAAAGAGTATGAAAAAGAAAGAAAAAGGAAAAAAATTTATACCGGATTTTCGGATTGGTTTAGTCTTAGGGTTTTCAACGCAATACGCAACCCTTTTGTTTTTCTAAAGTTTTAGTTCTCGGATGTCGGACATTAGTTTCGGTTCTTTTGAACCGTTTGCTTGCTTCCGTTTCATTTTGCGTTCGTTAATCGAACCGTATATTTGCTTCGTTTTCAATTTGCTTTCGATTTAGTTTGCTTCGAAATTTGTTCCTTCGATTTTCGTTTCCGCATTTGTCTCTTTTGACTTTGTTAAGAGGTTGGGTTCCGAAAACGAGATCGAACATCTTGTGTGGGGATTGCTATGTTTTGATACTACTCGTGATCTATTTTATCAAAGGTCATTAAACAGTAGTCATTGGATATAGCATGAACTATATGGAGATAGTTAAATGATCAAGATAGGATTCATCACCCTAAAGTAAATAGGGAGAATGTTCCGTTATTCTCGATTAATATTGGTTCGGAAAATCCTTGGCTAAGGTGAAATGATATTTTGTAAACAGTTTACAAATATCATTAATTGAATCAATAGTTAATGGCAGAGAACTAATATAATTGGACTCAAAATAGAGTAGACATTAATTTCATACTCTATGTTTAATTGGAACAATGGTTGATGAAAGGATTGAATTATACGAAAAAATCATGCATAGAAAAGTTAGTCAAAACCACTTTGGCATTCCTGAATATTTGGATAGTCATGATGCATTGCTAGACGTCAATCTTGATCTATGATTATAAATTGTTTAATTGAAGAATTAAATATAAATTAAAAGGAGTTTTAATTTATCTAATTTTAATTATGAATTAGAATTATAATTTATAATCATTGCCAACATTTTTGGGAACCTAATGGGTCACACATATAGAATGGGTTGTGATCATAGTTTTTGGAAAATTAAAAATCATGGAAGAGTTTTGTGATTATTTCGCTACGGTCAGATCAGATCCGGTCCAAATTTCCCAACAGCTTGCTGGTCCTTCACGCATCGAAATGGATGTAATATACAATGACAGTGAGTAGAAGACACAATCCAAAACACCCACAAAATAATCTCTAATATCACAAATCTCAAGGGAAACCACAAATCACAAATCAAAAGGCAAGTTTTGTTCACCTATGATGGGTTTGCAAAACAACTGCGCAGAAGATTCCTTTGAGAAGATGGGTGTGTCCCTTCAAGTCGGTTGTCACTTTTCCCTTGTGAAGAGGGGTTTGCAAAAACAACGTGAAGAATCAGATCTTAATACTGAGGCAGCTCAGAAAAGCAAAAGACGAAAGTTGAAGAAGGAAGAGAAACCTGAACACAAAATATAAAGGTGGTTGTTTGCATTATAAACATAAACGACGAAAAAAAGTCTACCAGAAAAAGTAAAAATGGGGGGCTGTTTTTGAAAAGCTCTAAATTTGAATTTCTTAAAAAGTTGTATTTTAATTTTAAAAAAAGTCATTTCTATTTAAAAAATGCTTCTGAATTTTATAACCAAACACTCATTTTTCTTAAAAATAGCTTTTACGCAAGGGAAAAAAAAGAGAGTATTTTTTCACCCTCTAAAAGATGAACCAAGCAGACACTTATAGTATCTAAAAGATCACGTTAGTCTAGATACTTCCTCAATCCCATTCCTGAGAGGAACTATAACAAGATAATTGCCTTAGAGCCACTACAAACCAAGCAGAGGTTGAAGATCTACGTCATTTTCCTAGGAAGCATACACTTACCCAGCAGTGATGATTATTTTGACTAAGATTAATCAATTGCAATCATAATTTCTATCGAAACCATTTACCATAACTAATGTTGGGACAGCATTGTTTTGTCTTAATCCTAATAAAGCCTCAAGATCTAATGTATTTAATACCTTTTTCTTACATAATTTGTAGAATTTGATGGGCGACTTGGTTACGAAAGCAGGATTAAAATTGTAATTTTTCAGTTATGATAGGATGTTGGAAGAAATCAATAAAATGTTCATCTATTTAATACCCAAGATGCGTAGCCTATCCCAAATGCTCTAAAGGACTTTCGCCTAATCTTTAGTGCTGCAATAATATTTACAAAATAATATTGAAATGCTGGCTGGCATATAGGATGAAGGAAGTGACTCCAAAATCCATTAATCCAACACAAAGGTAGTCATTGGATCAATATCTGGACTTAAGCCAATGCCAACAAGAGTTCGCCTTTTATCTCCTCTGGGAACTTGGACTTAGTAACTCGATTGTTTCACATCAATGGGTTTGTCTTGGCTAATCTTCCTCTGAATTCCTTGATCACTTTTAGACTCCTTTAGAGGTTGTTTACCTCTCTTGAAACTAGTTGACAATAAACTAGGCAACTGAAATACCAAATGCGTCTCATGTCCAACTAGGTTATAGCTCTTAAACTCGGTTTTACATGGACTTCATATGTACTAGAGCACTTTTCAACTACTCCCTACAAACAGACATAGTGAAAACCATGAAAAGAAAGATGAAGAATTTCCTTTGGACTAGCAACAAATCGAACTCCTTAAAGGCTAAGATTAAGTCAAAGAAAAATGAAAAGTAAAGTAAGCATTCACTCCCTAAGGCTAATAAACAAGATTACACTAGCCCAATGAATTTAGAAGTTTTTCACTAATAATGAGCCACTTTGAATGAGATGTGGCATATTATAATTATGAGTGTGTGTGAGAATCTCTCTAAAACATATAGGAAAAGGACTTCGACAATTGGCACATGTTGGATCCTCTCAAAATCTTTTCTCCATTAAGGATAACTTTCCATTCATCTGGGATCGTCACTCTCTGCAATTCAAACCTTGAATTACATGTTCACCTATATTTTTGAGCGTCCTTATTTTTCTACTATTTGGAAATTCCCACTCAACCTTAACTGGACCAGTATGAACTCGAATTTAACAATGCAATGGGCTTCCTCTTTATCTCATTTGCAACTGAAGGACTTGACAATTTTCAAACTTGCGTAAAGTTGTTTCGTCTATAAAACATACGAAGAGAGATAAGGAACTCCAAAACCTTCCAGCAACTATCCAAACCTCCGGAGAAGATCACCAATCCGAGGATAAGGGAGAACTAGTTGCTAAAGGTTTTGGTCAGAACTTAAAACTTATCTATGGCCAAAAAAATGAGGGAATACATAATCGTTTACACGAGGATAAAATATGTAAGAATGACGGTAAGCCAGACCGAACTGTGCGCCAATGACAATGAGTCGCACCTAAACTACTTCCAAACCTAGCGACTCATGTTGCTTGGGTCCAGACCCTAGTCCGATTAAATTTCAAACAGCCTGAAATCTGCTGAAACCCAAGTTCCTAACCCAATTTTAACCTGCCCGGACGGTCCCATAACCCCTCTCCAAGTCTCTCATCGTCGAATCCTAACTGCAACCAAGTCTCCGTCACCAAATGAGTTCTTGGATTTCAAACAAAAGCCAGACTGCTTGTAACTCAATCTCTTACTAAGAATGCACCATTCATCTTCCACTATCTTTTACCGTAATAGAGATTAAAAAGGGAAAAGCGGCAACGATGCCCAGAGGAAGTCACGGGTAAAAACAGCACCTAAAATTACCTAAACTTTCTGACATTTTCCGTATTCTGCTCCACCTGGCTTTTCCACATTTCTGTAAAAGGAGATGCTAAACATGAGAGGCATCAATGGAAGAATGTGAGCGATGAATACTTCAGGGTGAGTAATAGAAACTCAAAATTATAAATAAATAAAAAATCCAAACCCAATCCAAATCTTGGTTAACTCAGGATGAACACTTTAATTTTAAGTCGAGTCAAGCCCGAGCTCTACTGCCAAGGTTGAAAACAAGGATAGACAACAGCGTATAGAAAGGGCTTGACATCTTTTGGATTCCTGAGAGTCTGGTCAAAGGAAAATTGTCAAGCAATAGACTGATTCTTTCTAAATTTTCTGAAGCAAACGGAAAGTCTGAGTTTTTAAAGAAAGTTTTTATGGAGAATTGAATTTTGTAGAAGTTTTAAGGCGTAAACCCACGGCTTGGTAGACCACAGAATATTATCACGTTAAACTATAAGCAATCCATAGAATAGACCATCTACAGACAACAATAACAAAAGCAATATACCCACGTGAAACGTTGAAAAGAATACCATTCACTACCTCTTAGCTGTTGGAGGAACTCTCGACCCTGCACCATAAATTGACTAAGGAAAACAACCTTGTAACTAATAAATAAATGAAACTGACGGCCTTGATTTCTAGCATACCAATTGGGATAGCTATACACAGGAAGGGTAGAGGTAACCAAGTTTCGTTAGATTGAGTCACGTGTGCACAGGCTAGGCACAAAACTGTCCCAGGTTTGGCTTGTTCTCAAACAAAACCCATAACTATAAGATGCAAGAGACCATTCACCTCCATACATCGTGTCGGAAATTGCTCAAGAGTAGTTCAATATCAGAGCTAGTTTGATCTGAAATGAAATTGACGAACAATATTACACAAAACTTCCAAAGCCTCCAAGTTCAATTCAACTATATATATATATTGCTAGAATAACGATATGATACTTTGTTTCAAATGGGAAATGATCACAAGAGATGAAGCAAAGGATCAAAGTACAGATGAAAACAAAGGGTGCGCCGGTGCGGTGATATGGGAAACTTCTTTACATAGATGTGTATGTATCTAAATATTTATTATCTGGCACTAGAATGAGTTTCCAACAACGAAGATGTTCAATGCATACTTATGCGAGGAGCACGCGGCCGAACAGGAGTCTTTGATGGACTTACCCTGAACATATAAAATGCAAAGGTCAATTAAATTGACATCAGTCCCCTTCAGAAACAAACAATTGAAGGTCCCCAAAGGGATGAAAAAGCTTTCAATCTCACCTTATAGGCAAAGTACCCAGCACAACACCACTACAGTTTAGAGCGGCAATTGCACTTTCAGCCTGTAGGGAAACAAGTTCATCATGGACTGACTCGTAACAGAATCTTTGAAGTCTACCTCATTTTATACATGCAAAACTTATATTAAGATATGTTTCCAAGAACAACTTGTATGCATTTAATCTTGCATGTCACTTTACGTCATAACACATGCAGCCTCAGATCCCTTTAAAATCAAATAAAGAACACTTTCCACCATACAAAACAGTGTATTGCATTATGAAACTAAGATGGTTGGCTCTATAAGTTGAAAGAAAAGCTCAATAATAATTCACTGGTGTGGGTTATAAGCTAGCCATTTGCAGTGTATACCAGGGCCTTCTATAATAGGTCAATATCAAGAATGCAAGCATAAACGGGTAAGGTATGCAAGAGCCCAAGAGGTTTATGTCAGAATCTGGTTTTCAGATGCACTTTATTGTTTAAGATACGGCATGTGCTACGTCTAACATTATAATGCATTACAGTCTTCAAGGAAAAGGTTTGTAAATATCACTTAGGGTCAATCCTATTACAAAACATGGGGCCACCAACAACTGTTACACACATAATCAACCCCATTTCAGAAACTGAACTGTGCACATATTAAAAGCTCAGAAGAAATGTATCCAAGTAATCAATGGTGCTGACATCTGGCATTTCCATGTCTTCGTATAAATATGTGCTGCAGCATATACAAAATCCACATCCATTTTTGTAAGATATACTCCTAACCAAACTATAGTAAGACCTTTTACATCAAACTGAAACAAGAATACAAATTAATTAACAGATTAATAAGATCTTCATATCTTCTACACATCCTTAATATCAAATTTCACAATAGAATAGACTGCATAAGGCATGTCTTCATTCACGATTAAAAGATATTCATGGGAAGATGAAAGAACAAATAAAGGATGTGGATGCTGCACAGTCCAAAGAGATCTCTTTATTCTGGTGTGGCATGGCTGAGGTAAGTATACAAAATAGTCCTACACACGCCTCTTGCCATGTATTTGCTTATTAAAGAATTTGTATCTACAAGTGATCTGATTTCAAAAGATGATACTTCTTTGCATATCACTAACAATAGTGAAGCCTTGGCTTTCTTACTTTTTGTTTAAGTGACTGACTTTTCTATGTGATTGGATTAACTTGATCGCTAGAGAGAACTACTAGAGCATAAATGCATTTTATTCCCTTACACATACAATTGTTTACAAGAAATTTTATATATGTATATCTTGCTCTAAAAAGGGAAATTATATAATCAAGAATTGCTACAGAAATACAATAAATAAAATCCTATAACTACTCCTAGATATTGGATTGACCCATAAATTTCTTCAAGTTGGTGTATAAATATCACAAATATCTAACTTGCAAACCAAATTATGAAATAATTTGTTGCTGTCTCTTTTGGTGAACACATAATTTATTTTAGTTTGTTATTATTATTTATTTTAAAATTTTATATTTTATATTTTTTTTATTTTTCTCCCCTTCATGTGAGCCATTTGGAATAAGTCTCTCTACTAGTTAAAGATAAGGCTGTATACTACTAAACCTCCCTAGATCCTGCATGTTAGCGTGATTTTTACTAAGTATTGTTATTGTTGTTGTACCATGATTTAAGGGAAATTTTGCATCAAACTTGAAACCAAACAATGCCTAACCTCCAGATACTTTTGGATTAAAATTTTCAACCTCCTGAAATCTTGCAAACCAATACAACGCAATAAGTGATAGTCCCAACAGCCACATGCGGGGTTCAGCTTATCATTTTTTGAGAATGTTGATATTTTTTCCTCAATAATCTGACATGCATTTCATCTTACATGAGCAAAAACTATTCCTAGTCCTTGTATACTGCAATCCACTGCTATTTCACTACAATGAAGGTTTATAATAATTCAGTCACAACGGACCCCCTACTATTTTCCACTACAATTAAGGTTTACCTTCTCATAACTAAGTCACAATGGGCTCGCTAATATCTTCCATCCTACCCGATGCACTCCATTAAGTGGTGAAAATTCTGATATTGGGAGGAAAACAATATTGGTGAAGAAAGGAAAATGGACCAGACTGCCAACGAAAAAGCTAATGAGGAAATACTTGTCATCAACATGCAAAATTACAAGGATAATGCTGCATAAACACAAGCAGTACATTATGAGCAAGTACATGAAAGGAAGCAGAAAATGACATACAAATCAGCAGTCAATGACATGATAATATAATTAGATGCTTAAGGATCAATTTGGCAAAGAATTTGAAATATCAATTACAGCCAAAAAAAAAAAAGTTCTAGATTTCAGAGAAAATCTAAAAATTTGCATCGTACATGGATTTCATCTAACTTTCAAATGTTCATTATATATCTCTTTTCAAACTCTAGACAAGAAGTTAATTTCCGGCTGTAGGGCTCCCAGTCACTCTTACATTTGTTATATAGTTTTTACATCAATAAAATTTCTTAAAACACTGTAGGTTTTTTTTCTACTTAATAATAAATACAAAGCGTGGCAATCTTAATCTAACGATTCAGCACTACTCTCAACTTGCAAATTACAACAACATTGAATAGTTTTTACATCAATAACATTTTTTAAAACACTGTAGATTTTGTTTTTTCAACTTAATAATAAATACAAAGAGTGACAATCTTCATCTAACATTTCAGCACTACTCTCAACTTGCAAATTACAACTAACATTGCACAGGAGATAGCGACTGAATACAGCATGTGAATTCAAAAAAGAGAATTTCGACCAACAATCACAGCCAAGCACTGTAGATTAACACATCAACACAAAAAGGAAAAACACATACTAAAGAAAACACTTCCAAAACAAGTCCTATATGCAGCTGGGAGCAGTTAAAAGAGAGCATGATAAAGATAGGAAATTCATAGAAATCCTTGCAATAGACTGTCATACTATTATCCGAAAGCATTTTAAACAATAAGTTTAAGATGTTCCAAACAACCTTCAGATATCTTTTGAAAGTTTGTCCAGATCTATGGCTTATTTTAGACATGGTTGTCAAATCCACAAGAACATCCTTAAGTGTCATTTAACTCCCGGACACTTGATAAAAGCATACCTCTGAAGGTAGCAATAAAAGCATCATAATCCTATTGTCACCAATTTATGACTAACAGGACAGATCTATACTTTTGTCAAGGCATAAAATGCTCAAGTGCCATCCAAGTCCCCCCAGTAGTTGTTTGCAACCCTACTAAGCTGACAAATACCATTCAGGGCTTCCCTTATGTTTGATTTTTAAAGTGAAAAGATTAACAGCAACTTCAACAGTGAGAACAAAGTAATTACCATAACAAACTCCACGAAAGCAATACGAGTAGAATGATGATGATCACCTAACAACCTCAGACGATAAACCTGCATTAGATAATCCCCTCTTTACAGAAAATCATACGCAACCTTGTGACATTCATAGCAAATAAACTTGCAAGCTCCAAAACAGATATAATCACAGACCTCACCACAGACTGACTCAAAAAAGATCTTAATTTCCGCTTGAGTAATCTACAGATAACAAAAAAAAAAAATACATTAAAAGTTAAAAAGGCAGAACAACACCAATTTTGATTGATATGAAGCATGTTGATTTGTGATCAAATTAAAAACATTATATTTACCTTCTTATCAATATTTGTGCAGTAGATAGTTCTTGTGCACATTTCACGTTCATCATCATTCTGAAAACAAGATAAAATAAAACAAATGACCATTAGATTTTATAGAGCTTGTACAGTTTGAACTTTAAAGCTTCAAGTTCTTACCCTAGGCAAAAATGTTGGGTTAACAGGTGCAATAGCTGTTTTGGAGGGTAGCACTCTCACAGGATAAAACCCAAGCATCGTTCCTGACAAATTCAACGCAGCCCTTGCGCCTTCTGTATCACCAAACCACCAGAAACCAAATGAGGACATAATAACCACAGAGAAACATATACAACTGCACACACACAGACAACCTATACACCTGCACACACACACAGACAACCATGCAGAAACATATAACCACCACGTCAAAAGACTTCAACAAACACATGCACACACATGCTCAGACATTCTCGACTTCAGTAAACAATTTACATTGGAAAACACCACAAACATTAATAACAGTTCCAAAATAACAAATTGACAGTCAACATACCCTCATCAGTGAACTCAACAAAGGCAAAACGGAGCACAGAATTGGGATCGCCGCATATGCGACAGTCAACAACCTTTGCATAAAGAAAGATACAGCTCAGAAATACAATTCTGATGAAAGCCGCTAAAAATATACAATTAGAATAACATTACCTGTCCGCAACCAACAAATAGGGCTGCCAGCTGCTCTTCAGTGACCTTATTCAAAGAACACCTAAATTATATATATACATAATGCCTACAACCACAAAAGCCTGAATTTGTTAAAACAGAAAGTTTAAACTATACCTGTTGATCAATGTCTGACACATAAACAGTCCTTCGAATTATCTCATCCCTCTGAGCCATACTTGTCCTAGTGTTCACTCCCCGTTTCCCTTGACTGAAGCATTTCTTCTGAGGGGAAGAAAAGTGACCATCCATGAATAATAAGAAACATATGCCTAATGGTTCTCAGGTGATCAAAGAAATGAATTTCAAGAGTTAAACTTAACACGAAGAGCTAGAGATGGCACAATCTTGGAACATGTTCAAGCTCCAGAAACAACTTGACTGTAGTCTAAGTAAATATAGTTCCAAATACCCAAGCAACACACCCAGATGTTAAACATCCAACTTCGTTTGCAGTTGGATAATATCTGAGACAAAACATAGCAAACTTTAAGCAACAGAAGAAAGTAAAGCACATATATATACCCTCCGAGTAGCATTTCCTTTAGCAGGACTAAGGACAGTTTCATTTCCATGAAAACCCACCAAGCTGAGGCTGTTGATATTGGTGTCTTTAGTATAAAAAGGGGCATTGAGTCCATGAAGACCATAGAGACCGTTGAGTCCAATGTTATTGTGGTTCCCAGCAAGTGAAGGAGGCACAAACTCCTCAGCCATGGGGTTGAGTTTAGAGAACAACTCCTGCAACTCTCTCATATCTCTCTTATAGCTCTCCCCAACATCTTCATCACTCTGGAAATCGCCATCCCCGCCAACAGATCGCCTCTGATGATGAGTCATCGACAGATTCTGAACAACGGCGTTGATCGGAGACTGGACCTTGACTTCCATGTAGAGAGGCTGAATCTGGACAACGTTGTCAATGCGTGAGCGTAGGCGGTGGCTGCCGTGACTGGCATGATCCTGATCGTTGGATGATATTGAAGACACACTCGAATTTTGACTGGACGACGAGCTCGAACTCACATAACCACTCATCCCCAAATCTCCACAAACAGCATTTTCCACCACCGCCATAATTTTCCCCTCCAAATCCTCAGTATCAGCTCCGAATTCACCTTAATCAACTGAAAAAATATAACAACCCACCAAACAGAAAACGAGAATAAGTTACTAACACAGTATAATGGACAAAGAGAAAGAAAGTTGATACCTTTTCTTTGTTTCCATTTTAAATTAAGGTAAGAAGAAAATTCATCCGGAGACTGAAAACGAACGCAGCCCGGAAGCTAACTCTTTGAGAAAACCAAAACCAAATAAAAAATAAATAAAATAAAAGGAAATACCATAAAAGATGAGAGTAGAAACAAAACAACGACAGTGGAAAAGGAAAAGCTTTTTTTCTGGGTTATGTATGTTCTTACGGTAACAGTTGAATATGGATCGACCTTGCGGAGAATGATCAGCTTGGGAGAGAAAATGACCGATCTACATTGAGTGCTCTAAACTCTCCGCCTCTCTCGTTTTCAAAGCCTTCTTTCTGTCGCTCCGTGTACATTCAAATCAAAAGCACAACTCAAATCATTACTATCTATAATAAATAATATTTAGATTACATTTTGATTCGCCCACCCTGTATTGTATACGTAGATGCCCACGTGGCATTTTACGCAGTGAGGCAATTTTGATGCATGTCTTACTTATTAAATTGCCGTTGCCCTACAAATTTATGGAGATCCTCTCCAAATCTGTCGGCTCGGCGACGGTTTGTATACAAAAATGGCTGTTCGCATCATGTCTAGCTTTGACAAGAGAGTTAAAGCATACATTACATACACTAAAGATAACTTGTAATATTGACCTAAAGGAAAGGCCTGTTTAGATGATGTATCAATATTCTTAACACAAAATGTTGTTATTTAGACTAAAATATTTATGAATATCTCTTATCAAATAAATAATAATTTAGAAGTCGCCTAAAATTCATATTAAATTTGTTAATCTCACCTGTACAAGAGAAGCATATTACAACATATGATATCTTCTTCAACAAACATCTATCATCTAACCCTCCTCCACTTGTGTTTCGCTCATGCAATCACAACCCATCTTACACCTTCAAATTTGTTTCAATCAAATTCTTTTAAATATTTTGCTTCGTTTAAACAAAAGTTAATGTAAATAAGTGAATCATCATTTATTTTGCAAAAGATGGGTTTCATAATTCTTAATAACACTCAATTAAGTGGGGAGTGAATTAGATGCTAGTGAATTTAATTTTTTTAATAATTTAATTATTTGAATCATAAAATGTAATGACAATTCTTTTCAAAATAATTGACAAATTAGCTAAATACAATCAATCAATCAACTTGAAATAAAGTAAAGAGTATAGGGAAGAAAGTTACAAATTGAATTTATAATCCTTCGGCAAACAAACTTTACCTATATTCACTTTTCAAGTCTCTTTTAAGATTCCACTAATCTACTCCTTTAACAAGGTAAAAATGAACCTTCTCTTTTAGGATTCTACTTATCTCCCCTTTTAACTAGGTGAAAATAAACCTTCTCACAAAAATATTTGATGAGTGAAGATGAACTTTGAAAAAATCTAAGGGGGTGAATCAATTCGCAGGCAATCCAAAATTAATTTTTCCGCACAAGAAGATCAACAATCCCAAAAGCAAAATGCTAACGACACCAACGTTTGGTAACGCAGTTCGGCACACCTTGCCTACGTCTGCGGGGCCCTCAC
>JANZLX010000212.1:24484371-24497017 GCA_025531955.1 Erythroxylum orinocense
TGGAAGGTCCGGAATGCTGTGGTAATGGCCGACGCTACTCCCTCCGGTCATGCAGTGGTTGCTCAGATTAAAACCCATGTGTATAAAGTACTCTATCGTCTCTACCCGGTGGAGCTCATCGACTTCTGACCTGTTGGTTTCCTCCAGCATGCAGAATATCTTCTTGTATGTTTTAGGAATCCGAGCAGGTGACGCAGGGGTGCCGGAGGTGAAGTGGATCTGTTGCGATACGGTTTGGATGACTGGCCGTTCTCCTTTGGTGGTGTAGAGAATGCGGGCGGGTTGGCGAATAAGCCGGGTTGTTTTTACTGTGCTGTTGCTTCGTAGGTGGGCCGTTGAGGTAGCCTAGG
Organism: Erythroxylum orinocense; assembly: GCA_025531955.1. NCBI lineage: Eukaryota > Viridiplantae > Streptophyta > Magnoliopsida > Malpighiales > Erythroxylaceae > Erythroxylum > Erythroxylum orinocense. The sequence continues at coordinate 24,484,722 of JANZLX010000212.1, forward strand.
AGCCTGTGGATGAGCCCTGATTCGGCGCTGTTCTTGCCGACCCTCTTCGACGTCGTATTGGGTGCAGCGCTGTAAAATTATCGCCACCGCTTCTACGGTGTCATCTTGTTGACGTTTTCGCTTTGGTTTGAATTTGGTGCCTTGCTACACGACATCGGGTTCACCACTATTGGGATGCTTTCTATTCGAGTTGGGCTTTTCTTTTGGCCTAGCCCCCATGGTCATCCTTGTGGGCTAATTAGGCTGGGCTTGTCATTTTGGTTTGGGCTTTTTGGTTCTTTGTAGTCTTTTTGTTCTAGCTTCTTGTCGTTTCTTTGGGCTTGGACTTGCAGGCCTGTACTGGTCCTCCTTGGGGTATGCCCCGTTTGATGTTGTATTATTTTTTCCAGTGAAATTCATTTTTTACCTTTGGAAAAAAAGAAAAAGACAAGGAACTTCCTCTTCAAAATAAGAAAAGAAAAAAAAATTGTTAAAATTCACGTAAAAAATAGTTCATCTATAACCAGTTGAATGGCGACTATATAGTTTATCAAAAGATCAACATAACTTGAATCGAAAGCATTTGGTTGAAATAACCTTTACTTAGTTGACCTAAACTTCACATTGTCATTCCATTAATAATATAGGCAATTTCAAAACTTATAAAGTGACTAATAAAATTTCTAACAGCTTTTCCAAATTTTAAGACATACCTTTTGTCACGATTTTAATAATTAAATATAGCGAAATTTACCAATTATTAGTAATTATCAATTATAAAGCTTTACTTAGACCAGAAGATCACTACTTCAGATTTCCTTTTTGTTTTGTTGTGTTGTGTTATAATTATAAACAGAAATTGCAAGGGCAAAAAGGAGATTATGCATGATTGGGAGTACAAAGCCCCAAAACTGAGTTGGCGTCGGAGGTTTACCCATCCAAACTTTCTCTCACTCTCAAGAACCAAACCACTCCTGTTTTATGTTTCAAAGTTTCCACCAACCATCTTATCCGGCATTCGTTGACGGGTTTGGGTTTCTGCCATTTCCAGGATTCGACAGCTAACGATGTGAATGACCTCTTTTTAGCTTGGGAATTGCAGTTGGGGTTTTGGATTTTGGATTTTTCCCCCCTCAATAAGCTTAGGTCATAGAAATTGAATACATGAAGCGGCGGTCTCACCGTTTCCAGAGCCAACACGATCCACACGACGACTGGGTCGATGGGTCGTGGACCGTGGATTGCATATGCGGTGTCAATTTCGACGATGGCGAAGAAATGGTCAATTGCGACGACTGTGGCGTCTGGGTGCACACGCGCTGCTCTCGCTACGTTAAAGGAGAGGAGCTCTTTACTTGTGATAAGTGCAAGGCCAAGAGCAATCGCAACGACAGTGAAGAGACCGAGGTCGCTCAGTTGCTTGTTGAATTGCCCACCAAAACCATCCGGTTAGAGAGCGACTTCGTGGCAAATGGCCCCCCGCGCAGGCCCTTTAGGCTTTGGACAGATATACCGATGGAGGAGAGAGTCCATGTTCAGGGGATTCCTGGTGGGGATTCGGAGTTATTTAAAGGCTTTTCGTCCATTTTCTCACCGGAGTTGTGGAAGTGTACTGGTTATGTGCCCAAGAAGTTTAATTTCCAGTACAGAGAGTTCCCTTGTTGGGAGGAGGACAATAATGGGGATCGTGAGGGAGAGAAATTGAATGCTGTTGATAAAGGTGCAGGTGTTTTCTTTTCCTTGTCCAAGGAGAGTGTTTTAGCAACCTCTGCTGTTGCTTTGATTGGTATGAGAGGTAAACATGGCAAGGAAGGGTTCTTTGACAAGAAAAATGAAGATGTTGGGCATCAACAAATTGGTGTGAAAAAAGAGAGAAGCTTGCTTAGGTCTGTCGTGGTACCATCCGGTAAGCGGAGAGAAGAGCTTGGATCTTCCAAAGATCGAGGTCGAAAGAACAGAGCCGGAGCTTTAGACAAGGAGGGGGGTATGTCCTTGAAAAGTTTACATGCGTCTTCTGAATCAGGTGACTTGGGACACTTTGCAGTCTTTTGGTTATTAGTTAGATTCATTTGCTCTGTGTGTTTACTAGATGTCCACAAATTCAACAGACTTTTCGTCATTGTTTTGTGTGCTTGCACTTTGAATGAATATATAGTAAAGGTCTTGTCTTGTAGTTGGGTCTTGTCTTGTAGTTGTAGACTTGCTTCTACTGACTCAGATTGTTTATTTCTCTTTATTCTATAACTAGTGTTTACATCAGCCTGTGATGGAAAACCAGTGGAATTTTATGAAGACAGAAGTTCGAAGTCTTTCATGAATGATAGCCAAGGTACTAAGAACATGAATTTAATGGATGCTTCCTTGCAAAGATGTGGATCATTGGAGTATGATGCAGTAAGCAGTGGAGCTGAGAAGCCTAAGGATAGCTTGGAGGGCTCTTTGGAAGCATTATCTTGTGACACCTCTAATGTTAACTTTCCAGTTGGTTTTGGATCCAAGGAAAGGAAGCACGGCCCTGTAGTTGTACCCGTGGTTGACAGTTCTGCCAAAGTAATAGCTTCATCAGCATTGGAGCATACTCGTGTTGGAAAATTGCTTGTGAAACTTGAGGTATGCCCAGTTGTCTCTTTAGTCTGCAACTATTGGTTGGCTGCAAGCCTTTTACTTTATATGGTTTCCTTAGTTCTTGCATACCATGTCAAAACTTTAGATCACTTCAATTGTATTTATTATAGGGAGATGGCATCCTGAATGTTAACCCTGATAATAACATGGAAGTATCTGCTGCAAGTGATTTGAGGCCTCCAAATAATGAGTTGCCTAGTGCTGCAGAAGAAGTTAAGATGAAACAGATTGATGTTAGTGGTGGTACATATCCCAGTTCTAGTTCTGTGTGCCCCATCATCAAAGTAGAAGTCCATGACAGTGATTCTAGGGGTGTCATGAATGGGATATTAGTTCAGAATATGCCTGAAAATTCCAAGAAGAATGGTGTAGCATCAAGCTGTTTACCAGACCACAGGGAACAAGAGGCTGATAAAATCTCTGAGGATGTTGGTGATTATCATCCTGATAAATATCAGGAACTAAAAAATGATTTTTGTCAACCTAAACAAGAATTTGATCGTGCTGAAGGCTCAATGTCAATGCAAAAATGTACTTCAGAACTCAAACATAGTTCAGGGTTTACTGAAGAACTCTCAGCATCAATTGGAACTAACTTGATCGTTCCCAGATTACCCAGTCAACAAAGAATATTTTCTGAAAAATTATCTTCGACTTTATCTGCGGTCATGACCTCTAAATCATCTGCATCTGAAAACTTTAAATCTGCTGATGCTGTGAATTCTTCACCTGATACTAAGCAGGTGGTCCTTCATGAGTTTCATACAGGTCTCAAGAAGGATCGGGCCACAATTGATCTTGGTGCTCTTGAAAATTGGCATGAAAAGTCAATAAAAACAGAAAAGGAAGATCAAAAATCCTGTTCTGCTTCAATGGTGACAAACTCAGGCAAGATGTCACGTACTTATCTTCCCAAACAAACCGTTTCAGATGCAAATGATTCATTGCTTCACTCTTCTAAAGCATCTTTGGTTTCTGTTGAGACTGTGGGATCGTTGCAAAATGAATGTGATTCACTTGTGCAAAATAGAGCGCCATCATCAACACTACCCTTGAGGAGTGAAAAGTTAAATCATTTTGCCAACCAGTCAATATCTAAACCAAATCATACAGTGTCAATGAACCTTTCTGCCGCCGCTAATTCTCCTGCAGCTTTAAGTGATGAAGAGGTATGATCATTATTTTTCTTCCTTTTTTTTCTTCTATTCTTCCGATTTAGTTTTGGCTTTAGAATCTATAAAACTGATTTATTCATTTGTATGTATATAGCTTGCCTTGCTTTTACACCAAGAGCTCAATAGTTCTCCTAGAGTACCTCGTGTTCCTCGTGTCCGTCATGCTGGTAGCTTACCCCGTTTGACATCGCCAACTGCAATCAGCATGCTTGTAAAGCGTACATCTGGTTCTGGAGGAAAGGATTGTACTTTGGTGAGATGCATATTACTTGTTTACTTCAAAATATGCGGGAAAAAAAAGATTCATACTCGAAGTAAATAGATACAGTAGCACCGTTGTTGATATAGATCATTAGCATGATTCTTTATTCTAATCACAACCTACATTCATTTGTCAGAGTTCGCGGAGGATAAATAGGGATGCATACAAAGATGGGGTTTGCCGTTCTCATGAGCGTGATGTTGAAGACAAAAGGACTGGTAGAGTGCCATTATCACCTGATTGGAGGCGACCTGATTCGGGATCTTCCGCTGATATATCATGTAAGAGAGAGGGCAATAGTTCACCTATGTCAATACATTCTATCAAGAAAAATGTCCCTACTGCATCTACATCCACAGCAAACAGCGGGCCATCTTCCTCTACTGAGGTTAATGACCATCGTGTTTCATCTTTACATAATTCTCCAAAGACTATCTCTGATGAGGAGACTGGCACCGTTGGGGGTCCTGTTTATCAAACTTTGCCAGGTAGCTACCCACCTTAGGCACACTAGAACTCTGAAACCAGGATATGATTATTGGTATGTACGTGTATGATACAAATGAAAGAAGAAAGGGAACTGTCTCTAGTGTCTTTCAATTTATTTGTCCTTTCATTTCCATATTTTTGCTTACTCTGTGCTTTCTTGTTGATGTTTCTATTGTTCAATCTACAGGCTTAATCAATGAGATCATGAGCAAAGGCAAACGCATGACTTATGAAGAACTATGCAATGCTGTCTTACCGGTATGATTCTGTCCGCATAGTTTATTGTCCATTGTCGTCAAGATATTCTATTCTAGTACAAGAGAAAATCTCAGACTTCACTGTTAATAATTTCCTTTTCAGCACTGGCATAACTTGAGAAAGCATAATGGAGAACGCTATGCATATTCAAGTCATTCTCAAGCTGTTCTTGATTGCTTGAGGAACCGACATGAATGGGCTCGATTGGTTGATCGCGGTCCAAAGGTATGCCATTAATAGTTTTTAATGGTTTGGTTGGCCATACTTGTACAGTTACTTTCAGCAAATAAGTTGCAAAAGCTGTTGTTTAAAGGATCTGATTCTTTTCAAAAATAGAACATTGTTATCATTAACCATATGAGAGAATAGACTGTTTACAACTTAGATGGTGTAAGTTTTTCAGTGACAATTGTGAAATTAACATGGATTAATTTAATCCTTCTATCGGAAAAGAACAGTGTGGAAATGAAAATGCAAAATGGACTAATCCAGTGACAATGACTTTTTTAGGCGAAATGAAATTGGAGAAGCCTATAAAATCTGTCCAATATTGTGGTCAACTCTGGTCTCTTTAGGTAGAGAAGGTATAGGCTTTGGGTGACTTTCTTAAAAGGAGAGCCAACTCGCTCGATTTGGACCTTTGGATTTCTGGAGCCTTTCTAGCATGTTTGTAGGAATCTGGATGATAATGATGGTTTAATTACGTTAAATCTAGGAGTGACTGCCTTCTGGTAGAGAAGATTTAAAATTTCCTCTCCACCAACCACCCCTAGGGAAAACCAGCAACTTGATGATTGCATGCTGTATTTGTGGCAACGTGTTTAAAAGTACCATGTTTTTTTTCTTCTTCCAAGTACTTCAGTATTCTTGGATTTAGCATTGTTTGGCATCCTAATTAGGAACTTTACTATGAATCAGACAAATACAAGTAGGAAACGTCGAAAACTGGATGCTGAAGAATCAGATGATAATGAGTATGGTGATGGAAGAGCTCTAAAGGTGAGAGAGAGTAAAAACCTTGAGTCACAGAGAGAGGATTATCCAAAGGGCAAGAGGAAAGCAAGGAAAAGGAGACTAGCACCGCAAGGAAGAGGTATAAAGGATGTCAGGAAGAGACGGAAATTGGATTCTGTAACTGATGATGATATTGGTCCATTTTCTCATTCGACTGAGGAGAGTTTTTTTAGTGAGGATGAAATCGAGGGTGGTGGAGGTGCTTCAGTTGGGATGGAGGCCTCTGCCAGCTTGGATGATACAGGGAAAAAGCAACTCTGAGAGCCTGCTTTTTCATTTTCTGATTAGTCTCAAGAGTTCTGGAGCTGGCTTATCCTTTCATATTTATGTACAGTTCCCCCTTTGGGCAGCTCCAGCAGTTATATCCAGATCTTCTCATGCCTTGTGGTGCCTGTAGATATGCAACTGCTTTGTATTATATCAGTTTAGCTCCAGTTTGGATGCTTTGTTTGATTGTGGCTCTCTTTGAGTCCCGTCGGTATCGGACATCGTATTCCTACACTAGTGATTTGATGAAGAAAAGAAGGTCTCGACTCCGATGTCAAATTTGTAACATTAATGTACCGATGTCAAATTTGTAGCATTAATGTACCGATGTCAAATTTGTAACATTAATGTAAATATAGGACTTGCTACAAAAGTGGCAACGTTTCTTTTGGAAGAGGAAATGATGCTACATGTTCATTTTTGTCGTATTTAATGCCTGATGTGCGACGGCCGTTGCGACTGTTGTCTTAATGCAGTTGCTAGTTATGATTGATTGAAAGAAGATTCTGTAGCAGTTTAGCCAAAACACAACACTTAGCCCTTAGGCGAGTTTTAGTTGGAATGTTAACTAGAAAATTAGTTGATTATTTATCCCTTATGTAAAGTTGGCAATTGGGCCCTGCCTTGGCCTAAAGTTAATGGGCTAGGCTGGGGTTGACTGAGCCTTGGGCTTGATTGTCCTAAAAAATTAGTCCTTTGCCAAAGTCCGAGCTCAACTTGAGATTTGGCTCTTATATGCAAATAGACAAAATGACATTTTGAAATTTTTGAATTAAAAAAATTAGATTGGACTAGGCTTAGATGTCTATTATCTAAGCCCAAGCTCAGCTTGACTCATTGCTATCTTTACTCTTATGTGATTATAACCAATGTTTTATACATCGGAGCAAGAGCAGGAGTGCAAACGTGAAATTGAATGGACAGTTGGTAACTAGAAATTGACGGTTTAAAGAAGACAAAATTGGTACATAGTGAATAAAAAATTAAAATATATAAATAAAATATTTTATACGTATAAAAATATTAATAATTTTTTAAAGTCAAATTCTTTTGCAAAATAAAGCTAGCTAAATAATGAGAAAGTAAATAAAGAGATCTTTTCATATGCCATGAGTGACTTTTTACTTAGGCTATATTTGGTTGAGAGATTTATAATGAAAGAGAATGAAATGTAATATTATTCTATCGTTTGAGAGGAGGTTTTATAATAGAATAGAAGAGGATGATTTCATATTATACTTTATTCTATCCTAAACAGTAAAAATGAAAAACCTCTGATTTTGAGGGTTTGGGATGGAATGTAAAATGATAAGCAACTTTACATTATATTACATTATAAACCATTCATCAAAACAACATTTCACTATTTTACATTATGAACCATTCCATTCCTCCCAAATAACAATTTTTTAATATTACATCTATTTACGTTCCATTTCATTATAAACTATTTCATTCTATTCCATTAAAAACTTTATGTCCAACTAAACATACCCTTAGTAAGCTTGTTCTTCTCCCTTCAACTTTTTCAGTAGCAATTTTTCCTACTAATGTCAAATGTACTCTTTCTAATAAAATAGAAAATCTTGTAGAAATTACCTATATCCCTGAGGAAAGTCGTATTCATGATACTTCTTTTCCTCTATTAAGCTCCTATAGTATATTTTCTCGCAATCATTCTTGGACCAGAAGTATTTGGACCATCCTTACTACAATTCATCCGAAAGTGAAATAGATCATTCAAAGTTCAAAATCCACAATAACAGAACAAGATGTCAAATTAGAGATTCCAAAGATACTCATATCTCTTTGGAGAGAACAAAATCATACCCATTCCCATGATGGAGCCATCAAACTTGTTCTTACTCTCCATGGACGAAAAGAAATTCCAGCCACTAATAGGATCTCTCTTTTTGACACTACCTACATTACTTACCAAAATACATTGATTGATACTTTGTTGACAACTCTTAACAATGAAAGTGTAATTTTTCACTATAACTCCTGATTTCAATATCAGGTTGGATTGTCCTATCTTATCAGAATGACTCCAAGTCGAAATCCAGGTTACTGGCATAGAGCAAGACCTTACAGTAATTATGGTTACTTTGCATCACCAAATGATATATCACTTACAGAACTATGTTGTAGATCTTAGTTTTCTAAATTTCACTTCTGATGCTCTTATATGGTAGCAGATCGAGATCATGATCAAACTACTATCATTCAAATTCCAAAACAATTGCCACTAATGGAACTTAAAAAATTGATGCTAATAGAATGGATCATTAAATACCATAAGGTGTTCTATGCTCATCACAAGCATTTTTTCCACATAACTTGTAGCGCCTCTTTTCGCAGAATACACACCGGGACGCCCGCAGGTCATTCCAGTACATATCCTACGATAATGGCAAGCTACGAACGATCACTATTTCACTTCACATGGCATCATAATAAAACATCAATATAAAACAACGAACTTTTTGAAACCATAATTTTTTCTCATTTCATTTCATCAAAATCAGGAATTTACACATCTGTCATCGTTTACTATCTATACATCAATTCTAAAAACCCAGTACAACATGCTACATGATAGAAGAAAAATACATCAAATCTATCTAGGCCATCCCAAAAGTCCCAACTGACCGACCTGTGAGCCTTGACTTTTCTCGCCAACACGATCTACATGGCTAGAAAAGTCCCTTTGGAGCTAAGAGTCTACTCTCGGTCCTAAAAAATATGTTGCAATTTTGGGTGAGTTTGCGAATTCAGTGAGGTAACCATCATCAATGGTTCACTCAATTTATGCAACAATCAAGCATATCACAGATATCTCATAATTTCACATCAATCAGAAGTATCACATGGTCCCACAATTAACACTTTTATTTTCACATAAGTATAAGTCATTTTGCCTTTCACTCAATCAAAGAGGTTAAATCAAATGCATATGAAATGCGCATGCGACACTTTTCTAATTTATTACGGTGTTGTGACCGAGCGCCTGAACTGTCCCAATATGGGCACATTAATCGTTGAGCCTGAGACTCTAAATCACTGTGGGGCTCAAGACCCGAATACAATTGTTGAGCTTTTAGTTCTCGGTGGCTGCTCCGGTCATAACTGTCATTATTTGATCATTCATTCATGAATGAAATGCATATGTCACAATTATGCACGTATGCATATGTAATAATTAATCACATTAAAAACACAGTCACAATTAATCACATTAAAACACGTAGTTTCCAAATTCACATACAAGTAGTACTTTTATGTTATAGCCTCCCAGTACTTAGTCATCGGGCCTTCTGTCCGGAATCCACAATCAAACACAAATCACAACCCACCATTGTTCACCGCAAAATTATAAGCAATTAATAATTGAGAGAACCATCTAGGTCACTCACCAATAGCTTCCGAGCTAATGCCTGAAAGTTTCGGCAACATCTGTGGGTTGACGTTCTAAATGCGCTTCTATAACAATTAAAATATACAAATATTACCAAGTATACAATCAGAAATGTTTAATAATGCACATGTAGAAATTAAAATGTGTACAATGCATGTTCATGACATTCCCGACATTATTCCAAAAATTCTCATCACAAAATTATCCTCTAAATTTTAGAAATTCATAGACACCAAAATCCCTCAATTCGGACCTCTATAGGTCTAATTATTGTTAAAACACAGACCAGAAAAATAATTTTTCGGTCCAATTTAACCCCTCATTTCTAATTTAATCTAAAAAATTTGCTAATTCTCATGGAGAGTAATTAAATGACTTACAAATCTAACGCCTCAAAAATCAAGTCAATCGGAGGTCGGATGAAAAAGTTATACACAAAAGAATAGCAAAAGGGGGTCAAATTAAAGCAAAAACATAAGAAAATTTACACTTATTTCCCTCTCTTCTACCACAATGCTTAACTCTTCACACAAATGTCCAAAAATCACAAATGAAGTCTCATTGGAAAGATCACAGAAAACCCTATAAGTTCCTTCAAGGATTCACAAACCAATTTCACCCCTAAGGGTGTCAAAAATTCAATCAAAGTTTCTGCCTAATCACAATTTTCCAAAACAGTACAACATTCTTCTAAAAATCATATCTTCCCATTCCCTTTGCCAAAAATTCCAAGCTTTATATCAAAAGAAAGATCAAAACATATTCTACAACTTTCATGAACAACTTGGAAGCAAATTCAACCTCTAAATGAGTCAAAATCTCAATCAAAGTTTCTGCCCAACACATGTCACCCTAACAGTACCACAAGCTTCTTCATAACTTCCTATCCCCTTATCCAAAAATTCCATATTTTATAGCAACGGTTCAGAAACATCTCATTTATAAGAGTTGCCAAATATTTTTTTTTCTGTATCAGAAATTCGATTTGCACATTCCATAAACAAAATATATTACATTTTGATCAATCTCTTTTGCAAAGCCTTTTTCGAATCGGAAAGTTATACACAACAAATATTCTCAAATACACAAAATACAATAATTTGCGAAAAAAATACAATTAAGTGCGAAAAGAAAAAGACACAACGTAGACGCGAATTGATCCCGTCTTCTAGCTTTCCCTTGTCTGCAGTAATTATACTCCCGTTTACCTAAATGGGTATTTTTCAAATCCTGAAAAATCATTGCAAATTTTGGGTTAGTTTTACGAACTCAGTGAGTGACCATCATCGATGGCTCACCTAGTCACATAACACATATTTCACACATCGCACTTTATTTTACGTTTCACAATCACATAATTTCACATTTGATACACTTAATCATTCATATTATGCACATGCAATGCACACGAGACTCACTTTTCATTTGTTAATTTGTGTGACCGAGTGCCTAAACTGTCCTATGTAGGGCGCATTAATAACTGTCCCTTATCCGTTTGGAGGATACAGGGCTCATTAAATGTTGAGCCTGAGGCTTTGAATCACTTTTGAGTTCGAAGCTCATTTGCACTCGTTGAGCTTAAAGCTCTGACCGGTGGCTACTCGGGTCACAACAACCATTATATTTCATACACTTATGCAATGAAATGCAACAATCATATTGTTCTATTCCCATTCACTCACTTCCACATGTCATCAAACCGTAGTCCGGCATGCAACCGTAGAGTTGAGAAACATATTCTCATACATATGCAATGCATAATCAAAAGCCATTTGTCATCGGACCGTGATCCGACACTTATCAATCATATAATTCACACTTAAAGCTCAGTTATCAATCACATTATAATTTCAGAAAAGTATATAGAAAAGTACCCCGAAAATTTCAAAAAAATTTCTAAATTTCTCCAAAAACTCAAAACTCAAAGTGGAAGGAGGAGGAAAAGATGAGCAAACTTTCAAACAAACCAAAGAAGAGGAGAAGCCACAAAAATGGTGGAGGAAATCACCAAAAATTGCTCCAAAACCCTTTTGAAAGAGAAGTGTCGTGAATGAAGACCAAAAGAAAGGGATGGGGTGCTTTTAATAAAAACTAATGCCACATGTCACCTTCTTAAGCTCTTACTTAATTTCTTTCCAACTACATTTCAATTTCTACTCCATGTTTCTCCCCAAAATTCCTATGACTCAAAACAATAATTCCTAAAATCATGTATCTAATTTTCAGTGCTATTGGACAGTAATTTTTACTACCGGTAAACAATTAGTCTGTCACTTGGTATTTTTCCTAGTTCGGAAAAGTACTCCGAAAATTTCAGAAAAATTTCTAAACTTCTCCAAAAACTCAAAACTCACAAAGACCCACTCCAATTAACTTTTCAAGCACAAAAATCATATCTTTCACAAAAATCACATTAAAATACCGGGAAAAGTCATGAATACATGTACAGTCATTTACATGTACAAAATTCACTATTTACATGTATGTGTATGCATGAATATGCCAAAATAATTTTAAACACTCATAAACCGATCCAAATGACTATTCTACCCTTCTCATCGGTGATGGGATGTTATAACTCTCCTCTCCTAATAAAGATTTCATCCTCGAAATTCTTACCTATTTGTTCGAATAGGTGAGGATACTGTCTCCTCATATGCGCCTCGGTCTCCCAAGTTCCTTCCTTAGTTGAGTGGTTCCTCTATAGGACTTTCACCAATGGAATAACCCTATTCCTCAACTGCTTAACCTGTGATCCCACAATCTTGACCGGCTCCTCAACATAGCTCAGATTACTAGCAACCTCAAT
>JANZLX010000212.1:24497117-24508220 GCA_025531955.1 Erythroxylum orinocense
AAAATTAACTATAGGAAACCCAAAATCATCACTTTTCCAAGCTATCTAAAGCAAGAATTTCTAAAATCTCCAAATCATAAAAATTGACATAAACTCTAATTCACAATAATCCAAAATTGAATCAATTAAACCAAGCTATCTCCAAAATTGAACTTAGAAAACATAATCCCATACCATTTCCAAGCTATCTAATCCAAGAACTAATCAAAAACTCAAAACTCAAAACTTTCTCTTACCTCTTTTCTCCTCCATTTTCGGCCATGTTGAACTTTATAGGAGACTTTCACCTTCTTCCCCATCTTTCCTCTTGAAAAGCGTCAAAACCTCCTTGGAATCTTGTAGAAAACCGAAACCCTAAGCCTCCCTTTCTTCTCCATCGACCGAAAGCTTCTTCTTCTCCTTCTCTCTTCGTTTTCTCTCTTCTCTTGTTTGCTTCTCATTGTCGTGCTTCACTAGCTAAAACGACAGCCACCCCTCTTCATCTTGCCATGTCATTAAATAAATGGATAATGACCAAAGAGCCCCTCCTTCTATGCCTTATAACTTACCTCTTTAAGTGTACTTCCTAATATGCCCCTAACATTCCTTTTACTTCATGCTACTTTAGGATAATTTCTAATCATCAATTTGAAGGAATTTGTCAAAACTTCCTTCTACAGAAATGTTCCTCTATGTCTTAATTTCATACTGCCACCAAAATTATTTAATTTGGTGCACGAAACCAAGAGTTATAGTCCAATCATCTCGGACTGCCATTATGCTGAAAATTTTTCCAGCACTTTACTTCCATCCGAAAATTGACATTCTTAGAGGCTTAATTAAAAATTACTTCCTTTAGACAAATTGTAGCCTTATCTTTCTAGTTTAATCCAAATCAAGAATCACCTCATTTGGATGACTAGAAAAAAAATTATGGCCAAAATACTTTCAGAGTTTTCTATCCCAAGATTGCACACTAAACCCGATTTCCATTCAGAAATTGGAAGTCTTAGGGGCTAAATTAAAATTCAATTCCTTCATATGATTTGTAGCCCCAAGTCTCTATTTAATTTTTCCTCAAGAATCAACTCAATCAGATTTCCACAGATCAAGAATTTCTCAAAATACTGAACCATGTTTAAAAAATTTTCAACTCACTTTGATTAAATCAATCTCTTTCAATTTAATCTCAAAAATTATAAATTTCCCATCACGATGTAGATAGTTGTCTTAGGAATCCAACTCTTCTAAAACCAAGTCAATCGGATGTCGGACGGAGAAATTATAAGCAAAAGATTGAACAAGGGTCGGATTAGGAAAGAAATAACAAAAACTGAAGGAGTTAAAATGGCATAATATAACCGAAATTTTCAAAATTCATAACTCTTGATCTTGAACTCCAAATTTGACAAATTTGGTATCAATGGAAAGATAAAAGGAAGTTCTAAAACTTCCATGAAGAACTTGAAAATCATTTCCATCTCTAAAGGGGTCAAAAACCCAATCAAGGTTACTGCCCTTACTTGTCATCTCAAAATAGTAATAGAACTTCCAAAAATCGTAACTTCCTATTCCATGGTCCAAAAATTCCAAACTTTACATCAATGGAAAGATCAAAATATAATCTAAAACTTTCATGAAGAACATAAAGGCAATTTCAACCTCTAACTAGGTCAAATTTTCAATCAAAGTTTCTGCCCTATAATTTGTTATCCTATACCACAACCGAACTTCCAAATTTCATATCTTGCAATTCCCACATCCAAAAATTGCATACTTTAAGGCGATAAAAAGCTCGGAACATAAGCTACAACTTTTATTAAGGCCACTTTCTCCAATTCAGACCACAACAATACGACGCTTGGCCTCAAAGCACAACATACACAATCCTATACTTAAGAGCATTTTCAAAGGCAAAGTAAAATAACCTTAAATTCGGAAAATCATAACTTTCAATTCCGATATCGAAAAATATCATACTTTATGGCGACAAAAAGCTCTCAACAGAAACTACAAGTTTCTTGAAAATTATTTTCTCAAATTCTGCCTAAATCAAAAAGTCAACTTTTTTACTCCCAAAAGTAAAACTTTCTTATTTCTTCAATTCTCACACTCTTTCTCTTTATTTCTTGATTTTTCAACTTCCATTTCAAACAATTTATTCATTTTCAATTCCATATAACTCAAAACACCATTTTAGGCTATCATTAATCATAACCATCACTAACAAAGGTATACACACCTTTTACCTATCTTAATCTCATAAACCATTTACATTATCAAATTTTCTTTCTCTTTATACGTGACTAATGCACCACCAATTTCTCCTTTCGTGTCAAATTTTAACTCGCAATTTTAAGAAAAGTTCGGGGTCCAACATGGCTACCTTGCACCGTCAAATGATCTACCGCCTACATAATCATGTTATAGATCTTAACTTTTTATATTCCATATTTGATGCTTTGTATATGGTAGCAGATCGATCTCATGATCATATTACCATAATTCAAATTGCAAAATAGTTAGCACCAATGGAACTTAATAAGTTGATGTGAAAAGAATAGATCACTAACTATCAGAAGGTGCTCCATATTCATCACAAGCATTCTTTCCACATAACTACTCCTCTTATTCACATTACACTCTAAGATGGATCTGTTAGATCCATCTACACTAGGTCTAATGAAGATCAACTTAGATCTTCAATCACATATAGACTTGTTTTAATGCTTTAACTAATGTTATCACATAAAGAAGGCAAAGATGGACCTTCAATTTATTATGTTAAATTTGATGGACAAAATATCTACATCAGTCATTAGAGGAAATTTCATATGGGATGTGGAACCATCCATGTGTGAATCAAATAGTGAAATATGTCCACTAGACTATGATGACACAAATGGTGATGATGAAGTCTATGTTCAAAAAGGGAAGACAAAATCTTGAAGCAAAAAAAGACAACAACCCAAATAATTTCATCGTTTTCAACCTTCTCAAGATTTTCACTCTAGATATGGTGATCATGATCCAGATTCAAGACCTTGGTTTAGGCTTAAAAACATACAATCGAGACCTAATACTCTTCATGAGCTACTCAAAGTTGTTGAAAATGATCATTTGTTCTTTAAATAACCCATAACCAATAACACTTATTCATTACATGATAATAAGATAGTATGAGGATGAATTTCCTACCCTAACAAGGCATACTGATGATGCTAATAGGGTTATCTCCAACCCTTATATTCGTTCTACAGGAATCACCTCTTATGGTACCCTTGTATCCAACCCTACAAATGAAGTACTCAACTGGCACATTAATACTGTTGTGGCCTAAAACAAAGTTATACACCGAATTGATATTAAGCTTGATGGGATTAACCAACAAACTTAAGCTACTCAACAAAGGTTAGAAATAGTCTCTTTTTAAATCTAAAAACTATACACATCCTTGAAAGATCAAATGGCTCAACTTGATGTTGATCTCAGACAATATATTTCAACATAGTGTTTTGGACATGGTTTTACAAACAAAGAACAAAAGTTTCGAAGAGTGAAAGAAGTACTTCACCCAATGGAAGTCGACATATAAACAGAATAGTCCAAGATTGTTTATGAAGCTTATCCTATAAGTTTTGCAGTTATACAATGTAACACCCCACTCTCACAAGACACATACCCGACATCTATGGTGATATCCGAGTACGTTTCCTGCAAGAATGACATGCTAGAACGAACAATCAGTCAAACTTCATTTTTAAAACTTTTGTTTCTTTAAAACAAAATACACAAAAGAGAAAAATAATTAATCAAATCGGGCCCATAAATTTTAAAAACATTTCCATTTGCAAGTTACACTAGTTACAAACATTAGTGTTCAACAATAATTTGGACCCATCTCATATAATAAAACGCTTGAAACCACAAAATCATTTCAATACCGAATCATCTATAAACACTTTATACAATTTTGCGGAATATAAATCAAAGATACAAAAATCATTGAAGACAATATGCAGGTGCAAACTGATCCCGACCCCTAATCCAAAGCAGACCTTAATGGCTGAACTCCAATTGATTTAATTGGGTAACTCCTCTGAACCTAAAAAACCACAGCAATTTTGTTGAGATTGCGAACTCGGTGAGTGAACCATCATCGATGAATTCACCGGATCATAGCAAATATCAAATATCACATAATACAAAATTAATCATTCTGACCTACATTTATAATTCCACAGCTTGCACAATAGGGCATAACATTTCATCGATTATAGCAAATATCACATAATACACATTCAATCAATCTGACATACTTATAATTCAACAATTTGCACAATAAGGCATAACATTTAATCGTTACCAGAACAGATCATATATAAAAAATATCTTATGCACATGAGACTCACATTCGTTCTTATTGTTGTGAATGAAATCCTTTCACATTCACATATAATCGCTGGCCCGAAGGCTCAGTCAGAACAGAATTACGGAGCATAGCTCAATGTGCACACACATATATCACGGAGCATAGCTCAACGTGCACTCACATATATCACGAAGCAAACCTCTACGTGGAAGCGCTTCTTACGGGCAATTCAGTCACAACGTCTTTATCTGAGCATGCATTATATGAAATGCATCGAAACTAAATATAGCATACCTGGCCATCACATCAGATGCTCAATCGAACTTATAATTATCGGACCTAAGTCCGACATTCAACCGTAGTTGAGAATCCACTTATCACTTAGAATTTTCATAGAAGACAAAGTCACAATTAAAACACTTCCAATAAATTCACGAATACCAATCTCCTTGGACAATTGAAGTCTAGAATTCATAAACGATTTGCAAGCATTTAATCATATTGGTAGTGAATAAATAAATCAAATCACATCAGTCCTAGGGAATCATCGAGGTTGACTCACAATACGCTCCAAAGCTATTGCCTGGATGGTCCAGCAATGTCTGACTGGCATACAACACGCTCCTCTAGAATATACAAAACACATTCACAAATGTCACACTTTGCACAATGCACAATTGTTCTTATATGTATATCAATGTATAGAATGTATGCACAATGTATGCACAATGTATGATCAATGACAATTCTAGGGTACAATATTGCGATCCTTATAAAAAATCATTAAGAAATCAAAGCCCTCATTAATACCATGTATATTTACAATTGGATTGAATCAAACAATGTCACACAATTTTCTAAATTCATTGACCTCTAAATTCAGTGTACGAAGAGATATACTCAAAATACCTTAGGCTGTTCTTAAGTCCCAGCAGAATTCTTAACTCAACTTCCAATAAAAAATAGAAAATCTTAGAGACCGAATTAATACTTCATTTCTTGATAAACGTTGAATATCTATGTCTCTATTACGAAAAAAGTCAAAAATCACCCAATTTGGATCAGTATAGAGAAAGTTATGGTCAAAATACGAAAGCATGTTGAAGCAGTCGAAGGAAGGACGTTCGTCGCGAAGAGGAAAAAATGAGAGGTTGCGATGTACGACCAGAAAAACTGTTTTCTCAGGATTTCTTGCAACGTTCGTCGCGACGAGTTCAAGGTGATGTTATGCATTGCGATGTACAAAAAGAAATGGGTCGCGACGAGCTTAAGGGCTAGACACACGTCACAACGTACATAAAGATATTAGTTGCGACGAGCTCAATGGGTCAGTCAGACGTCGCGACGTACAAATTAAAATTCGTCGCGACGTCTGGTTCGACTTCATCTTCCCCGATTTCCATTTTCTTTTCCTCAAGTTCAATCACCTCTCAAATGACACAGTTATACCTAAAATCATTCTTCTAATTCATTCATAACTCAACCACTCACATGCAACTCCAAAAATCCTGCATCAGATCTCATCTATACTACTCCAGATGAACACGGACAGAAACTGTGCATTTTCCTGTGTGACTTTTCTCAAAATTTTAACAAAATACTCACAAAATTTCAATCTAGAGTTCAAGAAACACCAGATTAACAAGCTCTTACTCTCATTCATTCATCAACTTCATCCAACACCGAGTCTGACTTCCTTAATCTCACATGCATGCATTTCTATGTACTGAAAATCCATCATATACAACAATGAAACTCAATTAAACACCACTTACTTGAATATGCTACGAATCCAGCACATAAAACAGATTGAATCAACAAAAGTCTCCCAATTCTCTTTCGGATGTCTTGTTCTTCACTGAGAAGAACACATGCAAAACTTTAAACTCTCTAAGTCAAACCCACACTCTTGCATGGTTCACACATGTCTTGACTTTATCAAGACATGTGTCACACTAAAATGCCATTTGTCACACTCACTTTGCCACTTGTAATCTATCTAATAAGACCACTTGTCCCAATTTTAATCAGTCCACGTGTCACTCCATAATTGGTCCATAAATCAATATTTTCATAAAATTCACAAAATTCACTAAAATTTCCAAAAATACCATAAAAATTTCAAAATTGCCAAAGCACATTTTAATCATAATTAGTAACTCAATTGTACTCGGAAGATGTCATAAATGCATGTACAATCATATAAATGTGCGAAAATGTGCATGTCACAATTAATTCATGCATGATGTGCATATCACAAATAATACTGCATGAAATGCATTTTCCCAATTTCTCGTCAAAATTTTCAGACTTCACAATTCTAGCCCTCATATGGGTAAGGGAATATTACATACAACCCATCTATTGATCTCCAACTTATCCTAAAGCTACTAACTGTCAAAAAGTGTTTAAAATGAACAATCCTTTGATTAGGCAGCATATTCACCCTACCACTAGACCTAACAAATCATGAAGCCCAAAAAATATGATCCATCACCTTCACATAACAAAACTGTTGATTTATGGACAAAACCTTTACAGATTAGAACTCCACCTTCTTCACAACCAAAAACTCAACATTCTTCATCCACCGAAAAAGATAAAGCTCCTCAATAAGAGTTTATTACAACTCTTGAACCAACAGTAACTCTAGAGAATGCACACTTAAACATTATGACATATTTGAACAATCCTTTAAAATGTCTAAACAATCTTTAGAAGGATCAAAGCAATTTGCTTATTTATTTAAATTAACTCAGATCATGATGACTATGCCTTAATCAACTGAAGTTGAACTAGATATTAGTGAAGCTAAATTTATAGGAACTGAACAAGTAAGACCCTCTCCACCAACAACACAGGTAACACCAATTAGACCTACTTCAGGACCTTGGTTTTCTTTTGATGATCTTTCACCTTAAAAATGGAGAAAACGTCTCTATGAATTTGGAGTTTTTATCAATTTATAGATGAATCACTGAAATAATCCCTTACGAGATATTTGTCTGAGTTTATTTCTTGTTTTACTAGTACTTTACGAGAATGGTGGCAAAGTCTAGATAACTATCACAGAATCCAATATATTCAATTCACCTTTATAGGAATTCTTCTTAGAGTCATCCATAAAGAATTTATTGGAAATTTTCAACTTATTGAAAAATAGATCAGGTAAGAATACTTTGAAATCAAGTGTTGTTCATTAGATATAAAATATTTACATAAACATTTTCAAGTTATAATAGAAAGATATTATCTGCTTAAGGATTTTAGTGATGTCAATCTTCATTATACACTCATCTCATCTCTTCCAAATGAATTACATCTTAAACTCTAGAAAATTATAACAGCTTTAAGAAGAGATATGAGAGAAATATCTCTTAGAGAAATCTACTAGCTTGCCTTAACTTCTCTTGATAAACTCTATAACCTACAAACATTTTTCAGGTATATGATCAAAGGAAGGCCTTTTCTGAAAAAGGCTTGTAAAAAGACTTATTTAAAGATCAAGTTCAAGGAGAAAAAGGATTGTGAATTTCATACTAAAAGGAAGTATTATCACAAGAAATTCTAATACAGAAAGTCTCACAAATTACAAATCTCGAATGAAGGTTATCATAAGCCACTTAGAAGATGAAAACAATGCATATTTGTTCGATTCTTTAAAAGTCGAACTCCACAAGCAATAAAGGTATATTGATGTTTTATTTATGGAAAACCAAAAAATTATATTCATTAATGTCCTAATAAGATCAAAAGAGACTTAAAACTCTTACAATCTATTGAGGCTATATGGCCTATCCATGACAATGGCAATATTAAAGACTTTATTGAAGAACAATCCAATGAAGATGAGGAAACAAAATTTGTAGTTCCAATCAACTCTTTAGAGGATGAGTTTGAAACCACTGATGGCCTAATTGATGAAGATATTGAGGATGATTACTTATACATGATACAAAAAAAAATGTTTGAAGGTATATTCAAAACCTATCATTATTCCTCATCTTTATGTCCATATCCAATTATTAAAATAGGATAAATATAATAAGTCGATCAAGGCTATTGGATATATCGATACTGGATCCAATCAGAGTATTATGAAGCCCAACATCTTACATCCTAAAGCCTGGATATCACATGATTAATATTTCACTGATGCTGATGGTATTTCATTTAAAATTGAGTTTATTAGCAAAAGAAAAATTAAGGATATGATTTCTTTCCTTAATTGTTTTATATGGACTAAAGTTCTTAGTAGTCATCTGCCTAGCTCAGATATCCTAATTCGTATAGATATATATTACAGAGCCTTTAATTTTCAAATCCTACCTAAAAGGATTAAATGTCAAAATAATTTCAGTGCATACACAGACATACGTAATGTGTTTGAACTTACCTAAGTACCTCCTCCCTATGAGGCACTAAGGGATCAATTTTTATAACACTGTCCTGAGACTTATGCACAATTCTCCCACCCCAATTTTCTTTGAAAAAATCCTTAATTCTTCATTCATCTACCATTTAAGAAGAATGAAGACATCAATGCTACGAAGGCTACTCACCCTGGTATGAATCTTGATGATTTAAAGTTAGCTCAAGAGGAGTGTGTTATCTTACTCCCGTAAGATTTAATAAAACCCATAAAATTGGGTGTGCCAAGCTTTCTATATGAATAAAAGAGAGGAAAAATAGGTTAATAATTGATTATAAACATCTAAAGGCATTTCCTTAAGATGATAAATTCCTACTACCAAAAGGCAAACACTCAAATCCTGTACTCCCTCAAAGAAGCAACAATCTTTTCAAATTTTGAATTAAAAGTAGGATTTTGGAAATTGAGTATAAAACTTTAAGAAATATACAAGATAACCTTTAGCTTTTCCAATGTTTAATACTAATGGACCATAATGTCATTCGAACTCTAGGTTACTTCATATTGTTTTAAAGGTTCAGACTCTTATGATCTTCATGAGTTTTAGAGTATAAGAGGATGTCATTAATGTGTTGGAAAGAATGGGCACATAAATTGATGACATCCTTTTATACTCCAAAACCCATAAAGATAACAAGACTTTACTCCAATCTTTCTTGGGTCTTACAAAGCAATATGAAATCATGCTCTCAACCAAGAAAAGTCATATAGGGACAACCCAAATTGAATTTTTGGGTCTAAATTTTCATAATAGATTTTATTAACTTTGTCCATATATAGCTAATGAGCTATTACATTTTCATAATGAAAGTATCAACACAAAGCATATTCAACAATTCCTTGGAATTGTGAATTACATCATATATTTCATCCCCGATGTGGTTGATTGTACCACTCTTTTATCCAAATTGTTGAGGAAGAATCCACCACCATAAAGTAAAGATCAAACCAAAGGTGTCTAACACTTAAAATGAGCATGTCAGAATCCACTCCCATTAAATATTGCTAACAAAGGGCAACACATTCTTAAGAAAGATGTTTGTGACCATTATTGGGGAGCAATCTTGATTAAAAAGATTGATAGGTAAAGACATTATTATGGCTATGCTAATGACTGGTTTAAGGAGTCAAAAAAACAATACCACACAATCTATAAAGAAATCTTAGCGGTAAAAAAGGGCATCAAAAATTCAATTTCTTGCTTAACCCTTAGCATTTTTTGATTCAGATAAAGAACACATCTTTTCCAAATATCCTTAAGCCTACAAAGAATATATTTCCTAATAGCCAATTACTTCATTGGTAAGATTGGTTTTCACGCTATAAATTCACCATTTGCCATATCAAAGGTCACTACAGCACCGTTGTCGATTTTCTCTCTCAACCTAGAAAACCAATCCAACTGCTCTCTCCTATAATTAAAACTTCAACTCCTTTCATTATTCATATCATGGAATTTCCACAATATGCTAGGATTCAGAAAACTTTCCCTCCAATCACCAAATATTCTCCAACTGCACTAGACAACATTGCTATTCTCCTTCAGAAAAGTTTGTTTCACTACCTCCATCTTCATTTACCTAACTTCTAATAATTGGATTCTAGTTAAGAGTTCATTAAAGCTTTTTTATTAAGTTCTTGTTAAGCTTGAATTTCAATGATTTCTTCTTCTTCTTTTTAAAGTTTGGTTTTTATCGTTGCAGATAGTAGTTATTATTATGTTTGTAATTCAAAAATATGTTATTCTTGATATATATTAATGTATTTACTCCTAACATCTACCTAGGAAAAATTAGTGTAATTTTTTTAATGACTAGTGGAGTTTTTGACAAAGTATTAGATTTTGTACTATATCAGTTGGTAGCGGCTAGAAAATGATATGAAACTATATTATTTTGTATCAGCCAGTGCTAATATTTGAAATACCAGTTAGTTACTAGTAGGTACATTAAAGTTTAAGATACCCAAGTACTTAAATGCAACAAGAAAATTTTAACCTAAAATGTATCAGTAGCATGCAAGTAGAAGCACACACACACCACACGTAGTGTAGCACCCCACCTCCGCAAGACCCGAACCCGACATCAATGGTGATATCCGAGTTCGTGCCCGCGAAGGTAACATGTTAGAACGAACAACTAATCACAAACCAGAAATATTTTTTTAAAAACAATAACCTGGACAGAAGTTCATTTTCGATTTGGGCCCTATTTCAACTATAATCCCTTTTCATATATAAAGCAATCCACTTTGGGCCATTCGGGCCCATTCAAAACACAATCACATATAATTATAGCCCTTGGCACCAATTAACACAAGT
>JANZLX010000212.1:24512469-24526958 GCA_025531955.1 Erythroxylum orinocense
GGGAGAAAGTGACCGTTGGATTAAATGGGCGGTTAGGATGGATTGCGTGGTCATCTATCCCAACTCGTCCTTAGTATATATACTTAGAGAATTGTGAGAGAGAGGAGTGGTGAGTGGTAGTGACACTTGTCACTACCCTATGGTCCCATTTGAACCCTTATTAAAAAATAGTTTATTTGTCTCCAATTTCTAATTCAATTGTTTCCCAATTTTCAATGACACTTGTCAATAAATCACAAGGTCATTTATGAAAATTCTCATTGTCATTAGACAGTAATTTCCACTACCATTTATCAATTATTTTGTCATTTGACATTTTTCCTAGTCCAAAAATACCTAAAATTTTAGAAATTTCCTAATTTTCACCAAAAATTCTAAATCAATGCATATACTTTCCAAATCAATTTTAATACATAAAAACCGCAATTCTTAATATAATCACATTTATAAAAATGTCAATGAATGCATGTACAATCATCTTAATGTGCAACAATTCAATATTCAAGTGTATGTGTATGCTATAATATGCATGAGCAGGAAATGCGCTTTCTAATTTCTCAATAACTCTCATATACACTATTCTAGGGTTCTAACTCTTAAGATAGGATAACAGAATGCTACAATCCCTTTACAAAAGCCATATTGGAAATGGTAATAACAATTGGTTTTGGTTTGATAATTGTTTCAACCTAGGGCTATTGCGTAGAAGGAATTAAATCATTTATCCTTTAGAATTCCTCAAACAACCAAAGTGAGTGCAATTATTTTAGGGGGAAGTTTGAGGATTAGATTGGATTACCAACAACCTCCCACCATATAATCCTAATCCTCTTAAGGAAGATCTCATATTAATGAGGGATTCTTCTTTAAAATTCTCCAATCAATCATGTTGCAAGCTCTTTAGGAAACATTCCTAGAAGTCTTCTAGCTTGATTTGATTTAGGCTAAAACCTTAATCCCAAAGGCTTTATTTATAAGTTGCTTAGTTGCAAGACAAAAGCTAAAGACCAAAAATAGAAGCATTGGAAGACAGGATACCCTCTGCCTCCTCTATAAGTTTTCTTCAGGGACAATTATTCACCTATTTCTTGTGCTCATACTTATGAACTTTATGGATAAGAATTCTGCAGCTTTTGCATAAATTCTATAGAGAAGTGGGGTACATGGATATGCTTAGATGGTAAACTCAAACTTGCAAAAGGATGAAACAAGATGCATATATCTTCAAGACAACTTTTTAACTGTAGTTTTTACGCTCTATGGCGAGAAAGGAATTATAGGCTTTGTGGAAAATCCAGAGAGATCTTGATAGTCCATAAGGTTATGTAACTGTCGGTCTTGATATGAGATCCATCTAGAATTTAGAGTAACTGTTTCATTTATAGTTGTACTATAGAAAGTTGTGACTTGATGTTATAAGTTGTTGCAATACCACCCTTTGTAGTGATGTAAAAGTTGATGTTTAAGTCACATAAAATTTTAAAAGGTGATCAAGAATTAAAAAAAGTATGAATGGTGGGAGTGATACACCTATTAATAAAATAGAAGATATATTAAATCGGCTTGAGGATCAAGAACTAAAAAAAGTATGAATGGTGGGAGTGATACACCTATTAATAAAATAGAAGATATATTAAATCGGCTTGAGGGGCTTTTATTCCTTCATCACTTTGGAAGATTGTCATAAAAGCATTTGTAATCTAAGAGGCTTAATAACTTGCATAGAAGTAGAGGTTACATAAACCAAACGTGAAAATTTTGAACTTGATTCCTTTTTCACCGATGTATCCTTCCATTGAGCGTGATGGACGATGGACTTGTCAAATAAATAAAGCCTGCTTGATGACCTTTTGAGTATAAATTGAATACTAATTTTAAAGTATAAAATTATGCACAATAAACAAGTTTGAAGTATGATAAAAATAATAATTTTGTAAATATGACTTATTTTAGTGTTATTATTGTGTTGAAGAGTTAATTTGTAATTTTTACGATTTACATAATTTTTTATTACAAATGTCAGAAATTAAGAAAAGAGAAATTTTAGGTATTTTAGGATGTTTAAAAGGAGAGGGTCCCTGCGAACTCGCACCAAAAAGACAAGAAGATCGTTGAAAAAACGGTAATTACATTTTCTCTCTCTCTCAACCCACATCTGGTCTCTCCTCAATCAACCCAGAACACCCTTGAATCTAGGGTTACCTATTCATATTTCTCCTTCAGTTCTATTTCAATTTTACTATTATTTCTATCAATTTACCACCATTCCACTTTCTATCTTTCATCTTTCTTCGATGAAGATCTTGAAATTTCGCGATTGATTAGTTGTTGAAACTTGTCTTCTGTTCTTTTTGCTGTAGAGTTTGAAATCGTCAATGAAAAAACCCAATTCAGGTTTCTCGATTGAGAATGGACGGACTTACTTGCCTTGCACGCCTGCTGAAGAGAAGCGGATTGTCGATGACTTGATCAATGAAGCCGACCTTCATCTCCGAGAAGGCAACTTGTACTACGTCGTTTCTTACAGGTGCTTTCGATTTTCCCTTTTTTTTGGATTTTCTTGTCTTATTACTGATGTAATGCATGAACTAAACTTCATTGGTATGTTTTCTTTCTTTCTTTCTTTTTTTATCTTTTCCCTCTTTGTAGATTTCCTTTATTCATTAACAAAAAAGATTCCTTGTGTACTATTTAATCATTTATCGGAAAATTTTTTAATTGATGTGCTTATTTTACTTTTGTTCGCTCTGTGGTTAAATTCTGTCGTTCTGCAATTTGTATAGGTGGTTTTCTAGGTGGGAGAAGTATGTTGGTCAAGCAAGTGACGTGGAACAATTGGCTGGTTCCCTAGATTTGGACGCTGTTACTCCAGGTATTGCTGATAGACCTGGTCCAATCGATAACTCTGACATAGTTGAAAGTGAAACGGGTTGTCACGGTGAGGATTTAGATCTAATCAGGACGTTGGTGGAAGGGAGTGATTATGTTTTACTACCTCAGAGAGCTTGGGAAAAGCTTCTTCAATGGTAAACATTGTTCCTTTCTTCAATTTTTATTCTTGATCCTTCCACCATTTCCATGGTCATGAATCTTTTTTTTTTTTTTATTAGTAACAATTGTTCTTGGTTGAGTTAAATATTCGACCTTTAATATTTGAGAAATTGGACGTTTTTATTACCAACTATGAACAAATGAATGTACCTAATTTGAAGCTTGACTTTTCTTTCTTAGTTTTAAGTGGTGTCTTCACTGCTGTTATAAAGGCTGGTAGTGGTGCTCTTAAGATGTATATTATGTTGTCTATGAACTGAACTTTTAGGTTCTGTTGTCATTTTTCTCATAATTTCTTATTTAACTTTTGGAGATTAATAAAGTTTGTCATTAATACATCCAGCAATTCTGAAATTGCAGTTAAAACGTACACCCATATATCCTTATAATATCAACTTCCAATCCATTGTACACCCCTAAATGCCTGAAAGGTCCCTCTATTCTCTTCGTCCAACATCCTTATAGAAAGGAAAAGATACCAAAAAGGAGGAAAATAGCTTTTGTCTTTTTTTTCCTTGGTGCAGCTAAGTATCTGAAGTATGGTTTGTCCTTTTAACTATTCTTGTTTTCCTCACTTTTTATATTATTTCATTCTTATTTTCTGTGTTGTCTAGGTACTCGGGTGGACCCGCATTGCCAAGAAAGATGATCTCACAGGGGCATTCTAACAGAAAACAATTTAATGTGGAGGTTTATCCCCTTCGTCTCAGATTAATTGATTCAAGGGATGGAAATGAATTCATTCTGTGTTTAAGCAAAAAGGTACTGCCTCTCTCACCTATTTGTTCTTTTCCCTATCCATGGAACTTTTACTGCTCGGCAGTGGACATGGTGAAGTTCTTTGCAATTCAAAATTTTAGTTAGTAGTTTGCAGATAGGTGTTGGAGCATTTACTTAATGATCATGAAGCCAGGTTTTTTCCAGGAGATTTCTTCAGTATTTTGTGTGAGAATTCCCTCGTTATTTTGCTTATTTGTTGAGAATGATACAAAGAGAGTTTTTACAATGGTTTTATATGGTGGATAAGTTCCTCTTTCATTAAGAAATTACAGAGTTACTTCTGTTATCAGTACGTTTGTTTGCTAGTTTGCATAATAGCTGCATCGATGATGAAAGATGATGGATTAAGGGAAATTATTTGCAAGTTTCTCTTTTCTGAAGTTAGGTCCATTCTGTAGGAAGTCATCTATTGAGCATTTTGTATGTAGTAATTTCTTTCATTTGGTATGTGGTTGAGCATTTGGTATGTGAAATTTATAAATGCTGGTTATGTAAAGAAAATTTGGGATGCTACATTAAATGAAATTCTTTCATTCAAGTTCTTTAGCCTAGTTGTTCATCTGATATGTTTTCTTACTTTCAGGCATCTTTACATGAGCTAAAAGAAAAGGTGTGTGCACTTAGAGGAATAGAGCAAGAAAAGGTGTGCTTTTTTTTTTATGATATCATAGATTTATCTTAATACTATTTTTCAATTTAGCAATGTTTTGTTTACCAGTTCCCTTTATATGCATCCTGTCAGGTTTCTTTATGGGACTACTTTAGTAAGCAAAAGCATACACAGTTGATTGCTTCCCATAAAACCTTGGAGGAATCACATTTACAGATGGATCAAGAGGTTTGTATCATAGAAACCTACTAGAAAACATTTTATTTATAGATTTGTGTCCTTATCAATTGTTTTAGAGATTGTTTTTAAATGCTAACTATAAATTGCAGTCCTCCCGATCTCAAACTTCGACGAACATAATGTACCTATATTCAAAATATTCTAAACTTATCTGAGGACTTGGTTTTAGTTTCATTCATAAGAATGATATTATTCCCTCAACTCTTTACAAGTTTCAGTTGGTGTTTAAAGTGGAAGGGGTTAGATTTTGAAGAAAATGAAGCATTTCTTGGCCCTGGAAGTTTCAATTGGAAGCAAATATGCAAAGTTTTAGAGTGAAAAACAATACCAGTTAGGAATTTGAAAATCCATTGTTAGGTAGAACAGGTAAAACACTATTGCACAAAATATTTACAATTCCCAATAAGACATTGAATCTCACAAATTGAATAATGTCTATATCATTAAATATTTAGATGATTTTGTGATGATAAATTTTTTAAAGAATGGATATGTACATGTCTTTATACACAACTATTAAAATATCTAATGATAACTTAAAGTTGCATGAAGATAGTTGTTGAGTAGGAACATATAGTTTCATCCATCAGAAGATTTAATAGAGTCCGGTTAACCATGCAAGGTGTATGACCTCCCATCTATATCTCACCGGTGTAATGTGATGGCAAAGTGCAGTTTTAGTATGTAACGAACTTTTTGTTGTTGAGTAAATTTTGTTCTGTATTTCACTAAATGAAATGAAGTTGAAAATGGAAATGAAGAAAACAACTTCGAATTGGTGGTGCACCCCTGATTTGTAAATGAAATTTGGCAAAGTTTTAATACAGAGAATTGTAATTACGTAATTATTAGGAAAATCCATCAATAAAATTTGGATGACCTCCAGGCATTCTCAAGATGGAACATCATGTAGTATTAAGAGGAAATGTAACAATTTTTACATCATCCAAAGGAGTGTTATATACCTATCAGCATTTCCAGACATATCTTCCATCCATTCCGTAAGGATGATGGGCTGCCTCTACAAGTTGAAAGAGGTTGCCATCTTTATTGCTTTCCTTCATCTAGTTCGAAGTGTATGGACTTTGAACCTTGGAGGCTACATGAGTGTTTGGCATCCACCCATTCCCTGCCATACTTCACTAAAAAGTTTCTAAAAGGAAATGACCCATTCTATTCCCTACCTTTCCTTTCTTTATAACTCTTTTGTGCAAGCAAAGGAAGTATTTTAGTTGTGAAATCAGGTGATAAGTGAATAACTATAGTACATAAAGGTAGAATATCTTAGACAAAAAAAAGTATCTTTTATTTGTACTCAGGAAGCTTGTTATGATCAAGCAAAACTATGCTGTCCCATTTGCATTTATATGTTTATTTGAGATGTCATGGATGTACATGAAAGATCAACCTAGTGAATGAAATTTTGCTTTTCATATAAATCAAGTAGAGTTGGAATTTAGTGACAGTTATGGGATATGTATCGTTATTATTTAATCAGAAGCTTAAAGATCCCCAACTTTCTATTCTGTTGTATGATTTTATGTCTTTCATCCCCATTTTTTGTACAGATTCTTCTGGAGCTGCAAGTTGATGAAACCAGTCCTCGTACTGGGAAAGACTCAACAGGAAATCAGCTGGCTTTGGTAACCTTAGAACCTTCAAGGTCCTCTACATCAATCGCTGGGGGGCCAAGCATGTCAAATGGTCACTCAAGTAGTTATAGCTTAAACTCCGGACCAGGAGTCACCGCAAACTCATATATAGATATTGGATTTGCTGCAAATAACTCTGTTCGAAGAGAGGGAAGTGGTTTGGCAGGATTGCAGAATCTGGGAAATACTTGCTTTATGAATAGTGCTCTCCAATGCTTAGTCCACACTCCCCCACTTGTTGAGTATTTCTTGCAAGACTATTCTGACGAGATAAACATAGAAAATCCTTTAGGAATGCGTGTAAGTGGCTTCTCTTGTTTATTATACTAGTTTTGATCTTTCCACATGTTAACAGTATATCTTTATCTTATAAGCATGCAACATTAAATTTCTAACTTATGTTGTAGCTGTGTAGGGTGAACTTGCAATTGCATTCGGTGAGTTGTTAGGAAAAATGTGGTCCTCAGGTCGGACTACAATTGCGCCACGTGCCTTTAAGGGAAAAGTAGCATTGTTTGCTCCACAATTCAGTGGGTATAACCAGCATGATTCTCAAGTAAGTCTCCATATGATGCCACGTCTTCTACTATTTCTGGTGAATTTACATGTTGAAGATGTACATTTGGCATTTACTAGGTATGACTAGTGAAACGAATCTTTTCCTTTTTCATTTTATACTAGACTAAATTTATGAAAACATAGTAACAAATTATTGGACTTACTCCGGTTGGTATTTTACTTCGAGTCAGCTTCTACACTACATTCTTTTATGAGGAACTTAAACAATTATCTGGCAATTGCTCATATACTGTAAAGTCTCCAACACACTCTTTTCTTTTGTTGAGGAACTTGGGCAATTATATGACAATGGCTCATACAATGCGAAGTCTCCAAAATGCTGTATTCTTTTGTTGAGCACCATAAGCAATTATCTGGCAATGGGGTGATATAATGTAAACTTCGATTTAGAGACTGGAGATACCTCCTTTTACTATGTGAGCTTAACCCTTTGCTGAATAAAGATGGAAATGGGTCAGGCCTACCACTGGAATTGCCAATCCTAGTGCTGAATGCTATGAAGCCTGTTATAGACGTTATCTGGATCAGGTTTTTACAACTGGCATTATTACTGAACGAACTTTCTTGATAGGAACTTCTTGCCTTCTTGTTGGATGGCCTTCATGAAGATTTGAATCGTGTCAAGCAGAAACCATACTTTGAAATGAAGGATTGGAATGGTGAACCAGATGATGAAGTTGCTGAGGTCTGCTGGAGAAATCACAAAGCTCGGAATGATTCAGTGATAGTTGATGTGTGCCAAGTAAGGAGGATGCTTCATCTTTCTGTTTGGTTATTATCGCTCGACCAGCTTAGGTTGTCACAACCGAACGCTACTCTTCATGTGTCATATATAGCTTCAACTAAATAGCTTCTTACAAATGCTAATATCCATATTCAGACTGTTCTTTCACTGTTAAATATTTTCAAAAGCTATAAGTTATGTGTTCATGAGCTAGAATGAACATCTAATTTATTAAGAGGAAGTGTAGGAGTTTCATACTTTTGTTTTGGATTGTTGTTCTTTTCTACAATGCACTGTTGTTCATTACTTGATTGTTGAAAGTGCTTTAAAGTTTCTATTTCTGCAAGGGAAAGTTAAGGATGTACAACTGTTCAAGTTTGCTTACAATTTCTGCATGGAAAATTTGGAATTCTCAGGGACAGTACAAGTCAACACTAGTTTGCCCAATTTGTGGAAAGATCTCAGTCACATTTGATCCCTTTATGTATTTAACTTTGCCACTACCATCAACTGTCACGCGATCAATGAATGTAACAATCTTTTATGCTGATGGGAGTGGTCTTCCAATGCCATACACTGTGTCTGTGCTGAAAAACGGTCATTGCAGAGATCTGATTCAGGCACTGAGTGCAGCATGCTGTTTGAGAAGTGATGAAGTCCTTTTGCTTGCAGAAGTAAGTAATTTACACTTGTTTTCATTTGTAAGCTATCTGATATCTGACAGGATGATCAATGATAAATTTTATACCATAATTTTTTTTCAGGTTTATGAACACAAGATATATCGTCTTTTTGAAAATCATTTTGAACTATTGACTTCTATAAAGGATGAAGACCATATAGTGGCCTACCGATTTCCTGAAAAGGGAGCCAGAAAAAGAAAGCTAGAAATTATTCACCGGGAAAGGTGAGCTCGGTTTCTTATTCTAAACTTTCTGTTACATTGTGAAGAAATATGCCAACTCTTCTTGTTTTGTTATTATTGGTGTATCACAGGATTCACATGTAGTTGTTCAGATCAGTTTTTTGGGTATTTGTAATCTTCAAAAGATTGCTAGTGACAAGTTGAATCTCAAAAATTTTACCTAGCTTGTGTAATTTCTATTGCTGGCACATAGGCATGCCTGTGTAGTGTTTGCATTCCTTTTCCTCAATTCATGGTTGCAGCTGTTGTATCGGACCTGTCAATTAGCTTCCATGTCATCTCAAATAAATTTTGTTTCACTAGCAAAAATGATTCTTATATTGTCATTTTGAATTTAACAGACCTTCACCGGAGTTTCTGAAGGGCAGTGGTGGGAAATATTTTGGAACACCTCTTATTACATTTTTGGAAGAAGACCAACCAAGTGGAACAGATATTGAAGCTGCAGCTGCAAAAATGCTTTCACCTTTGAAAACCGCAAGCTCATCCACCATGGTTCATGGTGGACAGGACAATGGTTATTTTTCAGAAGCTGATGATGAGCCATCAGATAGTTGCAATGGCGAGCCTGAAACAAAGGACCAGGTAATGGAGAATGTGGAACTTGGGGAAGAATCTACCCAGGAGTTATCATTAAAGCTCTTTTTAACTGATAATGGGTATGGAAGTTGCAAGCCCGTTTTCAAGGATTCCGTCGTCAAATTTGGAAATCGTATCAGGGTCTTCTTGGATTGGTCCGAAAAAGAACTGAAGCTATATGATTCCAGCTATCTGAAGGATATCCCAGAGGTGTATCATAAGTCCGGTTTCACTGCAAAGAAAACCCGGCAAGAAGCTGTCTCCCTGTTTTCATGCTTGGAGGCATTCTTGACCGAGGAGCCTTTAGGGCCTGATGACATGTGGTAAGTATGCCTTCCAAAAATGTTTTATCGCCAAGGATTCAGGATTTTACCTTGAGTTTTCTATTGAAATTGTTTACCTTGGTATATGTAAGCCAATGCAAGTCATCTTGATACAGGTATTGCCCAAATTGCAAAGAGCATAGACAAGCCACAAAGAAGCTGGACCTGTGGATGTTACCTGAGATTCTTGTGTTCCACTTAAAACGATTTTCTTACAGCAGATACTTGAAGAATAAGTTAGATACTTTTGTGGATTTCCCCATTCACAATCTTGATTTGAACAAATATGTAAAGAAGGGGGATGGAGAGTCTTATTTGTATGAGCTATATGCTATCAGCAATCATTATGGTGGTCTGGGTGGTGGGCATTATACTGCATTTGCTAAGGTAATTAAATACTGTGGTTTGGTCTCCTCTTTGACAAATTGATGTTACTGATCAGACTTATTTGTCGGTTATCTTCTTCCATTTCCATAGAAGAAAGCTGATAATTATTGATTTTGCACCACCTCCTCACATTCTCTCAAGCTTAGTGCTTGCAGTATGGAATGTTTATTATGGAGGATCTGTTATAAGGCTTGATGCTTAAAAGGCATGACATTTTTGGTAATCTAATAACTGTTTCTTTGTCCAATGTTCCAGTTAATTGACGACAATAGGTGGTACAATTTTGATGATAGTCGTGTCTCTCCGGTCAACGAGTCTGATGTGAAGACTTCAGCTGCATATGTGCTATTCTATCGAAGAGTTAAAGTTGCACAGAAGGTGGGTGGGTCGGGATGAGGCATAACAGAGCCATACGGATTTGCGAATAACCATGTGCAGATGGAGTTCATTTTGTATTTGTGGCCTTAATGCTAGCAATTCCATTTCTTTAATCTAGCGGACTGTTGCGACAATGTGGCAGTTTTGTGTCTACATTTTGGTTAGCACGGGTTATAACGAATCTGTACATATATTCCGGCGATAAAGGCTCGCTTGAAGTGGACGGAGATACAAAATAGTTTAATTATTTGTTAATTTTTCAGGGTAGATTTGGCCCAATACTGCACCCTGCTTTTTAGTGTTTTCTGCACCTCCTTGTTCAAGTTCTTCCAAGCAACGTAATGATGAAAATTTTACATTAATGAGAATGATAAAGTTCCAGGATTGTGTGTTAGGTGCTGGCCAAGGGACTCAGAGAAGAGTATTCAATGTCATAGTACTCTTATGTGGCATTAATATATTTCATAGTTTTGCTTTGTGGCAGTCCGTTGGTTTCTTTTTCCGACAAGTAATAAAAGTATATGGTGAATATGATTCGTTAAAGAATTACTCCTTTTAATTTTAGCGTAGACCATTCTTTAGTGATTACTCCTTTACGCGTTTTATGCTACCTCTATCTTGTACCAGTATGTTTACTCCACTCGTAGCTATCTCTGCAATAGATGTAGACCATTCTTTAGTGATTAGTCCTTTACGTGTCTTGTACCAGTATGTTTACTCCACTCGTAGCTATCTCTGCAATAGAATCCAACTTTGCAGGAAAGGAACAACGACTAAAAGATCTATTCGCTAATACAAATTTTAAATCCATCAATTTGTAATTTTTAATTTGATTATTTTAATAATTTTTATTGTTAAAAATTGATAAACTTATTAATTAATTGTTACTTTTTGTAAATTAATTTTTTAAAAAATTAAAATAAATAAATAAATTTTTATTTAACAATTCTCTTAATTAAACTCTCAGTTTTTTTTTTTAATATTTAGTTGACCTTCAGTTCAGACTTTTAAACTCTTTAGCTTCGTATAACTTTGGAAAGGAGAGAATAACAGCGAGTTTCTTTGGACGACGAGCACACCTTAACAAACTCGTTGGCGTGGTAGGAGATATTCGGTTCAACCACTCATGGCTGTTAGGTAAACTACTAAATCTAAACAAGCGAACAGCCCCTACCGTCTCCTTCCAAGATAAATGTATATATACAATCAATCATCGATATTCTTTCTCCATCCCCGAGAAATTAACAGCCACTTATAGTATCTCAACGATCAAGATGGCTACATCCATTATTCATGCTGCTGACGAACGTGCAGGCGCAGAAATAGCATACGGTGCGGAGGATTGCTACAGGCAGTCAATAGAGCTTCTTGAAGAGCTAGGATTCCCAAAAGGAGTACTTCCTCTCAAAGATCTTCAAGAGTGTGGAAGGGTAAGACAAACAGGGTTTGTTTGGATGAAACTCAAGGCTCCATACGAGCATTTTTTTGTTGCTACCAATACTCGTGTATGTTATGCCAAAGAGGTGACTGCCTATGTAGACAAGTTTAGGATGAAGAAGATAAGTGGCATCAAGAGCAAGCAAATGTTTCTGTGGGTGCCCATAAGTGAGATGAGCATTGAGGACCCTACTTCCAATAAAATAATGTTCAAAACCCCCATGGGAATTGGCAAGTCTTTCCCTCTCACTGCTTTCATGACCGACGAGGAAAAGCACAAGTACCTGCAGGAGAATGCCAATGAGCCAAATTAATCCATTGTCTTCTACCTGTTCTTAATTTCTGATTGCTTATATGGTCAACTGTCCAATCCCTGTCAGTCCGTTGTTTTCTTAAGTGTCCAAATTAATTGTCTTTTTTCGCCTGGAAGTTACTTGTCACTCATTTCCAATCTTTCGTTTCTTTAACTTAAAAAAGAGTTATATTAAAAGCAAAATATCCAGAATTTTAAAAAACAACACACAGACAAACTAATTAAAATGTCATTCGCACGTTGGCTTTATAATCAATTACTTCCCTACTATGATGCTCTTTATAAACATGTGCCATCTTCATGGTTAGCATTGAGGCTCCTCTCTCATGATTCTCCAGTATCTAGCTACTCTATCTTGGCAATTGCTTGCTTCTTTGTTGCAATATCATCTGTTCTCTAATTCATTCTTTGATTTCCTCAAGTAACTTCCCCTTGAGAGTTTTTCACCCCTTCAAAACACCTCTTATTTCTTTCTTACCAAATCTTGTACATACATGAACCCAAGGTTATACTATAAGCACAACCAAGTCTCCTCTTTTAATTGTTTTGTCTTCCAATAGCCACTTTATAAACTCCAAATAGTTAAAATGTGGTTCTGAGGATAAGGCATAACCATCATGAATGAAAAGCGGATGTTGGTTAGATATATTAAGAAAGCTCAACCTACCCTTTATAAGCAATCTTTGTTTGATAGCTAACTAGATTAAACAGGATAACTTGGGGATTATCCCTTCTGCTTGTTCTTTTAGGAAATAAGGTGCCTTTGTTCCCCAATAGCCTCCAAAACCTTTTTGTTATGAACACGTTGTTATTTAAGTTGATTGAAGTATTTTTTTAGTCCTCCTTCATCCATTGGTTTGTTGATTTCTTTGCAACTAACTTTTTCTATAGCTTTTTCAGTTCATCTACCACTTTATAGGAAGCCTCTCATTGTTTTTTTTCCAATGATTTAGTTAAGCTCGTGGAAAGAAAGATGTGAGTTGACCAATATACATGTATTGAGTTTAGGATTGATATTATCAACAATAATTTACCAACTTAGGATAAATTTTGATTTTAAAGGGCTTCCAACTTTTTTTATTTTGGCTTCTTTTCCAATAATGGAATGCAATCCCAAAATTAAAGTCCCTTTGTGGACAACGGAAGCCCAAGATAAGTAAAAGGAAGTTCTTTAATTTGTATATATGAGATCCTTAGAAACTACTAAGATACATGCAATGCATGCACTCGAAGATACAATTAGACGAATCTTTTTGTAGTTCACTTCCAAGCATGATAATTCTTTAAACATGTGTATAGATGTCACTAGAGTATAGACTGACCTGTCAAGTGCTTTAGAAAAGAGTAGCAGGTCATTTGCAAATGAGAGGCTGAATAAGTGAATTTCCTTGCATTTGTTATAGTAACATAAGTTGGGATTTATAAAGATATTGTGTCTAACAAACTTGATCAATACTTCCATACATATAATGAACATATAAGAGGATATTGGATCCCCTTATCTCAGGTCTTTGCCACCATGAAAGAGGTTAGTATGTTTCTCGTTCACTGACACACTAAATGAAGTAGAGGTTATGCACTCCTTTATCTATTCTCTAAACACTTAGAATTCCTAGCTTATTGAATCATAGGCTTTGTAGAAGTTGTCCTTTAGAGCATAGTTCTTAGGTTAGTTTTTCCTTGTATAGCCTTTAAACTATTGTTGTGTTATCAACACATTATCTACAATTTGTCTTCCCTTTAAGATGGCTCTATGTGTCATTTATAAATTAGTTTAACACCTTCCTTATGCTTAAATCCAACAGTTTTAGGATGATTTTATATAAGAAGTTCTAGTAAGAAATTAGTTTATACTCACTAAAAGATCCATGATTATGAGATTTTGGAATCAAACAAATGAAAGTTTTATTAATCTCTTTTACGATATCGATCTTACCATTATCAAAGAACTCCATACATCTTTGGTAGTAAAGGAACTACGTAGATACTCATTCATCTCATCAATAACCTATCTACTAATAAAGGAGTTCAACAAATGCATCGAGGGTATGCTCCTAGCTATTGTTCCAAAACAGTCTATAAAGATATGTAAACTTCACCTAAGGTCACCTTGCAATGAAATAATCTCCCCATTTTTCCTTGTTAAGGAATTTAATCTATTTTTATATCCATGCCTTAATTGAGTTACAAAAAAATTTGGTATTCCTATCTCCATCCTTGATCCAATGACTTGGGTTCTCTATTTGAGAATGGAATTGTGGATTGAGATTGCCCTTGTATATTCACTCACAATTGCTTTTCTTTTACAATCAACTTCGAGTCCCTAGGTTGCTAGTATAAGGCTTCATAAATTAGGATCATTTTACTTATAGCTTCATCAACATTCTTCTTAGTGTGCATTATCCTTTTCTGTGTTGGACCAATGGTAGCTGAAAAATTAAATCCTTCTATGTTTTGATAATAATAAAATGTATAGAATTGGTTAAGAAATAATTTCAGGTATTTTGGATT
>JANZLX010000212.1:24538164-24549695 GCA_025531955.1 Erythroxylum orinocense
CCTAGATGGTCTCACATTGATTTATTGTTTTGTTTAAATTCTTAATTGAATTATTATGTGATGTGAATGTGTTGATTACGGACATTGAATGCTCGAGGCGTTTGATGCATAAATAATATATTGAAAGTGCTCATTGTATGTGAATTTGACAGAATATGTGATACTCAACTTAATTTTTGAATGTCGGACTAAGGTTTGATGGTGAATGTGAATGTGAATGTGAAAAAAATTGAACATAATTGAATGATTGAATACATATGATGCATTTCACTATATGAATGCATGATAACATAAAGGTAGTTGTGACCTAAGTCGCTAGTGAAAAATAGCTTAAAGCTCAAAATGTGGTAAGAGCCTCTGGCTCATTATGTATAATGAGTCATGTATCCTTAACGGATAAGAGACAATTATTAATGAGCCCAGTATCTATAATAGATACAAAACAGTAAAAAAAGCACTCGGTCACAACAAATTAATAAATGAAAGTGATTCTCATGAACATTGCATATACAATTTAATATGCATTATATAAATAATTGAATTGAATTGTATGAACCGTTATAAATGTAAAAGGTGAATAAGTGAACCAAGTGTTATATAGTGCTTTTTGATAATTGGTTAAAGATTTGCATTATATGATGACATAAATTGTTTGTGAACTTGAAATATGAATGGTCTATGTTATGAGTGAGCCATCGATGATGGGTAGCTCACTGTACTCGCAAAACTCATCAAAATTGCAACGTTGACTTTAGAGGTGCGAGAGAGTGGGCTTTGCTTCTAAGACAACTTAGAAGAGATATAGTACTGCTTTTGGATAGAAGAAATGGCTCAAAGGTCGATCAATTGAGACTGAAGGATTTAGATAGAATTTTGTATAGTTCCTTATTCATGTAGCATGTAGCATATGTTGTAATAGAGCTATAGACTTTGATAGTTCTTTGATATTGTATATAAAGATGAAGTATATAATGCTACAATGTATATTTGGTTTTATGAAACAAAAATGAGGAATTGAGTTTTTAAATATTGTGATATTTATGTTTTAATGATAATGCCACGAGAAGTGAATGTGATTGCTCTAGGGCATTACTTCCACGGGGCATGTGCTCAAATGTCTAAAGGACGTACGGACACAGATGTCTAATGAGAGTAGGGTGCTGCACACATTGCTAAACATCACTAAGTATAGGGCCATAGAGATTGTCCCGACTCAAACTATAATTCTTAGAATTGAAAGGCGAGTGAGAGAAGGATTAATGAAACTAGTGAAGTTGTTTCTAGAAAGTGAAAGCCTTTGGAGGAACAAGAGCTATAAGAATTCGAACTTGAATTTTAATGAAATATTAAAGTTTAAGTTTCACTTTTTACCTAAGCTTATATATACAAGTAGCACTTAGACGTTGCAGTTATAAAGTTGATTTGAATATTATTTAATTACCCAATTAGGATCTTTTCCGAGCTAAAACGATTTGCAGGACTTTAGGGTGGTTAAATAATATACGAAAATAATATTTGCTTAATCATTCTTTTCAATCATGCTCTTTTATCAAATCAAAAATTTTAAAAATCAATTATTCATTGAATTATTGTTAAAATATTATTTCAACATCTTAATAAATATAAGAGATAAACAATTCTAAAGTCTTCAACCTTTGGAATTCCAATGCTCAAGTTGTTAAAATTTTCAATTGAATAACTAACTTTTTAAAATTTAATAGTTAAGTTCAAAATGTCAGCTTCATTAATAATTTACCGATTTGGTTAACGAACTCTTTGCTCTTTATAACATGTAGATGTCTACTTGGAAAACTAGTGCTCATAGTTAAATTGGAGTTAGAGAAATTATATTAGCCAAATTAACAAATTACAAACAGAACTAACTAAACTATTAATGTTTTAAAATATTGATCACTCAATTAAAAAAATTTAAAAACCTAAGTGTTAGATTAAAACTAAATATATTTATCAAATATTTTAGACATATTTTTCACTATCCACAGTGGTTTTTTTCTCATTAGTATCCTATTCAAAGTTTAAGAAAAATTCATAATTTTATAAGCAAATCCTAAACAAGCTTTCAAAAGACAATAATCTTTGGAATTGGATAACGCAAATCCCAAAGATGCTCTTAAGAGGAACCGCAAATCTTTTGGATTAGCAATCCTAAGCAGGCTTAAAATGTTGACCTACCTCAGCAGCCATTAGTATGGACTGACATTTTCTAACTTGTCAATAATAGTCATCGACCAAGAAGAGAACCCCAAAGGTTTTGTTTCAAGCAATAGCCAAGAATTAAAGGGTTACCTTTGATAGGACAGGACTGTAGAAATGCGTATGGTCAATCTTTTCAAAGCAACTTCAAGAGTATAAAAAGTTGGATAAAAAATAATGCGGATAAAATTGAGATTTATGAATATGATCTAATGTCGCCTGGAGGACTAACGCTTCAATACTTCCATTTGATCACTATAATTATGAATGGCGCGTTATATACAATATATAGACTCTGCATTCTCTCATTTGGAGTACACCAACCAAATCTAAAATCTCATTGATAGGGGTTTTAACAAACTCCGCGTTTCTGCAGTTAGTGTAACATTCTGGTCATAACACCACACAGACAAATACAAACTATGCACTAATGCAATGTCTATTTAGATGCGTCACAAATCCAAAGTTCTACCACGAGCTTGTCATCAGTTATTGTACATGCAATAAGTTGGGGAATAGCTCAAAAGATAGTTACTGAGGATACGCATATTCCTCTTTGACACACCCAACATGTTTGCAAATAACAAGGTCTGTTACTACTACTTCACGCTTAGCACCATCCATTCGTTTAATTTCAAAGGTTAGTATTGCAGGTCAATAACTAATAACGATAATGCTTTGCGGTTGCTTAAGGAGTGGCAACATTTGCCTTGGCAAGTGGAGCAATCTCCTCTCCCTCCACACCAGGTTCACTGCCAGCAACCTCTAGGCCTAGCAGCAATTTTTCCCACAGCTTAGAGGGTCCCTGTGTGAAGTCAAATGTTTTATCATGAATAATAATAATAGAAATATTAAAGGAACATTTATCCTAATTTAATGTGCCAGATTAGACCTACAGTAAATGGAATAACATAACAAATCAAAGTCCTCGACTACATTGCGTTAGTACTAACCTTCCATGAAAGGTCTTGGGCCATGCAATTCTGAATCATTTCTTTGAAAGCAGTAGTGCCGTAAATGGCAAGAGCTTTAATGACACTTCTTAC
Source organism: Erythroxylum orinocense (assembly GCA_025531955.1). Taxonomy (NCBI): domain Eukaryota; kingdom Viridiplantae; phylum Streptophyta; class Magnoliopsida; order Malpighiales; family Erythroxylaceae; genus Erythroxylum; species Erythroxylum orinocense. The sequence goes on from JANZLX010000212.1 coordinate 24,541,425, forward strand.
TATTGCAGCTACATCAGCTGGATCAACTGCATCACACTGGATTTCCAATTTGTAGTTTTCGTTTTAGTTGCAACAATAAAGTCACTCAAAATAGAACTGGAACAATTGTCTTTTACTCACTTCAACGCTGAAAGCCCCCATTTGGAATCCTGTGTAACCTTCTTTGACAGTGTCAACAAGACCACCGGTAGATGCAACAATGGGTACCTGCAGTAAGATTATAGGAATTGCTGCGAGTCAACATCTAGATACTATGGCAGCCAGGTGAAGAAAAAAAAAACTCCGAAATAAATTCACTTAAAATAGATGCAGTGAAACTAGGATGATCTATAACTTTAAAATCATAGAAACAAATGCTATTACCGTTCCGTATCGCATAGCATGCAGTTGAATGAGGCCGCACGGTTCAAACCTACTAGGGATCAACATAAAATCAGCACCGGCTATAATCATATGGGCCAAGGGCACATTGAATTTTGCCACTCCTCTAGCCTTATCAGGGTACAATATCTCCAACTGTTCAAGCTGCTTTTCCATATACTTCTTGCCAGTTCCCTGAAGGACAACACATTCCATCATAAGACTCAACAAGGCAATAGCAGTAATAACATGGTAATGAAGATTGTTTAGGCCTGATTCTTACAAGAACTACTATCTGCACGTTCTGACCAATGAATTTTGGAATAGCAGCAGCCAGAATATCTGAACCTTTCTGCTCTTCTAGTCTTCCAATAAACCCAATCAAAGGAATATTCCTGTCAACAGGTAATCCAACTTCAGCTTGAAGAGCCTCCTTCAGTAAATGCTTTGCCTCCATAACCTACAAATCCCATTCATTACTCACCATGTTTCAGTTTCAAGTACCAAGGTTTGCAAATTAGAATATAGTGTTCAGATACTTACAGTTGTGGCATCATATTTGACATCGATGTATTTGTCGTTTGCAGGATTCCACTCTTGGACATCCATACCATTAACAATGCCAGCAATGGTGGTTCTACGAATGATGTTATCTAACTCCACGCCCTTCTCTACTCCAGAAACCAATTCCTGGGCATAGTAAGGGCTGACAGTTACGGCCCTATCTGATTCCAATATTCCAGCCTTCATCCAGTTGATTTTCCTTCCCTTTACCGGTTTTTGATACCTGCCGAGTAAAATTTCTTAGAACGAATGAAAGAGGAATAGCTAATGGATACAATCGTATACAAATAAATTTTTTTACTAACGGCCATACCCATCAATAAAGTCAAAAGAACTCTTGAACTGATCTGGCAAATTGAGAAGTGAGAAGTCTGAAAAGGCAAATCTTCCCTGATAGGCAATGTTGTGGATACAGAAAGCAACCTGTCATCAATTACCGAATACAATGTTAGCAATCATGCAACATATTATGCTGCTCAGAATTCTAAAGGAAATTCAATAAAGAAATGATATACCTTTGCATTCTTGTAAATGCCCCTAGATTTGTACATGGTTTTAAGGTAGCAGGGGATAAGAGCAGTGTGCCAATCATTGGCAATGAAGACAACATCTTCTCCTGCAGCGATCCATATGTGGAAACTAGTGTTATTTCATTTCTTATGAGAAAAGCATAAGGCTTCAGGATTTCACAAAGCTATACACACCATATGGTCCTGAGAAATGTTTGCTATTTTTCAAATTTAAAACCCTCGGGGCCTCCAGAGCGGCCTATAAGATGTAGCAATGTCAAGTTCTTGTCAGCTCCCCACACAGAAGAGGGAAAAATAGAAAGATATATACGACCACATGCAACATAATGGGTCGTGGTTGTAATTAAAATAAACCCACTTAACAAGGGTTTGACTTCAGTTAAGAGTCCAAACCATTTGACATAATATTAAGCAATTGATCCTTCGTTTGAAACTAGGATTTAGATTTCCATTGGTTATGTCCATTCGATATGAAATGTCTGTTATTTTAAGTTTAAAAGTATTAGCTGTCAACTGAAAACAAACAATTACTATAATCCAACAGCTTAATATGCATTTCATAATTCACATCGAAAACACCATTCTTACAATTTTCCATTGTTTGCGTACCATGCCCATCTCAGTTAATCTACTGAGACTACAATGAACTTGCAGAGTAGAATCATTACTGACTAGAATATTTGTAAAGACAGTTATATGATCTATTATGAGGTAGCTAGGAGTCGGAAAAAGCATACAAAATTGTGAATTGAAGAACTGCTTACCAGGCACAACAAGCTAAAACGCAGTTGGTTGTCCTTGTAATCTTGTCCTGTTTTAGGGCCATAGATTTTGGAACCGGTTTTGCCCCATACCTTAAACATTCAGAAAAAGCTAATCACAAAAATAAGAAACCCAAATCTTCTGTTTCTTATATGATGCAGTATTGGAGCTGAGTAATTTCATTTCACAAGAATCAATCAGACATCACAGGAATTGAAAACCTTCTCAAGGAACATTGGATGGTCCACAAAGACACGATCAACTCCACGTTTGTAGCAGTGGAAGAAGCGGACAGTTTCAATCTTACCCCCAACTTGTACCTGAAAGTAAAAAATCCTTAAAACTCCTGAGAAAGTAGAGACAAAACTAATTAAAACGTTGTAAAGAGAACGACAAATACCATACCTCCACCGTCACATCGGTGTCCCATGCATCTTTGTATTGATCATAGCGAGGAGCTAGTGTCATAACACGATGTCCTCTGGCCTGAACAGTGCGACAATCACAAAAGCAAGAACTGAAGTCAGTAAACTGAAAATGGATATGAGGGAAACGGACATATCTGCAAGAGAAAGTCATCTATTTACCGCCATCGCCGGAGGAAGTCCACCAAGGACATCGCCAAGTCCGCCAGTTTTACTCCATGGACCAACCTCAGCTGCAACAAAGATCACATTCAGTCGTTGCCCACATATGATTGTCCCAGAGCGCACGTTGCTATCGGTTGCATGCGCCTTTTTAGCAGCTTTCCTGGAAAGGGATTTTGCAGAGGACTTCATTTGCAAACCGTCCACCATGTTCAAGGTCCTTAGACCACTGTGAGTCATGCTTTGACTAATTAACCCAAACCGGGCTAAATTGGTTTTAGTTTCTGACCCATGGCAGTTGACATGAGAACTCCTCGACACAAAGTGTGAAGCAGTCACGGTTGCCATTCCACTCGGCTGTTCTAACAAAAGGAAAGAAAATTAAACAGTAAGAAAGTAGCAAATTTCCTATCAGAAGCTCTTAAAAGGGAAGGTTGAAATCGCTTTTAGCTACTCAAAAGGCTGAAACGTTTACAACAGTAATCCAACAAGTAGAACTTCACGTATTGGGTTTGGGCATGAAGTAAAATCATACAGCAAAAGGGAAGAAACAAAGCCAACAGAATATGCAATGACAATGCAGAAATGAAGCACAAATAAATTAAAAGATACAAACCACAAAAGATGGTTAAGACCAGACCTTAAAAGAGAAGAAAGAAAGAGGCCCCAAAGGGATGGATGAATTAGTTGATGAAAACTAAACCAGAACAAGTAGGTAAAAGGAAATGAAGTTAGTAACAGAAACCTTAGACCACCGAAAGATCTGAAGCGAAAGTCTTAGGTTCTTGTTTTGTGCTAAGAAGAGTGATCAAAGAGGGCTTCTCTTTCTCCTCCTCCTTCCCTCCTTCAGAGCATTATGTAGAGAATGAAATGCAGCACGTGGCAGAATGTCAATGAGAAGTCTCAGATACTAGGCACGTCAAGATTGGGAAATCACGTGATCTTGGGTGGTTTCCGTATGCATCGGATCAACAAGAATATGCTCAAAATTTTAGGCGGTGTAAGTAGGTACTATGTTTAAAAAAGAAAGATCTCTTTGTGGGGCAAACAGTAACAATAATAATAACAGCCAAGTCCAAGTGGAAGAAACGAGATCATCTGAGGTCCCACCCCATGGCTCCAGCGGTTCACATTTCGCGGTGCTGCACTCCTCGGTTGTCGCTTTCAGTTGGATTTTTATCGCTTTCATGTATTTTTTGATTAGTTGTAATGACTTTTGCTCTCATAGAATGGAAATTTCTTCTTGTCCTTTTCCTTTTCATTAGCTGGCTCTCCGAGGTCTAAACTAAAGAACAAGTGACCTCAGGTGTCATGGTTAAAAAAATCTATCAACAACTTTAATAATTGCTAGAAGAAAATAATTTCTAATCACAATCTATCTGACTAAGTTGCACTTCCTACTATAATATATTCATTACCCCTGTGCATAAGCACGTAATTTTCAGCATATCAAGTGGATGATAGCTACCGTCTAACTCGCCTTCCAACTTGACACCACTGCTGCACAAACTGTAACTATGCAAATAGAATAATAAGTTGTTCAATAACCAAGAGCTATTTACTCATAACCCCGTGAGCTGCACTGATTTTAGTTTGATTTTGTTCAACTTTGTACCTTCTCAGCCACCAAATTCCTTCACGACTTATTAGTAGTAAGTGGCCAAATTATTACTTTTATAACTATAAATCTCGGGAGTTAGACTTAGGTTTGGACTTAAAGATCTGTTATCACATTTGATTCATTTTTCTTGTAGACTTGTAAAATTAAGTGCTACAATATTTAATTATGTTTAGTCTCCCATGATCTGGTCTATAAGAGATAGAAGGAGAAAAGGTAATATTTTAGTAGAATAAGTTGGAAGGTAAAATGTCACCTCGTTCTTAAGAATAATAACTATTTTTATAGTTACTAATGAGTCTGTAAAATTATGAATTATGTCACGATATTTTGTACTATATGCAGATTCTCTACTTAGTGGATTTCTTGTTGGGATTTGGTCTTTAGGCATATTTTCATGGAACCAGATCCTCTGTTTAGTTTTTATGGTGTCTTATTGTGTCCAGTGAATCTCAGCCATTTATTCATGCAGGTCTCGTATGGACCCCACATAAATAAATGTAGGACCCGCATAAATGAATGGCTGAGATTCACTGGACACAAGAAAACACCATAAAATTAGACAGAAGATCCAGACTCTATTTTCATAGGTATCATTATTTCTTGAGTTTTAACTCACCTTAAGTGTGCTTGGAGGTTAGAAACTAAGTTTTTTAATTTTAGATATTGCCTAACAAATCTATCTTGGGAACAAAGATATAGGCTTCTATATCTTGACCATTTGTCTGTCGTAAAATGACTAAAAATGTCTAAAATTTTTGTCACAAATTCAATGTCTTCAAACAAGGATTAACTTTGCCTCTTGAGCTTGAGGGATTTTTTTAGGCTATGAAGATCTATAATCATGCTAGGCTCTAGTTTTTAGACTAGTGTTTTTACTAGTCCTAACTTTTTCATACGCCATGGTAGCACTTGTAAGATATGCTATCATGTACTTGAAATAGACATACAAGTGCATTATCACAAGCATTTGTCATCTTATGTTATGATAGATATAACTATTAGATGATAGTTCCCTCTAGATTGAGGCTTCAAAAATTTTATCTTGATAAGACATGCCTTTTTTTTTTCTTTAGTTTCATGCTTTTACATGATTAAGCTGATTATGCACTCAAAAGCCTGTGTGAGGCAAGAACGAATTATTAGCTTTAAAGGATTTGCATTAGGGTGATTATTTGACAACTATTTGATTGATTTTATGTTTACTCTCTAATACTAACTAATTAATGTTATGATGAGTTTAAGATACTTATTTTGTTTCATATTTTACTTTAGGTATAATTTGGAAGAACAAGAACCAAAATGAGCAAAATCCACCTCCTTGATGACGTTTTATCAATGTTCAATCTTGTTTGCCTTCATAGAGCAAGAACGAGATGAATTAGGGTGAAGACGGGACAAAGAATATAAGAATTTGAGTTACTGTGACTTACACGATCATGTATGAGATCAAGTAACTCATTAAATATGTGTACAAACTCGAAGATATTGGTTTAAGCAACCCTAAGACTTACACGTCCATACAGGGGCTTAAATGGTCCTGTAAGTCTATGTATGTTAGTTGTATATCTCTCTAAGATTGTGTAACTTTGTGATTTATGTCAAATTAACATATGCGATCTTTTACACACCCATATAACAAACCTTGTATAACCATGCAACCATAATTTTGCACTATAAAAGGGCACTTAAGAGGCCAAAAATTGTATAAAGAGATTAGAGACTTAAAAGGAGGCAGATTCCCTTCTTTTGAGAGCTATCAATAGATAAACTTTATCTTTCCAATTCAAAAGGGATACTAAGGCCTACTAACATTTTTGGGCATTGATTAATTTAGTAATGTTGTTATTAACTCTCATTTCAGATTGATTATGTTATTCTATGTTTGATATTTTGGATTTACATATGAACGATTTAGATAGACCTACTAGATTATTCATGTATGGATTCGTTGCTAAAATCTAGATTGTAATATATAATTGTTGTGCATCTGATTCACTTACGGTAAACTAACGGCTAAGCATCATTAGGGATTACATAACGTAGGTTAAATGAATCGAGCATATATGATTATTGCTTAGATTAACCTGTTTTCCTATAACATAACGTGGTTGTCACACTAAATCTATAGAGCTTATTCTAGGTTGTCTAATAGTTATACCTAATTAAAGAACTTGTTTTAATTAGATACAACATGTGGAAAAACTAGGATTAGCAGTGATTGTTGTTAATTTAAAGTTAATAGTTTCAAAAAGAGGTACGAGAATAATATGATGATTGATTGTACACATTCATGTAAAGCTCAAGATTGAATCACAAACTAGATTCAGAACCTATTGATTTGACCTAGCAATTTGTATTGTTTGATTTGATTTGTATTTTATAGTTTAGTTTTACTTTATTTCCTTATTTGAATTCAACCGAACCCCCCTCCAATCCTAAATGCTTATTTATTCATTATAAATTTTAAACATATACTCTATGTGAATATGATCCTTTCTCACCACTACTACAAATTTAGTTGTACAGAGTTAGGTTTTATTTTCTGATGTGTTTAATAGATCAAGCAATATCTTGGCATCGTTGCCCGGAAGTCAAGTGATTTTTTTGTTTGATATTAATTATATATATATAATAATTAGTTTTTACAGTTGTTTCTTGAGTTTTTATATTTGTTATGTTTGTGTATGACAGTGATGAGATCTCCTCATCAATACCATATACAATTTGATCCCAAGATCGAAAGGACATTTCAAAGGCTGTGTAGCAAAAATAGAATAATTCTAGGAATAGAGCAAAGAATTGAATTGGAAGAAGCTATGCCTAGTCCAAAAACTCTAAAAGAGTTTGTTGCCCCATATTTGACTCAAAGACCCTTTTTGCATTACTTTTCCAAATTTTGCTGAGTATATTATTTTTAAGCTTAAGTTTGGATTGATACATCTTCTGACTAATATTTATGGTCTTACAGGTGAGGATACTTATAATAACCTCAAGGAACTTAATATGGTTTGTCTTAGTATGAAATGTTGGACTCTATTTCTGGAGCCCAACATCCAGAGTCATAAAATGTGATCTTCATTATCCCGTATCATCGGAGCCCAACTCTTGCTCTGATACCACAGATGTTGGATCCAGTTTCCAGAGCCTAACTCTTATTCTGATACCATGAGTGTTGGGCACCTCGCCCTCACAAGTCACGTGCCCGACGTCTTAAGTGACATCCGAATGCGCATCCCACAAAGGTCCGTCACCATAATCAAACTCATTTCTTCAAATTCAAAATAGATTTTGGAAATCTTCAAACTAGAATTACAAATTGAATTCTTCAGAACATTTGTAACTCTATGTCTCTAGTTTATTTAGAAACAATAATCATCTCATGTGGAGCGCTATAGATCAAGATATGATTAAATTACCAAAGTATGTTCATATCCAATTCCTACTCTTCCAACTGATTTCCTCACTTTCTTTCCATCAATCTTTTTCAAATCAAGACCAAAAGCTACCAATTTTACAGAGAGATAGAGGAACGTGTTAGTAATCTATTAGTTTAAGAATCACTTCATTTGGAGGTCAGATGACAAATTTATGACCAAAAGAATCAAACATATTCAGATCTGGAAAACCCTTCGGGTAGCGAAACGTGATGTAAATCACACGTTAATATATCGAACAATAATAATGCCAAGATACACAAGAAAGGGGGGTTTGAATTGTGTAACCTTTTCGATTATATACCCTTTAAAAACTATTTAGTACTATCCTTGTTAATTTCAGAACCTTATCGAAAACCAATATGTAACTAGTTTAAAAACTTTGTTAATATTGAAAAACAACGATATAAGTA
>JANZLX010000212.1:24562454-24574540 GCA_025531955.1 Erythroxylum orinocense
CTGATCTTGTTTATGTTTTATTATCCTTATACCATATCATGTATGGATTGGCATGTTGATTTGGATTTGTTGCTTCCACTGTAAGTAATGATTTCTTAAAAGTTTTAAAATCTACTGTTTTCCAAACAAAGCATGTTTTCTTTTTCCGATCCAACATATGTGAAGTGTACAATATCTGATAGGCTTCAAGCATAATCAGATAAATGTACATTTGTGCGATATCCGAAAGAAACTTTTGGTTATCAATTCTATCATCCTATTGAGCAAAAGGTGTTTGTCTCAAGATATGCTACATTTTTAGAAAAGAGTTTATTGTCAAAGAAAGTAGTGGGAGTGAAGTTGGATTTAGAGAAGTTTAAGAACCATAAATTCACATTGACATGGAACAAGAACCTCAAGTTGATACATACAATGTACAACAGATAGCTCAAGAAACACATAGTCCGTGACGAACTAGTAAGATACATCGTCCTACTGTTATATTAGATCTACATATTAAGTATGGAGAGGAAAACGTATCACTCATAAAAGATGAGCTGACTACTTTTAAAGAAGCAATGTCAGACGTTGATTCTTTAAAATGGCAAGAAGCCATGAAATCCAAAATGGAATCCATGTACACTAACTAGGTATGGACTTTGGTGAATGCACCTGAAAGTATAGTACCTATTGGGTGCAAGTGGGTCTTTAAAAGAAAAATGACATGGATGGAAATGTACATACGTACAAAGCAACATTGGTGGCGAAAGGTTACAGACAAAAAGGAGTTGATTTTGATGAAACCTTTTCGGCTGTAGTAATGCTTAAATCCTTAAGGATTTTATTGGCTATAACTAAATACCATGATTATGAAATTTGGCAAATGGATGTCAAAATAGCATTTCTCAATGGGAATTTGCAAGAGGATGTGTACTTGACACAACTTGAGGGTTTTGAATCCAAAGAATTTCTTAATCAAGTTTGTAAGTTGCAAAGGTCCATTTATGGACTTAATCGTTGAGTAGGAACATTCGTTTTGATGAGACAATCAAAGAGTTTGATTTTATCATAAATATGGATTAACCTTGTGTTTACAGGAAGGTAAGTGGGAGTGCAGTCATTTCCTTAGTACTTTATGTGGATGACATATTGCTCATAGGAAATGACATTTCAGTGCTCCAGTCTGTTAAGATATGGTTATCTAAGAGCTTTTATATGAAGGATATGGGAGAAGCAGCTTATATACTAGGAATAAAGATCTATCGAGATAGATCAAAAAGGTTGCTTGGATTATCTCAATCTACGTACATAGATAAAGTGCTAAAGAGGTTTAGTATGGAGAATTCCAAGAGAGGATTCTTACCCATGTCGCATGGGATTTCTCTCACAAAGAGTTTGTGTTTACAAACACAAAAGGAGATAGATAAAATGGATTGTATTCTATATGCTTTGGCAGTTGGATCAATCATGTATACGATACTATGTACTAGACCAGATGTTGCTTATGCTTTAAGCATAATAAGCAGATATCAAGCTAATCCCGGTGAAGGTCACTGGAATGTTGTGAAAAATATGTTGAAGTACTTAAGAAGGACTAAAGATATTTTTCAGGTATATGGAGGAGCTGAACTGAGTGTTCAAGGTTATTTAGATGCCAGTTTTTAGTCAGCTCAAGACGATAGTAGATCGCAGTCAGGGTATATTTTTACTCTTTATGGTGGTATAGTTAGTTGAAATATTCCAAACAACTAATCATCATAGATTGAACGACCAAGGCAGAGTACATTGCTGCGTTAGAGGCAGCAAAGGAAGCAGTTTGGATCAGGAAGTTCATCACTGAACTTGGAGTGGTTCCTAGCATTGTTGAGCCCATAATATTGTATTGTGACAACAAAGGTGCTATTGTGCAACCAAAAAAACCCAAGTCTCATCAACGGTCCAAACATATACTTAGGAAGTTTCACTTGATCAGGAAGATAGTGGAGCGAGAAGACATAACATTGGAGCGAGTTCCCACTGAAGAGAATCTAGTAGATCCTCTTACTAAGCCACTGTCTCAAAAGAGACACGATAGACATATGGATGGCTATGGTATTCGATACATTAGCAATTGGCTTTAGTGCAAGTAGGAGATTGTTAGTTTATGCCCTTACAACCAATTTATTTTGGTTGTAAATATTTGTATGACATTTTTATTAATTAATCAAAGGCATTCTTTATCTTTATGTATTTGTTAATTATTTAATTATTATTCATAATGATAAACTCCTTAGAATAATTACTGTGTAATTAAAATTATGATGAGATCATAATTATAAGATTCGTTATACACATAAGTATTATTCCTAAATGTTCCTAGTTATAGTTTCATCAAGACTCGATATTGTTGAAACAGTAAAATTAGCACACATTATGTTTCTTTCTTATAAAGAAAGTAATTGATCTCATTAATTAAAGTATAGAGATACTTAAACTAATGTGTGGGTGATTATTAGAGAATAAGTCACTGAACTGACCCGATTATGATAATTTCGAATGGAATATTACTTATGTGTCTATGGACTATCTCACAATGATGGTTGTATAATTAATCCTCAGACTTGAGATTACCAAAATATCTAGTGTGAGAATTATTATGTTTTGATACTACTTATGAATTGTCCTAGGATAATTATGTTGGTAGATAATTGATAATTGAGTAAGTTGATAAAGGATTCGTCACTTTAAAGTAATTAGAGAGAATATTCTATTGTTCTTGATTGGTAATAATTTATAGAATTCTCTTGCCAGAGTGAATTGATATTTGAAAAGGAGTTTTCAAATTCAATTATAAATCAATTATTAATTAGCAAGAACAAACATAATTGGATGATAAGAGTAGAAACTATATCTATACTCTGTCCAATTAGAATATTAGATGATGAAAGGATTAAATTATACATTATAGTCATGTATGGACAGGTTAAGTCAATCACTTTGACATTCCTAATAATTGGGTAATCATGATATGTTGTTAGACGTCAATCATGATTTATAATTATGAATTTTTTAATTGAAGAATTAAAGATAAATTAAAAGGAGTTTTAATTTATCTAATCTAATTGTGAATTAGAATTATAATTTATAATCATTGGCAACTTATTAGAAACCTAATGGGTCACACATCAAAGAGCAATTTGTGAAAGAAAAAGCAATTTAATTAAGTTAGACTTAATTATAAAATGAAAAAAGCTATTGTCAAAGCTATTAATTAGTAAGATTTTTCCTAAAATGAAAAAAGCTATTGTCAAAGGTTTGAAAGCTTTGAAGTTTGTGGCTTAGAGTTGTTTGTTTTGCAATGCAATTGGGATCAAACTCGCAACATGGTGGCTAGATTGCTCTGCACCTCACAATTTCATACAGATGAAGCTTCCTCAAGGACCGACGAAGGTTTAGCACCACAAGCCTAGCCTTGAAGAGAACGGCAGTGACACATTCAACATTTCTTTCACGGAAGGGCCCACAGATGGCTTTGGAGATCTAGCCTTGTGGTTGAAACGTAGTCACACATTTTTTTTTTTTTTGGTTACAGTAGTCACATGTTATTAGGTCGAAGGTTTGCTAGTGGAAGTCATTGTTGACTGACGAGAAAGCGAAAGCATACGAATTTATATATATATATATATTTGTTTTAGTTCCCGAGCCAATTTATACTTATAAATCGAGTAAAATATCTTTCAGACTCATCGACGAGCAAGGAATTCATACCATGATACCAAGAATCAGTAAGGGAATCACTTTCGCCTTCAAGAACTAAAATTGTAATGCTTACCTGACTTTGTTAGTAAATAAAGTTTACAATTCTCATCCATGTCAAATTTCAAAGTTTAGCTTTAATTTTTAAGTTTCTTAATGTAAAAGAAAGATTTGTCGTTTTCGAAACTCTGGAAACTAAAACACGTACGAAATAAAAACGATTTATTTAAACCATATATAGGATCATCATCAAAATAAATAGTTAATTAAAACGTTACATATATCAATGAAATTTTAATTAAATAATATTGTAATAATAAAAATCAGATAGCAGTCTATTTTAACCTTGTGCTCAGTAACATATTGAAATAAATTGTGATTCATATAATAATCATTGCTCTGTTTATTTTCATTTTTATTTTTATTTTGTTTTCAAATTTAGAAAAAATAGTTTGTTTGAATTTTTAGTTTCTATTTTTTATTTTTGTTTATTTCAGTTTTTAAAAGTTATGAAACCATATAAAGTTTTTTTTGCATAACCTGATACTCCAAGAAAATTACAAATTACCGATGGTAAAATACAATAGTTAATTAGCGACAGAAATCCCGTCAGTATCATTGTCGAAAACATTGCATTTTGCAACGGACAAAATATTTGTTGGTAAAAATTGAGGGAAATTATTCTGACAATTTTTCCGACAGAATATAGCGAGCGATAGAAAAGCGATATCTGACAATAAATTACGCAAAAATGCTTGGCAGCATAAACAAGCGTCAGGGTGTATTGATGGGACTGTATTTTGTCGGTGATTTACCAACAAAATAACGATTTGTGGATAAAATTAAAACATAAATGTCGTGATTAGTTTAGGCTTCAACGTTTTTAATAAAATGAAAACGATGTCGTTTGGTTTAAAACCAAATGACATCATTTTCAGTAAATATTAAACCTACCCACAAACCCCACCCCCTCGTCCATCCTCATTTTCTCCTATATGTTTTTCTTCTTTTTCTCCTCGCCATCGCTAGTTCCCTGTCACCGTCACTGTCCGTGATTCTCCTTCGTCCATCGTGCTTGCTTCAGTTTTCTCATTGTCTACCCTTCTCTACGTCCATCTTCTTCCATCACGGGCCATCATCATCGTCTTTGTTTAATCATCGATTGAGGTAAGTGATCCATCTTTGATTTTTTTTATGATGTCGTTAGGTTTTGTTTTTTATTGGGTTTTGTGTACTGCTTGGATTTTCTGGTTTGATTGTATGGGTAATCATCGGATTTTTGTTGAGAACATGGTTGAGGTACTGGTTTAATCATCCATTGAGGTCAAAATGTTATATGTTGATATTTTTGTAATGCATTATGCTTTCTTTACTGCCCATATGTTATGATAATGATGATAGATTAATCCTACTTATTGTATTGTGAAGGTAGCAAGTACTTATTAATGGTGATTTGAGAAAGAAATCCAAATTAGCAAAGTCCAAATGGAAATACATATACTTTAGAAAGAACTTATTAAGTTTTTGTAAGTCAAGTGAAAAGAAAAAATTATTATAAAAAATGATTTAAAACTTAATTAAGTTTTTATAAGTCAAGTGAAAAGCAAAGATCACTACAAAGTCATATTTTGTACATAATATGATTTTGTGTATTGAGATGTATGATGATTTTCTACATAAAATAATTAGCTACTGTCCATATGGGATTGCTTCATTTATACGCATTCAAGGTATGCATTGGGGACTTTACTATATCTTAAAAGGAATATGACTTAAGATTTTAAAGACTTAGCAATTAATGCACTTGATGTAAAGTTAATATTATTATAATTAGTCAAAAATGTTACTAATTCAAGAGCCTAAAAAGAATAAAGGAAAAAAGTGCACAAGTCTTCTCCAAATGAAAATAAACAAGTCATGACAATAAACAAGGCATTGTGTAACATAAAATATTTGTATTTTAAAATATTTTTCCTGCTTAGTGTTTTGAATTGAGTTTCCCAATGATTGAATTGAAACGCAAAATAAAGGTCATGTTTCCATTATTGTTATAAGTTAGTTACTCCATCTATATTTAGGTTTAAATCATATTAATAGTTACTAAACATATGAATTAAAATTAATGTTATATAAATGAACAACAGCAACAATAACAACAACACCTAGTGAGAGTTTCATGCATATTTTATGTTATGTCAGCAAACTATACTTGTTTGCATTTTATCATTATTGTGTGATAAATGAAAATATACTTTTAAGTAATCGTGCATTTCAATTTAACTTCAAATGTAAACTTAGGAACATTTGAGATCACACCTGGGTTCATTCTTCCCTCTAAAAGTTACTTTGTTATTTTAAATTCATGTTCTTGGTTTTTCATAATTGAATTTGTTTCTGTAGGAAAATTTTAAGGTGACAAGACAAGCTTCCTAAGATTAAGACCATCGGTTTTCTTTGGCAAGTAAGATTGTTGGCTTCTCCTCTTTCATTTAGTCAAAATTATTTCCTTTTTAGATTATAATGCATATTTATTTTACTAGTATTTATGTCTTTGTTAATATTTCATAATATATTTAAATTTTTTGAATTTTTTTAATGATTCAAGGTTCAATACATTTTATTCCTTTGTGTTTCCTCGTATTGATCATTTAATAACATGTACCACAAGTTTGTAATAGAATTAATTGACCAATGTTACTGTCCTATCCAATAAATGGTTAGTTTTCTTTCTAATGAATGTTTTAGGTTATTTTAAGTATAAATAGATTACATATGAATTATATGAGTGATATTAGGCATAATAGATAGTTGTTAAGAGTTTTGAGAGGCAAGAGAGTGGATTTTTTCATTATATAACATATATTAAGACTTTGTTTATTGGTTTTATCATGAAAATTACTTTTTTAATTTGTATAATTACTACAATTAGGACAATTGCTTGTATAATTTGAAATTTGGATTATATGAATAATTAACTATGTCATTGGTCTTATTAATGCACTTAATATTTTTATGAATTTAATGAATTAAGTATTATATACATATATAGTTAGGTTGTAGTTGTTTATTTCAATGAAATTTCAATGTATGACAAATTCCTAGAAAAGTATAATTATCATTTGATGCAGGTGCAATTTAAACATATTAACTAGTTTATGTTTAGGATGTTTAAACATTAAATTGTTAATTTATTAGGACACATTTTTATAACGAGTGAAGTTGCCTATTTTTTATAACATCTTGTTTCATTGTGAAATTCATTATTAAGACTTGCACTCCTATATGGGTGGGACCTTTTGAATTTGATAGATAATATAAAATTTATCTTTAATTTTTTTCTTTAGCACTATTAATCTATATAAAATTAGTGATCAAATATAATTCAAGTCATGCAACTACTATAAGTTTTAAAGTTATAAAACCCCCTAAATTTACAATGTCTATAACATTAGTGGTGCCATCGTAATATATGTCACAATGGTCCCCATATGTTGAATTGATGTACTACACACTCTTTATGTTTGATGATTATTATTTCCATACAAGATCAATCTCAAAGTACCAATATGGAGAATAGGAGAAAACCTTTGTTTTTGAAGGAATTGAAAAAATTATGAAAAGTTCAAATTCTTGTCTTCTATGGAGCTATGGAGATCATATTGAATCAAATACATTATTGCTAGATGATTCACAATATAAGGTTTTACGTAATATATCTAGCGTATAAATTTACTGTTTACCTTTTATCTTTATTATAGGTGCATAATTGCTTTCTTTGTTTTATGATTTTACACCTTCCTATTTATATGTCTAACCTCTCTTTTGTTTATATAAGGAGTTGAAGTGTTTCCTCACTTGTACCGATATTAAGATAATAACAATTCTACCTTAGGTGAGATACTCTAATGATTGTTAAAGTTAATACTATTTAACTACTTATAAGTGCTTCAATCTTATCTTGTTTCTTTATCCTTATATATATACGGCTTTGGACAAGATTAGAAGGTACTCTTCATATGTATTTAGACTAATTGATTAGAGCATCATATGTTCCAAATTATGTCACATAGAATCCTGGAACATATGATCAGCATGCCATATTTCCCTAGTGTTTTTACTTGTATGAGTGAAATTCCTAATTCTTTTGTCAAAAGAAGTTCCAAATGTTTAATCTTAAGGAAGGTTCCATTTATTTTCCATATGTGATTTCTTCTTGCCCAATCATCTATCAACACTAGGTCATCTTCATAGTAATTATATTGCAATCCCTCTTCATAGCAATTATATTAAGCACTCTCCTAATATTTCTCCATTAAGATAAATTACAAAAGGGCATAAGCAACAAGTTAATTCCAATATTCACAAAACAATGATTTATTCATCCAATATAACTTTTAATCTTTATCCTTTTTTTAGTTCTTATATATCTCTAAATGAATCTTTTCTCTCATGACTCTTATATGATCTTGATGTATTTTTTCTAACATGTTCTATTATTGCCATCTTTTTTTTTAAATTTGTTATCCGTTAGTAAATTCCTAAGATCTCATTATTATTTTTATTATAATCAAATTTCGCTAGATATTGAATCTAAAAACTTGGAATATAATTGATTTGGATAGAATAATGTAAGGCTTATATCACTTGAATACACGTCCTAACATAATTCTTATTTAAATTCAAACTTTGGAAATTAACTTGTAGTTGATTAATTCAAACATGAATACTTGAACATCATTGTGATTAATTCAAACTTAGTATTAACATAATGAATTCATAGGTTTAAAATTAGTCATATTACTTCATTTAAAGCATAGATTCAGTAATACATGGTCTTTTAAAATTTAGCGTTGCTAGAGTTGATATTGATGTCATTATTTGCTAAAAAATGCTGAATTTTTTCAATGCCTTTTAAAGTTGTACAAAATTGTTTTTATTTAACAAACTGGTGAGTGGTAGAGCCAAGATAACTTAATTGCGTAAATATTTCTTATAGCAATTTGTAAGGACAAAAAATTCAAGCAATTCAAAAACATTAATGGGACTAAACCATTTATTTATTGTTTAAAATTTTCTTTAGTCTACTTTTTATGAAATCATAAGCAATAGGATGACCTAAATACTTTAATCCTTATTTTCTAAAAGCACGTTTTCTTATCTTAAGAAAAATTGATGATGCCTCAATATTTTAATAGCTTTTCTATCATGTTCAAAATGCATAATCTAGTTATAAATCAAAATATCATTGAAAAGATAACACTAATTCGCGAAAGTAATCATAAAAATTAGAACTCATTATAACTTGAAATGTAAAGGGCAATTACAAATGTCAAAAGACATGACTAGATATTCGCAATGACTATTATAACTACAAAATACAATCTTAGGAGTATCCATAAGATGTACACAAACTTGATGGTAACTATCTCTAAATCTAATTTTGTAAAATACGTTGCACCATAAAGCTCATCTAACATATCATCAAATTCAGAAATAGGAAATCGGTATTTAATCTTCATGAAACTAAGGTCTTCATAGTTAGTGCCAAAGCATCATGTTTCATTCTTTTTAACTAATAAAATAGGAAAGGAAATGAGACTAGTTCTTAATCTTACAAACTTTAATTTTAATATGTCATGAAATTTGTTTTAATTGTAATTTTTAAAAATAGGAATACATTAGGCTCTCACATTAAAGGAATTCGGTGATCCACTTCCCTAGTTATTAGCAATTATTTAGGTCCTTAGAAAATATCCTTAAAAGCTCCCAGTAATTTTGCATATCTGGATTAAAGCCTTATTGTATGCCTACTTTCGATGGTTACAAGAAAACAACAAACATGAAACACCCTTATCTAAATTCCTTTTATTCATATTTTAAGGATGTTGATTGAATGGTTTGCTCATTTATCCATTACACTCTTTTGAATTGATTCTTTAATTCAGACTTTATGGTTATTGATGAGAATGTCAAACGCCATACTTTCTTCATTTGATATTTAGCGTTTTATGAATATGTTATACCTAAAAATGTACTTATTATTGCTATATTTTGATTTAGGAGATAAATGGAGGTATTAAGGAAAAATTGATGTTATATATTTGAGAATGTATTTGTTGTCTTTCATCGTTATAAGAATAAATCACTCTATCTATTGTTAGGCTTGTTAAACAAACTCAAAATTACTTTAACCCAATTACGTTTAGTCTAAAAGAATAGGACCTATTTAACTAAATGTGTGTGATTTGGATGAACAAACTTATGATCACATGAATTTAGATAAAGGGTTAGGAATAACATATAAGATATGTTTTGACAATAGTTTTTATCTAAAATATATATGATTCATATGCGGCATGATTGACAAATCTGTTATCTACTTAATTTAAGTTTAGTTGGTTTGGAAAGTAATCTCAATATTAACTAAATTTGACTGGGATCCTGGCCTAGTAGAGACATTAGAGAAATCTTTCTAAATAGTAGTGAGGGCTATTTTAAGAATAAAATAGTAGGAATAACCAAATAGATGGCTAAAGTTCTGATCTTATTTGATAGCTATGCTATATAACCAACATAATTATGTTATATTTATATTTTTTAAGTAGAAATTACCTTTTTTTAGTGTACATAATAGTAAATGTCAGTTACTAAATTGATGTTAGTTGTGCAATCCTAAATAACTTCAAGAATGTTCCTTAACTTAGGCATAACTTTCTCATATAAGCTTTAATTGGGATGACTAAGATTCTAGAAAATGCTTAGAAAAGATAATAAACTTTAGCGATTTGAGTACATGAAACAGTCTAAGTACAGATATGTCTGAGGCTATAATGTTGTCTAGACAAAGAGTAGAAATTAAAGTTTGGTACTGAGGACTCAACATGCTACATGGATGAATGAAGACCGTATTAGATAAAAAGGAAATTACCAAAGAGGGCATGACCTGGAAAATGAGCATCTTAGAGTTCTTATTCCCTTTGGAAAGGTTTAGAAAGAAATATTAGGATGCACAGTCTAACACACAAATATGTTGTAGACTATATTCGTGATGGAAGTTGATGCATTTTCCTATTTAAAGAGCCAGAGAACCTAATTTTGAAAATTAGCTTTAATTCGAAGATTTCCTAGGTTGTTGGAGCGGATAGTCATCTTACTTTTCAACTCACTTCTCTTGTCCATAAACCTACGTGGCTGAACTTGTACACTTAATCAAAGGAAACTAAAATCGTGGAATGTACTAAACTTTTGTTATTTATTCTTTTTGTTTTATTTATATTTTAAGTATTGAATGCTCTTTTGTGTTTATCTTTCATAATTGTTTTGACTCATTGCTAGGAGGCCTACTGCTTTATTATTTTTTACAATTTATTATTTAATATGCAATTGTTAAATCCATATAATCTATAAAGTAACTATGGTTTGGTGGATAGCTACGTTAAAATTCTTAGATCCTAAGAAGAATAACTGACTAAATTTAATATCCACACGTGATTGTGTTATTTTGTTTCATCAGTCCTTCTAAATCATGAATTTGCTACTTAATTAAATATTTGATGTGTGACCTAGGGTTTTATAGTAGTTAGGAATAAACAGATTAAACTTCCCGATTTATAGAATGAAGCTATAAGAAATAACACAAAATAAATATTAAGTTGAGAGCTTTTCCCTTTTCTTTGGGAGAATCTAATAAACATTGATTGTATTACCTATGATTTTAAAGAAATATTTTCCTGCATCATGTTCTATAAATATAAGAAAAGAAATAAGAAGTGCAATGGAGAGGCTCTCCACGAGATAATGGGAGTAATTTAAGAAGCTTTGTGTAAGTTGCCTACACCACTATTGAGGGGCATCGGTAGACAAAACCCTGAGGGGTCCAAATATGACTACTAATTCTCAGCTGATGCAACCATCAGAAAGGTGAATGAGGTAAGTACTTCCTCTATTCAACAACTATTATTTGACCTTACCTCAGTACTTCCTCTATTGAACAACTATTATTTGACCTTACCTCTTTTGTTAGACAATTTGATTTAGTGACGGCACAATAAGTCAAGACTTGTGGGATACATGCTAAAGCAAGGCAACCAACTGAAATGTGTCCAATATTTTATGACTAGCAGAAATAGACTGCGCGAATGCGCAGTGGTAGTGCCCAATTAATTTAAAAAAAAAAGAGTATTCTATAAATGAATATATTAATATTTAAGGGAAAAATGGAATTGTAGGATTGAAGTTAAAGTTTTGTCAAAAGAAAAAGAATGAATGTAATTTTGTTAAAATAAGAAATTGTAATTTTTTCAAATCCTTGAAATGTATAGTAAAGAATGAATAAAAAAATAAATGGTTGAATGAATTAAAAAGATAAATGG
>JANZLX010000212.1:24601751-24619992 GCA_025531955.1 Erythroxylum orinocense
AAATACAATTTTATATTGATCTCTCTAATCCTGGGAACTAATAACTTAATATCATAGACTTATTGTATATACATACGTACATACATACATACATACATATAATTATCATAGTAATTATGTATATAGATATATTCTGTAAACTCTTGCGATACATAATACAATTTCACAAGTGAAACGTACCCCTTCTTGGGACCGATGATGGATCGAAGAAACACAGATAGTGCAAAGAAAAAGACAAGATAGAATAGATCTTTGTAGAGGAGACCTAGCCTCAACTGACAAATAGTCAATATCAGTATTAATTGATCGATGCCTTTATTACTATCTGTGCCCATTAATTTATAAGGGCCATAGTTACAAATATCATAAATAAACTACCCACCCACTTCTCAGGTCGCTATCACAAAAGTATAGGCAGAGAAATAGGAATCATTGAAACAAAATAACAGATAAAACCAAATAACTTGCTAAAGACAAAGTCAAATCTTATCACGTGGAGGAATTTCCGCCCACGTAACAGATCCCTCCCTCTTACAAAGAGCTCTTGTCCTCAAGAGCAAAATTAGGGAATTGCCTTCCAATGAACACCACGTCCTCCCAAGTTGCATCTGATGGAGACGAAGATGACCAGTGAATAAAAACTTGCCTTTTCCTCTTGTTCATCCTGTGCCTAAGAACAACAAGCGACTGCACCATTTCTTCGTCATAATGGAAGTCTGGTAGCTGTGGCTGGACTTGAATGTTAGGCCCCACGCATGGCTTGAGGAGTGAAATGTGAAATACCGAATGAACCCGTGACGTCGAAGGCAAATCAAACTTATAAGCAATAGACCCAATCTTTTCAATTATTTTAAAAGGGCCATAATATTTTGCAGATAGCAACGAACTTTCGTATAAATGGTTGGAGCTTTAAGTAAACCATGTCTCCAACTTGAAAAACACGCTATGTACATCGTTGATTAGAAAACCGCTTCATACAACTTTGGGCAGCTTTAATTTTCTCTTGAGCAAACCTCACGATGGCGTCTTTGGCCAGAAGTTCCTGCTCTACTGCTTCTAATCTTGTTGTTCTCGATACATAAGAGATTAGAGTTGGAGACTCTCTCCCATAAACAATTTCAAATGGCGTCTTTTTGGTAGTGGAATATAGGCTAGTATTATAGCAATACTCAGCCCATCGAAGCCACTTCAACCAGTACTCAGGCTTAGAACTCGTAAAACACCGTAGATACATCTCCAAGCTCTTATTATCAACCTCCGTTTAACCGTTAGTCTGTGGGTGATAAGCTGAACTAATTTTAAATGAAGTCCCATTAAGTTCGAAAAGCTCTTGCCATAAAAGGCTAGTAAATGTTGAATCTCGACCACAAACTATAGACTTTGGCATTCCATAGAGTTTAAACACCTGCTTAAAAAAAACTCGAGCCACACTTACGATAGTGTAAAGGTGAGATAGAGCAATAAAATGGGCATATTTAGAAAGCCTATCCACTACCACGAATATCACTATTTTTTCACCAGATTTTGGCAATCCATCGATGAAATCAATTGACATATCTTCCCAAATTCTTTCAAGAATTGGAAGAGGATACAGCAGTATGGAAGGGAATGTTTGCTCACTTTTGTGTCTTTGACAAACATCACATTCGCGGATAAATTGCATGACTTTGCTCCGTAGCCTAGGAGAGTAGAAATTAC
Source organism: Erythroxylum orinocense (assembly GCA_025531955.1). NCBI lineage: Eukaryota > Viridiplantae > Streptophyta > Magnoliopsida > Malpighiales > Erythroxylaceae > Erythroxylum > Erythroxylum orinocense. The sequence goes on from JANZLX010000212.1 coordinate 24,603,450, forward strand.
TTCGTACCCGTTGATAAGTCCTATGAAATCCTTCATGGGTTGAAGAGTGGAATTGATCAATAATGGAGAGAAGTAAAGGAGAGTTTTTTTTCAAATAAATACGTTGCTTGAAGAAAAAAATTCCCTCTTTATTTTCCCAAGGACCCACAGCATCATCCTTTTGCAAAAGTTGGAATATGCGTTGAATAAATGGGCTATTTGCATGTTCCTCTTTAATCGTGTCTACCTAATTTGGTACTAACTTGAAAATTGCCTATAGATGATCTACCCCATCCTCCTCATATTTGCGTGATAATGCATCGGCGATGATATTTTCTTTTCCTGATTTATATTCAATAATGAAGTCAAATCCCATTAGCTTAAGTAACCACCTTTGCTGAGCTATGGTGGCTATTTTTTGGTTCCACAAGTGTCGAAGACTTTGATGATCAGTCTGAACAATAAATTGCCTTCCCAATAGATAAGGACGCTACTTCTTTACTGCCAGAACGAGAGCTAAGATGTCCTTCTCATATATGGATAAGAAGAGTTTCTTCCCGTGTAATGCTTGACTGAAGAAAGCTGTTGGCCTTTCTTGTCTGATTACTGCACCAGGTATCCAATACCTGATCCAGAAGCATCGCATTCCATAATAAATTTGTTGGAAAAATCTGAGAAAGCCAAGACTGGAGCTTGCATCATGGTTTTCTTTAATTTAGAGAAAGCTTCTTCCGCCTCCCTACTCCAAGTAAAGTGATTCTTTTTAAGCATGTCTGTCAGAGGAGCTGCAATCTTACCAAAACACTGGATGAACTTTCGATAATATCCACATGACCCCAAGAATCCCTGCATAGCGTTTTGCGTAATAGGCTTAGGCCAAGCTAAGATTGCCTCAATCTTTTTCGAATCAATTGCCACTCCATGGTTAGAAATAACGTGACCCAGGTACTTGATATTTTGTTGCCCAAACTAACATTTTTCAAGTTTCACGAAGAGTTGGTGGGATTGTAACAAGGAAAATACCATCTCTAGATGTCGTAAATGATCATCCCAACATTTACTATAAATCAAAATATCATCAAAAAATACAACACAAAGTTTCGAAGATGATCTCGAAATACCTCATTCATAAGCGACTGGAAGGTGGAAGGTGCATTAATCAAGTCGAAAGGCATGACAAAAAACTCATAATGGCCTTGGTGGGTTCTGAACGCAGTTTTTTGCTATATCTTTAGGATGAACACTTAATGGTAGCCAGATCTCAGGTCTAGCTTAGAAAAGAATTGGGCTCCGTGTAATTCATCCAAAAGCTCATCAATTACAGGAATTGGAAACTTATCCTTCACAGTAATCTTGTTGAGTGCCCCGTAGTCAACATACATATGCCATGATCCATATTGTTTCTTTACCAAAAGAACTGGGGAAGAATATGGACTGTGGCTATGGGGAATAATTCCTGCTCGCAACATATTAGAAACAAGCTTTTCTATTTCAGTTTTTTGAAACTGTGGATACCTATAGGGTCGTACCGAGATAGGTTCATGGCCAGAAACAAGTGGAATTCGATAATCTTGTGAGCGTATGGGAGTTAATGTGGCGGGTTCCTGTAGAACTGTGCGGAAGCGCTTCAGTATATCTCGAACTTCAGGAAGAATTATAGCTTGTGGACTGGATGCAACAATTATGTGAAGATAAATCCCATATCGAATGTTTTTGGTCAACTCCACTGCTTGGACGTCAGACACCACCTGATTCTTAGGAGCTAAAATGCCACGTAAAATAACATCCTGTTCTTGGAAATTAAATTTCATAGTAAGGCGAGAGAAATCCCATGTGATGGGACCCATAGTCTCTAGCCAACATGTGTCAAGGACTATATCACAGCCTTCGAGTGGAAGTAAATAAAGATCCACCCATGTAGTGAATCCTTGGATGGTGATAGGAACTTGTTTACTCTTCCGTTTACTAAACAATCGATCACCAGATGCCAATAGAACTTCAAACCGCCCACTACTAGTAGTGGGTATATGAGCCTTTTTTTCAAAATTTTCATCAATAAAATTATGAGTGCTACCTGTGTCGATGAGAATAGTAGCTATACTCTGTTTAAGTTGGCCCTTCAAACGCATGGTTCGCAGATTAGGACTCCTGGTGAGTGCGTGGATTGAAATAGATGACTTCTTCTCCTCTGGATCTTCAATCTCCATATCCACATCATCCTCACTATCATCTTGTACAACTTGTATAGAAAATAAATTTTTACAATGATGTCCTACTTCATACTTTTCATTACAGCGGAAGCACATCTTGAGTTTCCTACGCTCGTTAAGTTCATCTACACTGAGCTTTTTAACTGGACTAACTGTAGCAGTAACAGTTGTAGATTAAGGTGGCAACAAGTTGCTCTTGGGTACACTGGATACTCATTTTTGGGTTATTATTTTGGCTTCAAACAAACGAGCAAGGGAAATGGCAGTGGAAAGTGTAGCCGGATGATTCGCTTGAACCTCGGTGCGAATGGTATCCTTGAGTCCACTAACAAAACAGCTAACTTGCTTCTCAGGAGACAGACAACCAACCTTAGCTAAAAGTTTCTCAAACTCTGCTTGATATGATTGCACTGTATCTTCTTGCCGAAGCTTCGTGAGTGTACCAAATAGGTCAAAGAACTCAGTTGGCCCATATCTAGCATTTAGTTCTTCTTTGAGTTCAGCCCAAGTCAAGTTTTCTTTTTCTTGTTGGACTCGTAGGAGCCACATTTGTGCTTCACCCTCTAAATGATAAGAAGCAAGAGAGGACCGTTCATGAGCAGGTGTGTCATGAAAGGAAAAGAATTGCTCTACCCGACAGATCCAACTTGTAGGGTCTTCCTGACCATTGAACCGCGGAAATTCTAATTTAAACTTTAGGGCAAAGCTGGTGTGATTTGTGTACCTGTGGTTGTCGGCAGACCTAGCTACCGAGCTTTCCCCCTCAGATTTACCCGCTATTGAGAGCTATTTAAAATGACTGTTGATGTTGGAAACAAGTTTTGTCATCAGCTTCATCAAAATCCGATAAAGCTTGGATTGCTCCTTCCACTTATCCCATCCTCTACTCCATGTTGAGGCTCTGATACCAAGCTAGAACTTACCCTTTTTTGGAACCTATGATGGATCGAAGAAACACAGAGAGTGCAAAGAAAAAGACAAGATATAATAGATCTTTGTAGAGGAGACCTAGCCTCAAGTGACAAATAATCAATATCAAAATTAATTGATTGATGCCCTTATTACTATCTGTGCCCATTAATTTATAAGGGTCATAGTTAAAAATATCGTAAATAAACTACTCACCCACTTCTCAGGTCGCTATCCCAAAAGTATAGGCAGAGAAATAGGAATTATTGAAACAAAATAACAGATAAAACCAAATAACTTGCTAAAGACAAAGTCAAATCCTATCACTTAGAGGAATTTCCATGCACGGAACAACAAGATCTCTTACAAACAAGTTGGAATGAACCTTTTCTCATTCTTTAGTTTCTTATTAAGCTATCCAATTAGGTAAATCACACGATTTACAACTTTCAATATAAGAATAATCACCTTTGTGGGTTCAAAAGAGTTTATAAGTAATTACAAGGAAATTATGAATTTAATTATGACTAATGATATATTTAGATTTACATCTCTATCCTTGTTTGATTATTTAAAATGGTTTAACCTATAAAAAGTAGGGGATTTGAACGAAGGTTTAGATTATGCAGTTCACGTAAGGAAATGGGATTAGAGAATGTTTGAATTAAGTTTTTGACTAATTAGAATTTTGATCCATTTACCAAGATTTGGAATCTTACTTAGCTTATATGCCACTAAGACATATGATAGGCATCTAGAGTATAATCGTGGGTCTATCACTTCTTTATGAGATGCATCATGAGTTCATTGAGATGACATCAGAGGTCTGGCACTCCATGTATACACATGGTTTTCTTTATGGATCCATGTTCCTTAATCTATATATTGCTTATGGAGTTTGACTAAAATAACTTAACCATATCATTTTCCCCTAATTCCATCAGCTGGCCATGTTGGTAAAAACTTATAAGTTTGAATTAAGGTTTCATAAGCAATTATCCCACTTTAATTCAATTAAACGGAGTCTTTACATAGTAAATGCAGTGATTGATATGTTGGCATCCTTAACTTCTGATAGCCTAATGCTAGTTGTTGCATTAATCATTACAAGAGTTCGAGTAGAAAGAAGGGATTTTGTGTAATAAAAAATTAGTTAAATTTTCTGGGGAGTGGAAGGTCTCACAATCTAAGTATGCCCTTTAAAACAAATATGAGCCATTCAAAATCACTACAAGTATCCCTTTACGCCTTTTGCAGATTGTTCTTTTGCCACTCTCATGGTGCAAAAATGTAGTCTAGGGTCAACATTTTTAGGTAAAAATTTGAGGCATCTAGGGTTTCTAATAGTGGTAAAAATTAAGGAGAAGGGTAGAAAAAAGACAGTGTAGGATTATAGCAAAAGAAATATTAGGGTTGCGATTTTAAAAGGATGAGGATGAATTTTTTATAAACATTTGGTGTCATTTTCCTTCTGAAAGGGAATGCTTAACCCAACCCGGGAAAGTAAGCGTGTACAATTACGTGTTTGAATGATTTCTGCTACTACATCTTTAAAATGTTAGGTTTGTGGCTATCCTCACTCTTGGTATCTCATCCCCTCTTTCCATGTAACCTGTCACTTAAAAAAATTGAAAATTGCTCCAAGAGCTTTTTAGGTTCATACATAAATACGACTTTTAGCCAAACTCTTTGCTTGGTTCAACCTAAACTCGTATGAACAAGCCGCTTAAAATGACTCTTGGTTAGAGAAATCCCTTCCTCTTGGACCAAAATACTTGGAGAATCCCTTTGAATATGTTCATACATGTGCTTCTACCCAAATTGATTGGACTTACAAAAGAGCGTCAAGGATTTGACCTGAATTTCGGAATCCAAGCTTAAGTCAAAAAAATACACAAATAGAATGTATGAATTTAAATTTTTGGCTTGTTAGAATGATGTACTTCCTCAATCTTTAAAATCTCTGCTACGCTTATATGTCTTGTAGACATCTAAGATATAATCGTGAGTCTGTCAGTTTTTCTGCGATACCATTATATCACGCATGATCCTCATCATCGACTCACATCCCCTATCACATCTACGATTGAGATGGTAAACTTAAGACTTTCACTGAAATAACTTACATAAGATGAACTAAAAGATCGTTTGCCAAGTGGCTGCAGCAACTGAAGAATTACCCTCAAAGGCATACGTTTCTCTTGTTACGACTCCAATATTCATCTGTTGACAAAGCACGCAGCGTGACGTTTCTGGTAAAACTTGAATGTCGCCAGTTGCAAAGTCCTGTTCTGGCGTCCTGTGAGGAAAGTATAATATCACTAGTTATTACGGTTCCATGTGGGCAGCAGTTGACAATTCAAATGCTTCTAAGACTTCCACGGTCTTGAAAAAAGCGGCAATATATGTTGAGAGAGTAACCTGGACGACCACTAGTAAGCATATCGATACCCTCAGCCTCTGCACATGGGAACAATTCTCTTCTATTACAGGCCAGACGGATCCCATCTTTTCTTTTTATAGAATATTTACAAGGGAATAAGAGCAATATGAAACTTGGATGTGTGACTTGACCTGTCTCTTCCATGGATACCATTGCCTCATTCAGAGTCTTTGCCTTTTATAGATGAACGAACAGATAATGCCAGTTACAATTGATTCGCAAATGTCAAGGAATATATAAATAATAATTGATTCGACATTTTTTACCACCACTTTGCTTAATCAACTATAACTAATAGATGCAAGAAAATCTCCTATTTCTTTTTCTGGTTTTAACTGCGAGGGGCTTGTTACTATCCTCAAACACCTAATGGGGTAGGTATATCCTCGCACCAATTCCAAACATGTCGAAATTGTTGAAATTATTTTGCAGAATTATCACAATTGCAGAAACTTTCTGAAAATACGCACTCTTCTGATAAAAGAACCAGAACATCTTGTTATTTCTGAAGCTTGAGATCCTTTGCTTGACGGAATTACATCGGTATAGAGTTTCTAATTTTCTGCTATATCTGCACAACGGCTCAAACAAGAGGGAAAAATACAAGCTTCTGCGCATTTAAGAAGACTGAACGCTGCATGTAAGGAGATTCACATCAATGCACTTATCACACTCACAGCAGCTCTACATGCTCTCTCATCATTAGAATTGTATGATACTACTCCACGCATCACAGCCTCCTCCCTACTTTTGCAAATCTTCTTGCTACTCCGAATATAACTGCCTTGGTCAAGAGTCCGCGGTCAAGGGTACAGGCAAGAACAATAGCACCACTAACAACTAGAAGCTTAGGGATATTTCCACCTAGAGGTTTCTTTGATGAATCATTAGTTTCAATCTCCAGTGAATCACCAGGATTACTCTCCATTGCTTTTAGGTAGTCCGCACTGACTTTGGTGTTAACCTGAGCCATGAAAGCACAACGTGAAAGAGCAGCCCCAGATAGTCTTTGCTTCTGATAAGCACGTAGACCAGGCTCAATCTTCTTAACAGCTCCCCACATACCATGTCGTACTCCAAGCTTTGCAATCTCCCAAGGAATACCCATGTCTTCATGATGGAACAGTAAAACCTCACATGCAGTCAGCTGACCATCCCCTTTTTTAGATTCAACTGGTACACATCCAACAGAGGCATATATAAATGACATATAGCTTTGCAAATAAAGTGAAATTGCATTTTAAGAAGGAAAACTATTATTTGAGGAAAGAACTGACCATAAAGAAATTATCTACCTGCATGGATGCACCAGCTAGAATAGTACAAATCAACACGCTTAGGTTTATTGAGTCTTGGCACTGAGGAGCATGGAACTCCCTGAAAACAATAGCATGCCATGGCAAGTAATCTTAGTAGTGTATTCGAAAATTTCCCAGATGTCTTTTATGTACCAAAGAGAAATGTATAATTAACTTATAAAAAATTATAATGCCCAGTTATATCTCAAAGGTGGAATAACTAGTACAAAAAGGATATTTGGAAACTATTAGGATGACTTAATGCTCTTAATTTGCATTGACATTACAGGTTCCATGAATACAAGAAAGGATGCAGTTGACTGGTGCACACAAGGTTTACAAAAAGTAGGGAATCAAGCAGTTGTTAAACCTTTTCTGATTAAAATTCACAAGGTAACACCAAGTCACTTGCCTCTCAACATTACAATGAGCAACCAGATAACCTTTTGCAGCTACTAGCCAATTTGTTATGTACTGGGTCAGTACATACAATAACAACCCCAGTTTTGATCAACATAACACTCGTATATAAAATTTAGAACTATTAAAAGTGATTCATATTGCATGAATATGCTTACGACATCCAGTCGTCCTGAAAGTACAAAACATATCTAACAAAAACTACAAAAACTTATATTGCTCATGGATATGCTAAATTAAGTCATATGCCTTTAGGAATGGCTAAAAATGACAAGGTTGAAGGCTGACCCTTCAATCAAGATAACTAGAACACAGAAGACAGTCTATTAACTTCCCCGTTTAACTTTTGGAAACAAGAAACAAGAACAAATGATATTACCAAGAATAGAAAGTTAAGGTTATCCGCATACCTTTGTGACACAGTAGTACATTCGACCTGATTCCCAAATGCGACGTCCTATGATATATTCTCGATCACTACAAAAGAAGGGAAACTGATTGCAGAAAGCATGATTAATGCTCGTTTAAAGCAGTTCATTCAACAACAGATAGAACAGTACACTTTTCCCACCTTGCGTATCCACTGCACAATCATGGTTCCCGTAGTGGGGCACTCGTCCAAAGTTGCAGCATGTACAAGCATGTCGTCCCATTTCATCCGAAATTCATCATCCCAAAAGAAGTCCCTCACCAATTCAGGAGTGGCATCCTCAAAGACAGTTCTGCTACGATATTGGGGAGGGCCATTCTAACAAAACCATTGAAAATAAAAATTGAAATCAATAACATGGATTCCACAAGCCTAACAAATTAGCAGAACTATGAAGTAAATACGAAGCGGTTAACAGCAAAGGTTATAATTCACATGTTCATTTGCCGCTTCCAACAATTAAACCAACATAAGAAAACCCACCTCAGAATCTCTTCGCCAAGCTTGGTAGCTCATAGTTGGGGTAGAACGATCCATCATCTGAATCCAAGAAGGACCGCCATCTTTGACCTCGGCAAGCTTATGCAACGCCTCTAAATCATCTGTTGTCACAAGACTAGACTTTTCCTTTACAATTTGTGACGAACTGCAAATTTAATGAAGTTGTTAGAGCAAGGAAAAGAAAATAAAAAACCTTAACTTTTCCTTATTTAGAAGTCTCATTGCCCTTGAAGAAGTTACTCGAAATCTCATGATATTTCACACCGCTGAATCTATACATTCAACTTTATTAGACAAAAAACCTTAACCAACTGGTGAAAAGTAGACAAAACCCACATACCTGCAATCGGGTTTAGTGGTAGGTGGCACAGAGAAAGAGTTCTCTTGAGCACCATTATCAGCAGTCCAAGACACACAACTGGGAAACTGGAACTTGGGAAAATTAAAACTAGGAACGAATGAGGAAGCCGTGGGTATCGATACTTTTAGTTGAGAATTCTTAGAGACCGTCTTCTCCTCACCCAGATAGGCCCATTTTGGCTTCCATGTCCACCCGACGATAATCCCAACAACAACCGCGATCCATAAAGGAGCCATAAACATTAAAAGCTCACACAAAACGCTCCCAATTGTGGGTTTCTGCAAAATCTCCAATAAAACCGACCACAAAGCCATTTGAAGCCACAGGACTAAGAAATCCCAATATGACCAAAGACAATAACTAAACTAAAAAGCAACAACGAAAAAGAAAAACCCTCGATTGAATAGAAATGATAAGGCGTCAAAGCACAGGGACCAGTAGAGGGTTTGAGAGAGGGGGAAAGGAAAAAGGAGGAAATTCCAGAAAAGAAAACAACTCACAAAGTAGGGACCAAAATAAAAGAGGAGAGGAGAATAAAAGATACGGTGGATATGGGTTGGGTTAAGTTGCAGAGAGAGAGAGAGAGAGAGCAATCCAAGTTAACCATGAGGATAAGGATTTCAGACATGAGCGGTTGGGAGGCATGGTCTTCAGATCACTGTAGGCCCAATCCCAAAATTCTTCATTTTATTTTCATATTATTCATTTTGTGTGCTGCTGTGCTGAGAGGATGGTAAGGTAAGCCCGAATAGAGGAGGAGCAAATGTAGAGGTAAAACAAACACTAGGACTAGGACTAGGACTATTCTATTAGTGCAAAACCCAAAAGTTGACCTCGTCTTTTTAATCGTTTCAAAGATTGGGTTATATATATATACATATAATGATGGCGCTACGTGCCTAATTGTATGCCATCGGTCGGTCTGTGGTCTGTGGTCTGTGTGTGATCTCATTTTTCACGGACGGTTGCTTCTTTGGAGCTTCTTTTCTCATTTTTCACGTTTGCTTCTTTGGAGTTGCCTCCGCCGCTGATCTTTTCGACCTAACGCGTTTTCTTTTTGTCAGAAAACGATAATTCAATCTAACTGGAAATTTTTAAGTGTGTGTCCTGTTGATTTTAGGATTGTTTTTTTTTTTACTCATGACGGGTGTGATAGAACGGTAGTAGCTCCTCCATCTTTAACCAAAGTCTTAAGTTCGAGTCTTGAGAATGTAGTCGCTTTAAAAATTTGTGAGAGAAAGCTTCACCGCCTTACAAGGGTCCTACTCGGCTCAAATCCGGACTAGTCAGTTAGATACTGGGTGGCTTAGAAATAGTCAAGCTCAAGTAATTTACTTTGCATGACAAAGATGAAACTAAAGGATTTGCTGTTCAGATATGTAAATTTCAAATTTTGAGAACTAATTATTTGAATTTGATAAAAAGACATGACTCTTTTATTTAGTTTAACTATTTTATTTTTTAAAATTATCAAACAAATTTCTTATGATTTTTAATTTTTTTAAAAAAATATATTCTCTTAAACTTTTGTCAAAAGATAAGTGACATAAATAATAATAGCATATATCAACCAAATGTTGTTGATACGACTAAGAAGAAACTACCTACATGAGTAAGATATAATAAATATTAACAATTTTCTATCGAATCTCTTTAATATTATAACTTTAAACATGAATTAGGATGTAAAAGAGTTAAAAGTAAACCTGTTTTGATATCTTTCAAAACTTTTTCTTCTCTGATTAAGTTATCAATTACGAGTTGTTCAAATGTTTAACTTCTATTAACTTTCAAGTGTAAACAAGAGAAGTCATCAATTAAAAGGGATTGACAAGAGTTTCTTTCACAAACAAAGCCTAAGGTTTCTTTCATACTTAACTAAAATAAAACTCTTAATAATATCAAATATGTAATATTTGATCCTTGAAGTTTTTTAAACTTCATAATTAAGTTTGACTTAAATAAATTAAATTTTCTCTCTTTAGTTTTTCTTTATATGCAACTCGTTAGGTTTTTAATATGTTAGCAATAATTATAAATTATAATTCTATTTTATAATTATAATTAGATAAATTAAAACTCTTTTTAATACATCTTTAATACTCTAGTTAAAAATTTTATAATCATACATTAAGATTAACATCTAGTTACATGTCATGATAACCTAAATATTAGGAGTATCAAATCAGTTTGAGTTAATATGTTCATCCATAGTAATGATATATATAATTAAATCATTTTGTCATCCACTGTTTCAATTGAGCATAGAGTATGAAATTAGTATCTAGTATATTTAAATTAAACTATATTAGTCTTTGCTAATTAGTAACTAGTTTAATATTGATATTTGAAGACAATATTTTCAAATTTCAATTCACTCTAACTAGAAAATTTCATAAATCATTACTAATTAAGAATAATATAACATTTTTCTTAACTACTTTAGGGTGATGAATTCTTTATTAACTTACTCATCTATCTTTATATAACTCATTACTAAATCTAAGTAATACCAACTGAACTACTTTAAATAAAATAGGTCATAACTAATACTAAAAAATAGTAATTTTCATATGATATACTTTAATAATTTTAAGGATCAATTATACTACTATCATAATGAGGACACCCACACACGCAAATAATGTTTTATCTAGGATCCTCATAATCAAACAAGTGCAGTAAACTTATTTTCTAATAAGTAGTCATATATTTGTTTAAGTATCTTCATACTTATATTTATGAGATCAATCACTTTCTTTATAAGAAAGAGATATAATGTATACTAATTTTACCATTCCATAGTTATATCATTTGAATAAAAGTATAATCAGGAATAATTTAGGTATAATACCTAAATACGAATTTAAACTTATCATTATATTTTATCATTAATTTAATTGCATAGTAATTATTCTAGAAATTTTATCATTAATATTAAGAGCTAAATATAATTACCAAAACATATAAATATAAATAATACCTTTATTGAATAAATTAATAATGTCTTAAATTAATTATAACAAATTGATTAGCTACAAGGGCATAAACTAATAATCTCATACTTAAACTAAAGTGAATCATTTATGTTTTTAATACCATATCCATTCATATATCAATCACGTCTCTTTTAAAGCAATGACTTAGTTTGTCGTAGGTGAATACTCCCACCAATTTATTGACTTTTCACTCTACTATCTCCTAAACCAAGAGAAACTTTATGACTACTTAGTTAAACTGTTGATAAGATCTTAGTTCTATTGCCTGGGCAAGAACTCTATTATTATGATACTAAAATACTATCAACTCAACAATGCTAGGAATTACCCTAAGTTTAGTGATGAACTTCTTAATCTAATCATCCTCCTTTGTTGCCTTAAACATTTAAATGTACTATATGTTAATTATAGAATTAATAATGGTCAGTTTTTTGGAAATTTTCCAACTTAGGACAACTCTATTTGGAGTAAAGATATACCCTAACTACGATATGCTCTATTATGATCAAACAATAAACTTATATCTAAATACCTCTAAACTCTTAGCTTAGCTTCTTTACAAACTATAAAAATCTTTAATTTTTCTGAAGTACTTTAAAATATTTTCAAAGACATCTATTGACCATCGTTAGGATTGGCTTGAAATCTACTTGTTATACTTGAAGCATAAGAAACAGTTGATCTCATACATAACATTATATACATGATTGAACCAATAGTTGAGGCATATGCAACAAAATTCATTTTATCTCTCTTTCTTTATCTTCAGACACATACTCTTTGATAAAGAAATCTTTTGCAGTATAAGTAAGAATCTAACCTTAGAATTATATATGCTCAACCTTTTTAGAACTTTGTCTATGTACATGTAAAAGGATAAACCAAGTAACTCTTTGATCTACCTCTATATATCTTTATTCTTAGAATATAGGTTGCTTCTCCTATAAAGAAGTTTTTGGAATACTAAATCTTTATATATTAAAGCATCAATATGTCATTTTCAATTGACAATATGTCATCTATATATAGGACTAGAAAGATGATTGCACTCTCACTAACATTCTTATAAACATAAGATTCATCTAAATTTTTAATAAAGTTAAACTCTTTTGATTGTCTCATCAAAATTGATGTTCTAACTCTATGACGCTTGCTTAAGTCTATAAATAGATTTTTGCAACTTACATACTTGATTAGCAAACTTCTTAGATTTAAAACCTTCATTTGATGTCATATATATATATAGCAAATTCTTATTAAGAAATATTGTCTTCACGTCCATTTTCTAACTTTCATAATAATGGTATGCAACTATATACAATAAGATCCTTATAGACTTAAGCATTTCTACTGGCAAAAAAGCTTTATCAAAATTAACTCTTTGTTTTTGTTTCTAACCTTTAGCCAATAGCCTTCCTTTGTAAGTATTTATACTATAATGCATGTCAGATTTTTCTCTAAAAAACCTACTTATATCTAATATGAACAATCCCACCAGGTGCATCCATCAAAGTTCATACTTTTGTTAGTGTATATATAGTCCATTTTAGATCTTACACCTTCATGCCATTTTAAAGAATCAATTTTAGAAATTATTTCCTTAAAAATAGTAGCCTCATCATCTATAGGTAATGCATCATCTTGCTATTTTCACTTACTAGTTCTTCACTTACTATATGTCTTTTGAACCTTTAATTATATATCATATCTATAAACTTAAAGTTCTTATTTCATTTGAATATGCACTTGTAGTTCTTGAACTTCTATAAGTTTTACCCACTCTTGCTATTATCTTTTAGAATAAATTATTTTTCTAAAAATGTACTATGTCTTAAGATAAACACCTTTCACTTAAGAGGATAGTGAAATTTATATCTGATAATCTCTTTCAAATATTATTTGACTTAGCTTGAAGCTTATCAAAAATTTTACATTTTAGCCCATATCTTAAATAAATTATGGTCACATCCCTAAATATTTAAGTATGACAAGCTTGGTACACTATTAGTCTATATCTCATATAAAGTCTTGCAATCATTTTAGATAGAACTTTATTTAAATGGTAAGTTGCAATTTCAAAGGAATATCCTTAAAGGGAAATACGAAGATCTATGCAACTTATTATGGAAAACAACTACAAGGAAAACAAAGAAAGAGAGCAATCCTATTATGGAGAGCCAATGAAAAATGCATATAAACTATATAAGATCCTTAAAGAGAAGTTGGAGCTTCTCTCTTGCCTCAATTTTTTAAGCTAATTAGCACATGGCTTTATAAGTACAAGAGAATGTAAGTTTTAAGGCTTGTTTATTTTCATTGCGATTTTTTATTTGAAAATCAAAATAAAGAAATTAAAAAAGATGTTTTTTATTGAATCAAAATTAAAATTAAAAATCACAATGAAAATAACAAGCCTTAAAATTTACAGTCTCTTCTACTTATATAATTTATAAAATTGATAAAAATTTATAATCGAATTTACTATCAACTTAATATATTTTTTTCGGTTATTTACTATCAGATATAATAAAAATTATGACTATCATAATTAATTATTTGATTTATTTAAATTTTAAAGTTTGTTTTAAAATAAAATATATTTTAAATTTCAAATACTTTAAAATAAATAAAATTTAATGAAATTAAATTTTAATAAAATGTAATATTCTTTTAATATTTATTAGTAAATATTGTATAAAAATAAAAATAAATTTATATACTTAATTAATTTATAAAGTAAAATTTATATTTAGTATATAATAATTAATAAAATTAATAATACATTGAATTTAACAATAAACCAAGTTTTTGGTTATATTTGATTTGTAAACAAGCAAAAGGCCAATTAGGATAAATCATAGCATTTAATAAAATATAAAACAAACAAGTTGAAAAGGCAAGTTTAGATCATTGAGGGATTCTGTCCAATGTTTACGGCACTACAATTCGAAGGTATCATGTCAAAGCTCTAGCATTTCCGTTAAAGTAATTGAAAAAGTATTTCCAAATAACATAGAACCTAAAAGTGCTTCAACTTCATCTATGTAACTAATCTAATCTTGAATAGTTCGAGTTTTAATTTTTAACCAAAAAAGTCCACTTTTAATTAAAGTAATAAATATTTGTGAAATACAAATGTTTGAGCGTATGTCAAAAGACCCCTAAGGTGAGTTGTTAATATTTGCATCAGCATGTTGATTTCTCTGGAATTCGCGGAACCAATCAATTTTCGATCTCAAGTTCTCTTGGCCGGTAAATCCGCACAATATCATGATCCAATATGTGCTTTCGTTCGTTCAAGCTAAGTTGTTGGTTAGCAAAGCAATACAGACCCCTCAGGTGAGGAGAGCGACTCTGGTGGCCTAGACCAACCCCCCACAGGACTGGATACGCCTTAATATGGATGAAGCCTACCAACACTCAACTTCGCATGCGACAGCAGGGGGTCTTCTTAGGGACAATATAGGCAGATGGGTAGGAGGTTTTGGGAATAATATCAAGTATTGCACCTCACTTTGTGCTGAACTATGGGGTGTTTTTTTGGGTCTCACTCTAGCCTGAAATGAGGGTTTTCAGAACATCGAACTCGAAGTGGATTCCTTGACTGTTCTTCACAGTCTATCGACTTTAGTTACAACAAATCAACATCACTCTAATTTAATTCTAAGGATCCAACAACTTCTCAACCGTGATTGGACTGTAAAAGTTAGACATATATACCGAGAGGCTAATCGAGTCGCGGATTGGCTAACAAATCATGCCCGATCTTTAGAACTTGGTATTTATTAGTATCCATACCCGCTTGTGGGTTGTTTTAATATCATCGTCGAGGATATAGCTTGTGTTCACTTAGGTCTTTTTTCAATTTTGTAAAACTTATCTCACGATTTACACACGTATAACCGACCATAAGCATACATACTTGTATACATCATTGACTGCATGTTTTCGTCATGGTTTGCGTTGGTAAGTGAGTTAGGTACCACTTTGACTTGGGGACGTCTACTTTGTCCTTCTCCTAAGAGGCATGCGAAGACTTTATGCCACGTTTTTTGAACTATTATTTCAACTTTTATTATATGGTTGACAATATACGAACGAATTGTGCGCGTCTTCTGTAACCTTTTCTTCTTTTTAGCCGCAATGGAATTTGGGAGAGTGACAATCTTTTCACAGCATCCTCTTCATTAATAAAACATTACCCTTCTTAACATAAATTATTGCCAAGTGTGTGTATAAGACCGAGTCCTTAGCCTCCTTTTAGAACTTGGACCGTGGAAGGATATGCAGCATTCTTCGAATTCATAACTGTGAGACTAAGTAATACCCTAACTTTGTTGCATTAATTGTTCATCACCCGTAGATTCAGTATCATTCTTTTTCGTCAAACAAGTGTTTGTGATGACCTAGCGATCTGACTTGTCACTTATTTCATGTTAGAAGCAATTGGGAACTGAGAAGTCTTCGGGATCAACATTGAAAATGATGATCTCCTAGTGGTTTCCTTTTGCTTCTTATTTGGTAATAGAAATCGAAAACGTCCTATAGTAATTACTTATAGTCCTGACTGGATGGTACAGTGGTATCCAGGGCGAAGCTTAATTACTCACATTTTTCCTGAGTGCATAACAGAAACAGAATATGAAGAACATGTGCAGAGTTTGAACACAAGAAATTTGGTCGAGAATTGGCGTAAGATGCATCTAGAAGCTCTTGACAAGACAATGAGGCCATCTGAGCATGTAAACAGAAGGTGTTGGAGAGGAAGGACAAAATATAAGCTTTGTACATTTTGATGTATCTATTGACCTCTTAGATGCGTGAATAACTTCAACCAAAGTATGAACAAGGAGTCATTATAATACGAGGCCAGTTTCTATTTAGTTTGATCCCTGGCATGTATTATAATACGAGGTCAGTTTCTATTTAGTTTGATCCCTGGCATGTATTATAATACGAGGTCAGTTTCTATTTAGTTTGATCCCTGGCATGT
>JANZLX010000212.1:24704809-24717302 GCA_025531955.1 Erythroxylum orinocense
ATATGTTATAAAATCATAAAGTGTTACTTATCAAATTAAGAATCATAACATTTTAAGATATAATGTTACCGTAGATAAGTATTTTATAACATATTGTCAAAAGTGTTACTGTCTAGTGTTACTGTATGTCATTTTTGTTGTAGTGTAAAAAAGCATTTATGATCAAATGTAGTTTTCTATTAACGTCCCCTATATTCATTAATTCGATCTTTAGGCGATGCAGCTGAACAAGCAATTCCAAATTCAAGTATAACTAGTAAACACTTCAGAACTTTTGGCCTCTATTCATCACATTAGCTAGAGAATGTAAAAGAAGATTAGCTAAGATGTCATGGCTGTACACATCTCCCTCTTTTGATTCCCCACCACCCATTCCATATTATGCGATTAATGAAATGCTGCAAAAGTCATTTGCAACAAATTAGCTAATCTTCTTTGACATTCTCTAGCTAATGTGATGAATAGAAGTGATAATTGAACATTATAAATTCTAAAGCTGCATTTAATTCTACAATTTTGTATTATAAAGGGAAAGGATTTGGTATCTAGATGTAGCATAGCCAATCGTCCCCTTTATTTCTATAGAGT
Organism: Erythroxylum orinocense; assembly: GCA_025531955.1. Lineage (NCBI taxonomy): Eukaryota > Viridiplantae > Streptophyta > Magnoliopsida > Malpighiales > Erythroxylaceae > Erythroxylum > Erythroxylum orinocense. Next base: position 24,705,398 of record JANZLX010000212.1, read on the forward strand.
TAGTTAGGTTTTGTATTAAGTCGTTGACGGCTGATATGATCTTTGCCACACTAAAATTACTTACATGAGCAATCATGTTATTGTCTAGAAGAATGTTGCTAGGCTTCAAATCATGATGACTTGTTGAACTTTCACATTGGTCATGAAGATAATGTAAGACATATGATACATCAATTGCAACGTTTAGCCTTTGAAGAAGGTCCAAATTCTTCATTGTGTCTCTTCAATCAAGGTCTGGATGCAACCAATTTTCTAAGCTCACATTTCTAAAGCCATAAATTCATTGCCTTTGTAATCCAAGCTGGAGCAATATGTTAGGATCTTCATAAGATTTTTTCGTTGAATGTTCCCTAAAGTTCTACATTCAACACGAAGGCTCTTTGAAGCTCCCATGTTTGGAAGGATGAGAACTTTAACATCTATTTATATTTCTAGATAATCTAGAAACCCTTTATACATAGAGCCCAAACTACCTAATCCTATTAAATTGCTTTTAGAGAATCCACCAGTTGTTTGATGGAGATCTTTGCAAGAAACATCAAGCCATTTTTCAATAGATGTAATTTCAAGAGGTGACTTCTTTTTTTCTCCTCCATAAACAAGATAAGATGACGAATATCACAAAGGTGCTTACAGCTACACAAGGAATGATGATTGATAGCTTGAAAGTGAAGGGTTTTCTTGTTGTTTTGGTAGGAAATTTGGCAGAAGAAGTTCAAGAACACCACCATGAAGCTTCCTGTTTCCGATCAATGAGACTGCAATTGCATTTGTAAAGACCCATCCTGTTGGAACTTTTCCTTCAAGATCGTTAAAAGAAAGGTTTAGATAACTTAAAAATTGTATTGTAGGCTTTGTAGATTTTGAAAATTTTCACCTGAAAAGTTTTTTTGTGACAAGTCTAATTCTTAAAGGCCTTTTAGGGGAGAAAAGATGAAGGAATTAAACCTTGGAAGAAATTTGCATTCATGTAAAGTTTTTCATACTAGGACATTGTCCAATGGCTGTTAGAATTTCACTAAATAAATTGTATGCAAAGATATCTAATGTATTCAATTGCTTTAGGTTTCTCACTTTTGTTGGTAGAATTCCAATTAAGGAGTTCCAAGACAAATCAAGCAATTTACTTAAGAAAGGCAAGCTCAGTATCTCATGGGTATGGTTCCGTTAAACTTATTTTCGGAAGCATTAAGTTCACCCAAAAATTGGCAATTTCCAATACTTGAAGGAAAGCTTCCTTCCAAATCATTCCCATGCAACTTTAGCTTAAATAAATGACTGAGGTTGCCTACGGAAGATTGAACTTGACTGGAAAACATGTTCTTGTCTAAATATAATGCTTGCAAGTTAGGTAACATTCCAAGGGGAATGGAACCAGTTAAATGGTTGTATTCCATGTGTAAAATACTTAGATTGATTAGTTTGTTTAGTCATGTAGGAATACTTCTAGTGAAATAATTGCCTCCAAGATATAACACACTTAGTTGAGAAGACAAATTAGAAAGTGAGGTTGGCAAAACACTTGCGAAGTTATTTGCTAGGTGGCCCAGGATGCTCAAGTTGGTAAAGTTCATCAAGGATTTTAATAAAATCAAGTCATTTTCTGATCTTCTTCCAGGCATATTATAGCTAAGCCTTAATCTTCGAAGATTTTTCAGATTTCTCAAGGTGATTGGAACTTATCCAACAAATCTATATTTACCAATACCAATTATTTCCAATTTAGAAGCATTGACAAATGAATCCGAGATCGATCCAAAGAATCTATTTTCAACAATGCCAAAGAATATGAGATTTGGGAGATTGAGGCCAATTTCGTTTGATATAGTCTTACGAATTCAATTATCAGTAATTGAAAAGACACTGAGAGATGAAATATTAAAAAGGGTCTAAGGAATTGTAATAGGAATACTATTAACTGAAATCTTGAGCACTGTTAAGCTTGATAATTTGCCAATTTCAACTGGAATCTTCCCTACCAAATTGTTTTCTCCAAGCAATGTGAGGTTGCCAAGTGAATATGTTAACTTTCCTGTTAAGTTGTTTCAAGAAATGCCCACATACTTTAGCTCCACAGGAGAGCCAATGCCTTCAAGGATTTTTCCAACAAGCTTGTTGAATGGAAAACATATTATCTCGAGCTTGGTATAATGAAAAAAGTTAGGGCAATGTCTCCCCCTAAAATTTATTGCCGAGAAGAACAAAGTATCTTAACCGAAGTAAGTTGCCAACTTCCTATGGAATCTCAGCTGTAAAACTATTGTTTCTTAGACCCAGAATCTTGAGAAAACTTAGATTTTCAATGTATGGCGAAATAGTTCCAACCAAATTCTTTCGTGTTATGTTCAAGGATGAGATGTTGACGTCGATGACCGTATATGATGTCATGCCAATTGCTGAAGGAAGTGGAATCATTCTAGGAGCTAATGATTCCAAAAGGGTCGTTCAATATCCCCCTCCTAAATTGGAGCAAAGCAATTACAAAACAATCATAATTTCATTTCCATTTCGTTCCATTTACAATAATTTTCAATTCTAAAAATTACAAAACATTCATAATTCTATTTTCATTCCTAACAATTTCCAATCCCAATATTTCCATTTCCATTTCCAATAATTTGCAATTTTAACAATTATAAAACAATCATAATTCCATTTCCATTCCCTTCCATTTACAACAATTTCCAATTATAACAATCACAAAATATTCATAATTTCATTTCCATTCCTAACAATTTCCAACAATTTTCAATCTCAACAATCACAAAACATTCATAATTCCATTTCTATTTCCAACAATTTGCAATTTTAACGATTACAAAACAATCATAATTTCATTTCTATTCCATTCTATTCCATTTACAACAATTTCCAATTCCAACAATTACAAAACATTCATAATTTCATTTTCATTCCTAACAATTTCTAATAATTTCTAATCCCAACAAGCACAAAACATTCATATTATAATTTCCAATCCCAACATTCACAAATCATTTATAATTCCATTTTTAACAAATCATAATATTATATACACCATTTTATATTTCGTTCTTAAATATATATGTTGCTTTTACAATTCTTAATCGACATTAATAATTGTAAGTATAAATGATTGAAATCTACAAGTGTACAACATATTTATAAATCACAATTTGATAACAAAATTTTTTTTCAGAAACATTTATTACATCACTACTTTATAGTTTCTACTTTCACACATTACCAATTATAAATACTTATGATACCCTACACATATATATTACCATTTCATTAAAGATCTTTTATAGTCAATTAATTATTTACTTAACTAAAACTAATACTCAAGTAGGCAAATACTATTATTAACTATAATCGAATTATTATTAATTTCTAATTGTATAATTTTATACTCAACTAATTATTTATCTAAATTCAATACCCAAATATTAAAAATAAATTACCGTTTCACAAATATCAAGAATGTGTCAATTAATGATTTAAACTTTTTCAATTTTACCAATTTTGATTATCAATTTTACAATTTCACATTTAATTATTAATTTCACATTTGATTATCAATTTTACATTTAGGTTTAAATGTTGATTATCAACTTTCAATGTTAATAATCAATTAATCAACATCAACACTTTAACACCTCACTCACCACCACCCTCACCTCACGGCCTTACCACCACACCATAATCATTGACACCACCACCGAATAACCAAATTACCATTAAATAAAATACATGAACAATTGGACATCTCAACTGAAGCTCAACTCAATCTCATTCATCGATAATTCAATATCACCGTAAATCACAAGCCAAAAAATTTATACATTTTACTTCCAAATCCAATTTCAGTTTAACGATTCACAAAACCCATTCAACATTTCAACTCCAACAATTCAATATCCATTCTAAAATCCAACAACACAATTCATATCCACGCAAAATTTCTTACCCAAAATCCAGCATCTAACACCAACATACACATACCATCATCCAACATAATCAAAATGCAATGAAAAATGAAAACAAAAAACAAAAAACACACACCTAAACAATCGAGTCTTCGAGTTAACATTGGGTCGCTGAGGGGTTGGTGTCTTGGTGGTGCGCCTGAGGTGCGACGGATGGTGTGGGTGCGGTTTGGCTACAACGGACGGCGACGACGTGCTGCAATGTGGAGGAAGACGAAGACGTGGCCTCTTCAAGACTTCAACCGACATCAAGGAAGATGAGGAAAGGGGGACAGTGATGACGAGATAGCGACAGCGAGATGACGAGAGGTTGAGGAGGAGACAGCGAGAGGCTGAGTTGAAGGAGAGAGATAGGCGATAGGCGATAGTAGAAGCAATAGTCAGGGTTGGGTGTAGTTTTTAGGCTTAAGTTTTCAAAAATTGCAATTTAGTCCTTGAAATTTTCGAAACATACAGTACCGGGCAGACATTTTGGTTTCGGCTAGTACCAACCGGTAAACGTCGGTACCAAATGGTACCGATGTTTACTTATTTCGTACCGTTTTTCAGTTGGTATGGTACAAAATCCATAAATTTGATCAAATATCAAAACTTAAGTAGCATTTATTCGTAGGGTTTATACCTCAATAAACCATTAGAATCTAATTTCATAACCCAATGAATCATTTCAGATTTTTCTCTGAACACTGACTTTTGGGTATTCTGTTCATGATCAATCATATAATAGAAATGAAGAAATTTAGACATACCTCCTTCTAGAAGATTGTTCTCCTATTTCTTAACTTTCTATTGAAACTAAGATCAACCAATTTGAGTTAGTATTTCGGGAGTTATACTCCAAATAATTTCAGACTATGCTTATACTGAGATAGTGCCCTGCATTTAAGTTCCATGCAGAAATTGAAATTCTTAAAGGCTAATTTAAAATTAAATATCTTCATACAATTTGTAGCCCTATATCTCTAGCTTATGCCAAATTAAGAATCATTTCATTTGGATAACTACAGAACAAGATATGGTCAAAATAATGAATCACGTTTAAGTGGTGCAGGAAGTTCGCTGCGATAAAGCCAGAAGTTCGCCGCGACGAACTTCTCCCGAGAGGAATTTTTGCAAAAATTTCACAATTTCACTGCAGCGAAGCCAAGAGTTGACCATGGTGAACTTATCCCTAGAGGACACCTAGCTAAAGCCTACAAGTTCGCCACGACAAAGCCAAGAGTTGGCCGCAACAAACTTTCACATAAACATACCCAGTTTTTCAATTTCATGTCAAATTTTTGGACTCTTAAAGACAAAATTTAAATTCGATGTCTTCATGAAAAATGTAGCTATATGTCTCTATTTTAATCCAAATTAAGAATCATTTCATTTAGGTAACTAGAGAAAAAAGTTATGACTAAAATACGGAAGCATACTCAGTGAACATACTGCTGCAACATTTCCCCGATCATCTCTCAATTTTGATTCCAGATTTTACCCTAACATAACTTATACTAAGATCACTTTTTCCACTTCATTTACTCCTCATTTTCTACTCCATTTCATTTCCATATCGTTCATCAACAATGCATGATCTAAATTTGATCATTAACTTAAAACAAAACATATGCATATACCCTTCATCAACACCTTTCTACACTCAATCTAACAACCTTATTTTGATCATTCAACCTCTAACACATATCTAAAACATTATATGAATTATTATTCATCAAACATCACCAAACGTATCCAAAAGTAAGAAAATTACATTAACTTCTCATCGCCTACGACACATACATAAAAATTTACATAATCAAGTCATCAATTATACATTACTTATCACTCTAGTTTCATTTAACCAACCATAATGATTTACGCCTTACTTACTTGGGTTAGCTCTAAAATCTTTAAGAATATCATAATTCCCTAACTTCACCAACAACCCACGATCATCATCTTCCAAAAGTGATAGGAATGGGTTTTTGGTGAGAATGAAAGAGAGAGTAAGGTAAAAGAGAAGCAAGTCAGAGATGAGAGAGCTAAGTTTAGTGTTGGTGGAGGTTTGCAACTAACATGACATGAAGAAGAAGGGAACCCACGAAGAAGAAGAAGGAGAAGGAGAAGATAATCATGAAAATGAAGAAGAAAGCCAGAAAAATGAAGAAAGAGAGAGCAAAATCCAAGACCATAATGGTCTTTCAATTAAATGAAAGAATAGTGACTTTATACTTGGACACTTGTTCGATTTCCACGAATTTCAACTAGCTCTATTATTATTTAATCAGTCCAATCAACTACAATTATCTCCCACTTTTCAATGACGTTTGTTATAAATCCATAATTCATTTATCAAAATTTCCATTGCAAATTAACAGTAAATTTTACTACCATTTATCAGTTGTGTAGCCACTTGGCATTTTATTTAGTCCAAAAATATTCAAGATTTTTAGAATTTTCCTAAATTTCACCAAAAATTCTAAATCAGTAAATATACACCCCAAATCAATTTTCAACATAACTAAACCACAATTCTCAATAAAACCACATATCAAAAATCATATTCACGTTCAAACAATCAATTATACCTAAAAATTGTCAATGAATGCATGTACAAATATTTTCATGTGCAACAATTCGATGTTCATGTATATGTGTATGCCTTATAATGCATAAGCATGAATGCACTTTCTAATCTCTCAATAGTCTCTCATATGTACTATTTTAGCCTCAACGTGGGTAATGGGATGTTACAACTCTCCACTCTTTAAAAGAAATTTCGTCCTCGAAATTCTTACCTGATTGTTCGAACAGGTGGGGATGTTGTCTCCTCATATGCTCCTCCATTTTTCATGTGGCTTCCTCAATTGAGTGATTCCTCCAAAGGACTTTTACCAATGGAATGACTATATTCCTCAACTGTTTGATCCGAGATCTCACAATCTTGATCGGCTCCTCAATATAGCTTAAGTTACTAGCAACTTCAATCTCTTGAGCCGGTATCACATGTATTAGATCCGATCGATATTTCTAGAGCATACTCACATGAAACATATTATGCAATTGGGACATCTCATTTGGTAAAGCCAACTTATATGTCAAAGGTCCTATCTTCTCAATGATCTCATAAGGACCAATGTACCTAGGGCTTAACTTGCCTTTTTTATCAAATTTTAATACTCATTTCCAAAGTGACACTCTCAGAAATACTCTGTCTCCCATACTATATTCCATATCCCTTTGATGTTGATCCATATAACTCTTCTGTCTATCTTAGGCCGTTTTAATTCAGCTTCAGATCAACTTCACCTTATCTACTATATCTTGTATCAGCTCCGGGCCTTCAACTATTCTTAAGCCTTCTTCATCCTAATATAATGGCAACCAACATTTTCTACCATACAGTTCCATCCCGATACTACTATGATAATGGTTGTTATATGCAAATTCTATCAGTGCTATATACTAATCCTAAGCTCCTCGAAACTCTAATACACAAGCTCTGAGCATATCCTCAACAGTCTTTATTGTCCTCTCACTCTGTCCATTTGTTTGAGAATGAAATATTGTATTGAAGTTCAACTTACTACCTATAACAGACTGCAAACTCCTCGAAAACCTTGAAGTAAATCTGGGATCCCTGTCTGATATAATGGACACTAGAACCCTGTGCAATCTCACTACCTCATTCATATATCTCCGGGCCAACTGATCTAATGAGTTATTCTTTCTCACTGGTAAGAAATGAGCTGACTTAGTCAACTAGTCCACTATAACCCATATCGCATCATTCTGCCTCGGAGTCTTAGGCAATCTTATAATGAAGTCCATCGTGATTCGTTCCCATTTTCACTCTGAAATGGGTAACGAATGTAGCTTCCCTATGGGAGCCTGGTGCTCAGCCTTAACTTGTTGGTATGTCATACACTTAGATACATACTCCGTCACTTGCTTCTTTATTCTGGGCCACCAGAAATGCTACTTCAGTGTGTTATACATCTTGGTAGTACCAAGATGGATAACATAGGTGGCCATATGAGCTTTCTCAAGAATTTCCTTCCTCAGATCCTTCACATTGGGAACATATAGCCTCTGCTTCAACCACAATGTCTCATCCCTGAACTCAAACTTAGAATTTGGATTCATCTTCACTTTCTCCAAAAGCTTTACCATATCAGGATCTTTCCCCTGGACTTTTCTAATTGTATCATGCAGCATTGATCTCAGCTTTAAAGTAGCAATCAATGCCTCATCTTGCTCCAGATTCAATTCCACATTTAGAGCTCTCAAATGAATCAAGTTAGGTAACCTCGATAACTGAATATGAGCTGCACTAGTAATAGACTTTCTGCTCAAAGCATCAGCCACTAGATTAGTTTTACCCAGGCGGTACTTAATCGTGCAGTCATAGTCCTTTAGTAACTCGAAAACAATCAATTATACCCAGAAATTGTCAATGAATGCATGTACAAATATTTTCATGTGCAACAATTCAATATTCACATATATATGTATGCCTTATAATGCATAAGCATGAATGTACTTTCTAATCTCTCAATAGTCTTTCATATTTACTATTTTAGCCTCAACATGGGTAACGCGATGTTATAACTATTATTTTGGGAGATTGTCGAATCTTGACTTTCATTTAGTTGCATCCCATGCATTTCTACTTGAACGTCTTCCTTGTGATCATCAATCTAAGCAGAATTTTCATCGAAGATTACGTCCCTTATCAAAAATTTTCTTGTAACAAGATCGAATAATCTGTACGCTTTAGATTGAGTGCAATAACCCACAAAAATGCATGTTTTTGATTTTTCATCGAGCTTTTGCCTAGATTGAGAATTTATTAAAGCATATGCAATACATCCAAATATTCTCAAGTGACATACAGTTGGTTTCCTTCATGTCCAAGCTTCATATGGTGTTCAATCAAGAACTGTCTTTGTTGGAGCAAGATTGAGAAGATATGCAAAAATTGTGACAGCTTCAGCCTAAAATTTGTTAGACAAACTTTTCGATTTCATGATGCTTCTGGCCATTTCAACAATAGTCCTATATTTCTTTCTGCCACTCCATTTTGCTCAGGGGTGTATGGAGTTATTAATTCTCTATGTATGCCAACTTCTTCGCAGAATGTCCTAAATTGATTAGACAAAAACTCTCCTCCTCTTTTAGTTATGAGATTCTTGATATAGGCTCCTTTTTGTTTCTCCACCTTGGCCTTGAAATGTTTAAATCTTTCAGAAGTCTCTGATTTATTTTCCAAAAAATATACCTAGGAAATTCGACTAAAATCATCAGTAAATAGTAAAAAATACAAGCTACTACCTAATGACTTTGTTTTAATTGGGGCGCATAGATCAGCATGGATCAATTCGAGACACTTTGATGCTCTCCATGCACTGCTAGGAAAGGATTTTTTCTAGCATGTTTATCATATATACAACCTTCACATAATTTAACATTTCCAAGTTTTGGTAAACCAATAACCATACCTTTCTCCTTGAGAAGTTGCAAGCTCCTAAAATCGAGATGTCCACATCTCAAGTGCCAAATTTGGGAGTCACCTTCTTCTTTAGCTACAAGAGCAAACCTAGTCATCGTTGAAACATCAAGTGGGAACGTCTTGTTCTTTGTCATGGACACATGCTTTGGGACTGGGCCTGATTTCTTATCCATAATTATGCATTTGCTATCATCAAACAAGAGAGAATAACCTAAGGATATTAATTGGCCAACACTCAAGAGATTATATCCTAGTTCTAGCATATATTGTACATTATCGAGAAGTTTATACTTTCCTTGAGCTATCAAAATCTTTATTGTTCCTTTACTTTCTACCTTCACTTCTTTGTCATTACCAACCTCAATCGTTAGCTTGTTAATCTCATCGATGTCCTGAAAGATGTGTTTTGCTGGAGTCATGTGATTTGAACATCCGCTATCTAAAAACCAAAGGCTTTTAGATTGATTTAAGCCTACATAATGTGCTATGAATAATCTAAACACTTCATCGTCTTCTCCTTCCTCTGTTTCTGAAACAATATTTTCTTGTTGATCATTATACCAACAATCAGCTCTTATGTACCCATATTGATTGCACTAATAACACTGGATGTCGCTTCGACCACGTCCTCTTCTATAGCTACGACAGCATCCAAGTCCACGTCCACGAGGACTACCTCTTCCTTACCCTCTAAATCTGGATGTCTCTCCATCTCTATTGCGTATGTCTTTAACTTGAAAAGCTTTTTCCTCAGTTTGCTCCACTGTCCTATTAATTCGCACTTCATAGGCTTGTAAGGATCCCATTAATTCATCAAACAAAAAAATAGAAAGATCCTTTGATTCCTCTATTGCAGCCATAACATGATCAAATTTAGGATTTAAGATTCTAAGTACCTTTTCAACAATTGTTTGATCACAAATTGTCTCACCATAAGACCGCATCTGACTTATGACACCGTTGGTTCTAAAAAGAAATTCAGCTACTATCTCACCATTCTTCATCAACGGAGTTTTGAATTCCCTGCGTAGAGATTAAAGCCTGACCAATTTTACCTTAGAATCACCCTGATAGTCCTTTTGATGAATTGACCAAGCCTGTTTGGATGTTGTAGCAAAAGCAATCCTCGAAAAAAGACTATCATGAATAGCTTGCTGGATGATCACAAGAGCCTTGGCATCTTTCTTTCTGTTTTATCTCAATCTCAATTCATGATCATCTGGATCTTCATATCCTCTTTTGACAAAATCTCACAAATCCTGTGATCATAACAAGGTTTTCATACGAATACTCCAAAATTTGTATCCTAATTCGCTTATGAAAATAGGTATAAGAGGACGTGTATTAGTTATTACACTCCCATTACCTATTGCTATTCTCTCACTTATGTTTTTTCCTCACATGTACTAGCTCTAATACCAAATGTTGGATCAAACACAGAGACACAATAGAGTATTATGAGAAAGTTGATCACCGAGTGCATTCTTATTAAATAGATACAGCCTTAAATAGGCTTACATGAAATAGAACAAAGAGAAAATAACGGAATCACTGTTCCACTACTCTTCTGTAACAGAGAATGCAGATTATTTGAAAACAGAAAAATCCCTACAAACTGGCAGCTATGAATTATTCTTCAACAAAATCAATATAATTTGTGTTGTGGTAGAAAGAAAATGAAATACAGAAAGAGAAAAGCTTTGCTTCTTTTCATGTTGATTCAATTCCTTCCATATATCCAGGAACTAATAGTTATGAGATAGATAAGTCAATTGTCTTGTTTTCTACAGTCAGAAACAGGAACATGAAACAGCAATTTAAACTTTAACAGCGTTTTGTTCTTCAATTTTTCTTAAATACCTTCAGAATTGGCAGTGAGAAAAAGTTTTTTAAGTAGAAACATGTCTTTTGTGGTTTGTACAGGATGTGCATCAGGTTTTGGATTTCTGCTGTTGCTGGGTGGTGTATGGCGGTTGTACAAGTTGGTGAAAAGAAGAAAGATAGCTGAGCTGAAAGAGAAGTATTTCAAAAGAAATGGTGGTCTGTTGTTAAAACAACAGTTGGATTCCAGAGACAGCAACCTTGAGCAAACAAAACTTTTCACTTCCAAGGAATTGGAAAAGGCTACTGACAATTACAATGAAAATCGAATTATCCGTCAAGGAGGCCAAGGATCGGTCTACAAAGGGATGACGACAGATGCCAAACTTGTGGCCATCAAAAAGTCCAAGATGGTGGACGAAGGAAAACTCCAAGAATTCATCAACGAAGTGGTCATCTTATCGAACATCAACCACAGAAACGTGATTAAACTACTTGGTTGTTGTCTGGAGACAGAAGTACCTCTCCTAGTCTATGAGTTCGTTCCAAATGGAACTCTGTTCCAACACCTACGCGACCCTAGTGAGGAGTTCCCACTAACATGGGAGTTGCGTTTAAGGAT
>JANZLX010000212.1:24789944-24800294 GCA_025531955.1 Erythroxylum orinocense
AAAACGTGTGCTAGTCTTTTTACGTTCTATTAATGTCTAATCTTAATAGAACAATGACTAGGAACATTTTAGGAATAATACATAAATGCAATATGAATCTCATAATTAAAATCTCATTTTAATTTCATTTGCAATGCATAATTATCTCGTGAACTTTATCATATACATCTAAACATGTACAAAATAAAGAATGCCTTTAAATAATTTGTTACTAAACTACAACCAAATCGATTAGTTGTAGGGCATAAACTAACATAAGACTCTTTCTACTAAGAGGTTATGGAGAATGGTAAGTGAAAAAGATTCCTCGTGGTTAAAATGGCTCCATGAATTTTATCTAAGAGATATACCTATACAATTAAGCCTAGGCATGATTCTTCTTGAAAGATGCCTATGATCTTGAAGCTGAAAGCTGAGGGATATTCTTCAGTCCTTTATCCGAATCAGAATTGGTGACGATTCAATCACTTAGGTTTGGAATGATAATTGGAGCTCTCTTGGCCGTTTATATCTTTTCCCTAACTTCTCTAACTTTTTCACTTTTACCCGACAGGAAGTAACTAGTCATGCACCAACTGGTGTTCGGTTACTTTACAGAGTTGCCTTCCAATTTATCTTTTCATAGCCAATAAAAAAGCAATCTGGTTAAGACATTCTTCAGGCTTGTTCACAAATAAACCATATAGAGATTTGCATAGACACTCAGCCCCTAAAGTTAATTGATGTAAATTGGTTTGTAATAAGTACCTAACTCCTAAGGTGTCCTTTGTGCTTTGGCTAGCAGTGAAGGAGTGGTTGTCTGCACTCGATAAACTTAAGGGTGATTCCAGATTGTGCTCGTCTTGTCCTGATTTCGTAAATCACTTGTTGTTCGGCTGTCCTTACTCCAAGCTGCTCAAAAAAGATATCCTATTTTGTTGTGTGATTACATGCGGGGTCAATGATTGAAGGGTTATGATTCAATGAGCTTTAGACCCTCAGTTTCTAAACAAGGATGACGCAAAACTCCATCATACAGCTCTAGATTGCCTGGCATACATCTTATGGTGGGAAAGAAATCAAGGACTGTTTAATAACGTTAAGAGGGACTTTAACTCCATGATGATTCCGCAAATGACTTTGGGAAGAGAATCGAGCTTCTCTCTTTCGGCGTATGGGCTCTAAGTAGAATCTACAAAACAAAAACCAAACGCTACAGCTGGTCACAAATATAAGCAACTACGCTTCGCTAAGTTGGTTAAGCTTTTGTCCTTGATGTCACAGGCACTATTATTAGTCTCTACTTTTGACCTGGTCAGTTGCAAGATCTCAGCTTGATTTTGTACGCTCAAACTTCAGGTTGCATTCCCTTCTTTTTGGCCTTTTCTTTTATTCCCTAGATCAGCTTCACTGCTCTCTGGGGTTGTTTCCTTTTGTACTAACCTGGCTTTTGCCTTGATATAACCACTTATTTTCCAAAACAAAATCTTTATAACATTGACAGCTAAAGCACCGAAAGAGCATTTCAATCTTCATAACATTCATATCTAAAGTGCCGGCTCCCAGCCTCATATTAAATGCTCACACAAGGTTATAAAGCTCCTCACAGAGGAACAATCTGAACAACAGAATGTAAACAAGCTCTGATCGACGAACTACTTTATTTCCATCTCATCAGACAGGACGAAATCCAATTAGCCGGTAAAAATTAGCTTGCTAGGATTCGGCATAGCTCGAGAATAGGACCAAACATTTCTAAAGTAGTGCTTTCCATGGACACATACATGAATATTAACTAATCCAGAGACATTACCTAATATGATCTTAAAATAGAAGAAAAAGAATGACAGAGTTTACTCAAAAGCAAGCCAGACTAGTACAACTTCCACCTTGGCTCCCTACTGGCGTTCTATCTGAATGGTTACGTGACTGATATTATACTCTCTCCTAATATAGTCTATAACTTTGTCCAGTACCATGTCAGCATTAGCTTCCGGCTTGATCTTAACATGACAAGCCAACAAAATCTTCCCGACAGTTATAGCCCAAATGTGCAGTTCATGAACAGCAACAACTTCATCCATATCACAAAGACCCTTCTCAAGCTTAGTAGCATCTATCTCTCTTGGGGTACTCTCCATCAAAACTTCCAAAATGTTTCGCAACATCTTGATTGTTGTGCCCAAAACAATTACTGAGAATACGAGGGTGCATATCAAGTCTATTATCTTCCAATCTGGTTTATACCATATGATTGCCCCACCAATCATCACCCCAATACTTTGAATGGAATCTCCCAATACATGAAGATAAGCCCCTTGTACGTTAATATTCACATGCTTCTTTTTCTCAGATACGTCTTTTATCTTTTCTTCACCCTCAGAACAAGTTTTAAGCAAGGGCTCACAAGGATTTGTTTCACAAGTATCATGGTGCTCTTTTTTTTTGGCGACTCGTTCCTGCAGATGATGAGAGTGATCTACTTCATCACGGCGATGGAGATGATGATGATGATGTGTAGCTACGACTAGCCCATGTCCATGTTCATAATTATGATCATCGTTGTCATGGTGACCACCAAAACCATGAAGATGTCCGTGGTCGTCTCCATGGTGTCCATGTGAATGACCCAATAAGAGGGCCATGACAACGTTAACCACTAGACCGAATGCTGAAACAGCAAACATGAGAAAGCCCTTAACTTCACCTGTAGGGTATATAAGTCTAACAATGGCTTCATACACAAGGATTCCAGTAAGAAGCCAGATCATCTGAATGGAGATAAGAGCACCGAGTATTTCAATCCTAAAAAACCCATACGATTGGCGGGGAGTAGCTTCCCATCCTGAGGCCCAAAGTGAAAATAAGGAGATTGCAAAAGCTGCAACATCTGATAATAGATGAGCTGCATCAGTTAATATTGCAAGACTGTTGGCCTTAATGCCTCCAACAACTTCTACAGTCATAAAAATGAGACAAAGCACAACTGCTATGAGAAGTTTCCGCATGGAAGTTGAACGCTCCTTTGCATCTTCGGAACTAGTTTTAGAATCTGAAAATCCACATGGTGCTCCACCACAAATCTTACCCCCAGCCAAGCTTGTCTCTGTAGGTGGTAGATCTCTACGAATTTCAATTATGTGTGGATGTTCAGAAGTTGGAACTTCCATCTGAATTTAAAAAAGATAATAATTATGATGCAATGAGCAATGATCCATAAGGAATGAACAAATAAACTTTAATTTAATCGAACTACTTTAACAACTAAATATTGATTCCTCTTTTAATTAACAACCTTAACTGATTAGGTGAGACATTTAATCAAATTCTAAATACTGATGATTTATTTGTCATTTAAGATCTGGAAAAATGCTTGAAATGAATAGAGCACAAAGAGAAAGGAATACATATTCAAGTATTTTAGTAGCTATTGAGAAATATTGAAATTGAGGAGTTCATGCTGGAAACAATCATGTTGGTGTTTTCTCCAACTCAAATTTCCTTTACGCCTTTTGTCTGGGAGAGTTTGAAAAGGGCCAGTGAGGTGGTTTAATATCCTGCATCTTCAGTATGTTCACAAATACAATTGAAAAAGATATTTGTGCATTAAATCATATTATCGCTAAAGCGAACACAAACACACACACACACATATATATGTTTGTGTGTGTGTGTATATATATGTGTATGTATGTATATAAGGCATCTATTTCCAGAGAGCATTTCAAACATTATAAGGTGTTGAGAGCGCATATCATGTCTATGATCTATAACACAGAGAAACCATTCGGAAATAAGACACAGATCAAATGCCATAATTTCCTTCAAATGGTTAAGAAACATGAGCATGGAATTAAATAACAATTAATGATGAAACAAACAACAATTCAAATTATGAGCATCAAAATACAAGTTGAAAAAACAATTATGGAGTAGGGACTTTGAATTTATACATTTGCATTTACTGAATATTCTGGAACTGATGGAAAGATTATAGTCAAACGTTAAAACAATACTCTCAGAACCCTACGAACAAAAAAATTAGGAGAAGGTATATGGAAGAATATATTGAACATATACATTACCTGGTTGGAAAGATAGAGCGAAAAAGCAATCAGATGCGGATCAAAAATAAAAAAGTATAACAGGGAAATAATTGAACACAGAGGCAACCATAAGAGGATGGAAAAGCAAGAAATTCACGAGACTCGTGAAAGGATATCACGTCAAACTTATGCAACACAGATAAAGGATGTCATGTTTGTGCAGAGTTTTATAACGTAAATTAAGCCAATTAGAGTATGAAACCAAATCTTTGATTCAAGGATCTCGGAAAGATAAAAAGGCATCAGTTCCATGGATAAAGCAGTATAGTAATAACTGAAAGCAGGAAACAAAGTAGAAAAAGAATGAGAAGGTAAGAGAGAGATAACCGTTGAGGATGGGGCCGATTGGTTGGAGAAACCCGTGTTGTTAAAGCTCATTGAGATTGGAAGGAGTGAAGGATTTTATGCTGGCTTTCTCGATGCTTGGAGTGTTTTCAGGTCCTGGTGCTTTATTTATATGGGACAAAATTATTTGAATAAATAAACTCAGTCACAGACGTAATGTCTTTCGCTTCTGTCCCTTTCTATCTTCGTATCTTGTCTGCACATAATTGATAATTCATTATGCGCTACTAAATTGTTTGTCTGCTAGTAAATCATTGCCAGCTAAGGACCTCCATGGTTTTACCCTTTTCATCTTCCCCGAAGCTTTCCCTCACCATCCCTATTGGATTTAGTTTCCAAAATCATCACGTCGCTGTTAGGAGTAATTGGTATTTGTAAATAATTAAGTGCTACAACTTATTTAAATCAATCGAAGAAAGAATTATATATCAATTGGTATAATACAGATATCAAATAGGACTAAAAAAATATCAAAATCTTGAATGCTTATATAATTCAAATGTCATAATACAGTAATTTGAGTTTTCGAGAACACTACTTTAAGAAGGTAAAGTGTCATTAAAAGTTAAATTATTAAAACCATGCTAAGCTAAGATTGCTTCTTCAAATTTTCAATCATCATCGTACAAGAACAAGGTAAAAATATGTTTTATATTTACTTCGTGCATACACATGACTACACAAATTCTGACAGAATTGACACAACGACCCAATTCACAGAATGTCCAGGACAATTTTGACACGTTCAAGATTATCAACAAGTATTGGAGTTGTTTTTATGTTTTTTTTCCTGACACGCGCCACTCAACTAGTGGTCTAGTGTCAGATTTCAATGGTGGTACACATCAACCAACATAAATCTTTCGTATCTGTTTCAACGGCATATCAAGCCATCGGATGTCTTGGCCCAAAACATTACAAACACTAATGGTCAAAACTTGATGAGTATGCCGGTGACACATTTGATTTCCACTAATAGTTTTATGCCTTGCAATAAGATCCCAGTTTTATTATTTTAACATTGCATACCAATTTTCGATGTTCTTATTGAATATAAGCATCAATCTCAAATTGAAATTTGTGCTGAAATTTTGAGGTAACATCTTATCTAACGTACAACAAAATAAATGCAAATTTTTTGTTTGAGTTTTCGAAAGACAGGATCACTAAAATTTTATAATATGATTAATGCACAAAATATAAAAAAGTATAGATCATAATTTGTAACTCATTATAAAATAAGATCTTTTTATCGTTTCTCTTAAATTGTTTATAAAATCAATCCATCTCAACTACTGTGACTGCACACATATATATATATCTTCTAACGATATCTACAGACTATATGGAGAGAACTCCAGAATTGATGTAAAGAGGATTATGTAAGAATTGTTAACTCTCTGATAACCTAAACCCACTTATGGTAGGATCTAGACCTTTTAATAATTTATTGAAATAATATTATAATTTAAACTAAACTTTAATTAAAATTGCAATTAATTTTAATTAAACATGTATTGTAATTAAAAAAAGATTTAATATCTTATATTGATATTTATTTGTTAAATATCTTATAGTTAGTCATGTGACACATCAGGTTCCTAAATACGTTCGTAGTCAGTCCTACTTACGATTAGGTTTTTAGTTTTCTAATTAAATAGTTTATATCCATAGATCAATATTGTCGTCTAGTAATATATTATGAACACTTAAATATTTTAGAATATTAAAATGATTTTGATTAACTTTTTTTAGCATAATTTTTTCGTATAATTCAATCTTTTAGTCATACAATATTTTGATTAGACATATAATAATATAGAATTAATGCCTACTCTATTTGAGTCTAACCATATTAATTGTCCACTATTAGTAATTGATTTTATTAATGACTAATATATGCTTAATTGGTTATGAATTTATTTCATAATACTTAGTGATTAGTTCTATGAGAATGCTTAGGATACTCACTTTAGTTCATATTTGATTTTAGGCACAATTCGGAAGTGACAGAGCTAAAGTGAGTCCAAAGTACAATATTTAAGTTGTCTTCTTGAGATTCATACTCACTTATCTTCATAAAGCAAGAAGAAGAAGGATTAGAGCAAGAGGAGTCAAGAAAATGCCAAAAGGAAGGAATAATAGCATATGTCATGGCTTAAGATACATCCCACGACACTAATGACACACCATGTTAGGCGTGACACTAGTTGCATGGGTGTGACAACCCATGTTACAACCATGTAAGGTGTCACAAAGTCGTGAGATACCACTCACAGCTGTAGGATACCTACAACTCACCCGAACTCTATTTTTTAGTATAAAAACATCATTTTTGTGACAACAAAGGCATGTTTTTGTCAGGTATAAGTTTAAAGAGCTGAAAGAGAGGTTACAAGAGAATGAAGAGGGGCAAACCTCTCATCCTTATCAACCTGAGGTTTACCCAAGGGATGTTAGTGGAGAAACCTTAAAGAGTGAAGAGGAACTTGAGAACCTTGAGAACACTATTTAAAGAATTGCTTGTGTCGAAGAAGTAGAGGAGGAGCTCGAAAATAAAAAGATAAATCTTTTAGCTCGGAAGTAAATACTGAGTTCCTAATTATTGCTAAGACTCACTCTTTATCTTTACCTACCAGGTTATAGAAATTGAGCGGAAAAAAAAGGTGAAGAGACAGTCGAGATATTTCAAAAGTTTATGGACTCGATAGAGATTGGAAATTTGAAGATAGGAAAGACGCTAGAGGTGAATGATCATCAACTTAGACCCTATCCTGAACTACCTCATGTGGAGATAGCTCAAACTGTGATACCTAAAGACCATAATTTTGTCACATAAGGAAAGTATGGAATCGAGCTAGCTACACTAAACAAAGTTGCTACTTGGGAGGCAACCCAAGAGAAGTTATTTTCTTTTCCTTTTCATGTTTGTATTTATTTCTTATATGCATATGTGTTTATAGTTGTTTGTTTTTACTTGTTTTTAAGTTTTCAATCAAAATGAGAGAGAGAATAAAACAAACAATCAAACATTTTTTTAATTGCTTATAGGATTATATAGTCATGATTAGATTGAATTGATTATAAGAATCTATAGCATTTTTAGCTAATACTTTTTCTCTTGTGATTGGTTAATGTGCATTATCTTTAGAAAAGTAGTGACTAATGGTAGAGAAAGCCAGTGAAATTTTAAGTCTTTATAGGCCGACACATCTATATTAGTCTCATTGTTTTTTGTTTATGTGTGACCTTCATGACATGTACATCCTAACTTTGCTTTGATTTTCTATTTAAGACCACATTTTTATCACATGCATTAATTTGAAAATGATGAGGCATTCTTTGTTTTTCCAAACTATATTAGCCAAATAGCCTACTTATGCGATTTCTCTTTTGACAAGCCCCTTTGAGCTTTATCATCCTTTCTTTGTGTACTAACCACATTAATGCTTTTAAACTTAACCAAATGTCCTACCTAAGCCATAAAGCTAGTGAAGCATTTGTGATTGTTGAGTTTGTGGATTTACAAAATTCTAAATGTGAGGGTATGCATATGTATGAGATGGTTATAATTGTTGGGATGAGAATTTATGTCTTATCATTGAAATTCCCATATTAATGTAGTTTCTTTCAATATTTATATAAAAAAGAAAAAGATAAAGAGAAAAGATAAATGAAAAAGGAAAAGGAAAAGGAAAATAATAAAATTATTAAGGAGGAAATGCATATGTGTTGGAAAGTTGTTTATGATTAGTCTTTCCTCCTAAAGTTGTATTGAATGGGTTTTACTTAGGTATGTCGGATATTATGTGGATGTTGCTTTCAATAATCACTCCCTATAGTTATAGAATCCTGTTTATGATTAATTTTTGTGAGTGATACATGCTTAATGTGGTTTGTGCTGAGAGAGCCTGACTTTAAGTTAGGAAATATGGTTTTTGCATTCATCATAATTGATGTACACAATTATGAGTAAATGTTAGTTTTTTGCTTGATGATTATATTGAGTTTTTTTCTTGTTTCGCTAGCTTTGATGGCTTTTATGCTACTTTACCCAAACACATCTAACCTTACCTTTGCCCACAGTACATCCTTAAAATTTCCTTTGATTAATGATTATGCATGTAAACCTTAGTGGTGGAGAAATGAAATGATTTGTAAAGTTGTGGAATGTCCTGGTCATGAATAGTAGTTAAGTGCACCCATGATACAACTTATTTAAAAACATTTTCAAAGTCTACCTCTACATTGCCTAGTTTCTAAAGGTGATGAATGTTGATTGATCATGAGTAGAAGTGTTGAATGTTAAGTTCTTGCTATAGGTTTTGAAAGTCATTCATCTTTGCCTATGATTCTATATTCTTTGGAAATATGGAAAATGAGTCAATGTTTTTGGTTCTATGTAATATCCCACTACTATAAAGCATATACCAACATTCTAAAGAATATCCGAGCACATACCCCACAGAAGCGGCATGCTAGAGCAGTCACATCAACCTATCATGGCATCATATAGAACATAAGCATTTCAAAAAACTAAGTTTCCTCATGTTAAGTCAAAATGACTTCACGATTAATAATTTTGATGAAAATCAAATAATAATAATATTAGAAAGTAAGACGAAAGAAAGTGAGATGCAAGCAGAAACTAAGACGAAGTGGAAGTAAAAATAAGACGAAGTGGAAGTAGAAATTAAGACGAAGCAGAAGCAAAACTAAGACGAAGCAGAAGCAAAAATAAGACAAAGCGGAAGCAGAAACTAAGACAAAACGGAAGCAAAAATAAGAAGAAGTGGAAGCAAAAACTAAGACAAAGCAGAAGCAAAACTAAGACGAAACAGAAGCAAAACTAAGACGAAAGCGATACAAAGACGAAGACCCAATACTATGTCGGATGATTAATTAGTTTGAGTTAGTTACAGAACTCAGCTGAATAACTGTTTCTTCAGATCAAGAAACAAGAAGAAAGAAGTGGTTATCAAGAAACAGTTGAAGACGAAGGCTATAAATATGAGTCGGAGTTGAAGATTGAAAAAGTTAGAGATTCTAAAAAGATAGTGATAAAAAACATTCATTGCGCGAAACACTAGAGCTATTATTTTTTATAACAAAGCTCGCAATATCTTTCTGTAAGAAAGGAGAAAAGCTGAGAGCCTGAAGAAGCTAAGTGAGAAAAACAATACTTAGTGTAAGAGACCTGAAGAAGCTATATGGAAAGAATACTTGTACTTTTAAGAAGAATAGTGAAATCTCATAAAGGATTCTGAGGACTGGACATAGCCCACGGTTTGGGGTGAACTAGGATAAAACTATTGTGTCAACTTCTACTCTCTAACTCTCGACTTTTAATTTCCATTGTTTTTTATACAAGTACTTAGAAGTTAATTGCAATACTTTGTGATACTCTTACTCAATAGTTTTTTGAAAAAGTAAGTTTTCAAAGAAATTTAAAAGGGGATTGTAACACCCCACTCCCGCGTGACTCGAACCCGATATCATTGGTGACATCCGAGTCCGTGCCCCGTGAGGGTGGCGTACTACATCAGTCAGTAGAACTCAGTATAAACTTTTTGCTTTAAAACATTCATTCCATCAGAGCCATTTACTTTTTCATTATACTTATGTGCGCGGAAAACAGTAGACAATTTGCACCCACGTGCATAAATAAACATTTTCAGTTAATACAATCAGTTTCAGTTATTACAAACAGTCAACAATAATGTACAATGTATAACTAACAGAACCACATTGGCCCATTACAAATACAAATTATCATTTTGGAATACAATTCTATAGGACACTAATGCAGACGCGAACTGATCCCGACCTCTATCCTTCACTTACCTACAGTAGACATACTCCCGTGTCAAACGGGGTATTCTTCAAGACCTGAAAAATAGATGCAAAATTTTGGTGAGTT
>JANZLX010000212.1:24800394-24811021 GCA_025531955.1 Erythroxylum orinocense
GATGGGCTGAGAAGAGCATGGATCGGGCTTGGGCTTGACATGGTTATTGGGTGTGAGACTGACCTTTGGAGAATATGTCGATCGGCCCTCGGGTCGTGTGGACTGGATCCGAGCCCAACACAGCTGACCCGACCAAAAACAATTATTGAGTTGTTTCTGTCTCAAAATTTT
Source organism: Erythroxylum orinocense (assembly GCA_025531955.1). Classification (NCBI taxonomy): domain Eukaryota; kingdom Viridiplantae; phylum Streptophyta; class Magnoliopsida; order Malpighiales; family Erythroxylaceae; genus Erythroxylum; species Erythroxylum orinocense. Next base: position 24,800,566 of record JANZLX010000212.1, read on the forward strand.
TAGATAAGCCTTTATAGGACATATCTTACCATTATTTTAAGATAAAAGTAAATTATTCTGATTTGTTCTTCTAGTATAAGCAGTTAATCCAAAATCTTGTTGCGGATAGATGAATTTTATTTTTGATAAAACTAAAAGGTTGTGAAGAAATAAAAAAAGATATAGAAACAATTTTATTATTATTATTTAAAATTACTAAGTATAATCTTAAAAATACTTCTTTTAAAATGTTCGTTGAATTATTTCATTATTAAAGTTATATAAACTTTATTATTTGTTAACAATTAGTCATGTTAAAATAACTCGATAAAATCTATTAAAAGGTTATATTTTAAATCGTATGACTACTTTTTAAAATAAGTGAAATTATTTAAAAATGGGAAAAAGAGAAAAAAAAAGAAAAAGGAAAATATTAACACTATTTGCAAATTGCAGTTGAGCTTAGCCGGCTAGTGCTTGATCAAGACAGGTGGACATAGTCGAGAGGCCGAAATGAAGGCAATCGGGGCACTTTATTAGTTAAATAATTCGGCTTAATAAAAACGCTACGCGGTAGTTCATGGTCTGCTCGTGTTCCCACGAATATTGCTCTTTGCTTTAGCTATGTTCGGTTTGAGAGGTGTTAGGATTTAGCGAGTAAGTAACATTAAGACGAGAGTTCGTGGCGGTGGCTGTTAGGAGATCGAGAGTTGCTCTCCTCTTGTTGATACAAACAAAAGAGTGAACTATATCTTCCTTCACATACTGTATTTCCTTCGATATTTTTCGGCTAACACAAAGCCAAAGCCAAAGCCTTTCTTGCTCTTCATACTCTGCACGATTCAGATCCATATTATATATACTATATCTCAAATTATCTCCTTTTCAGGTACTCACTCCTCAAAATCGTTTACGAGAGAAACCCTAACAATCCCTCCTCTTTCCTTTTCGATTATTCTGATTTTCCATTTAAAATGCTGCTTCACATTCTAGGTTTACTCATTAGAGCTTTTGTCTGTGACTACTTGTTTTTAGTTTCTACTTTCTGATTAGTTTTCATTATCGTCCTAATCCCATTCGCTCTTTTACGTTTGGATTTTATAATATGTTATGTATCATCAAGTTGCCAATAATCTGCATCACAGGGTTAATTTCCTTTTTATTTCTGCGTTTTGCTTTCAGGATCAACTGCTTTTGGGCTTTCGTGATTGTAAATTACCATGTTTGGCTCCACCAACCGTAAGTTTTTTTTGAATTATCGGCTTTGTGCTCTGTATTTTTGCCATGTTTGTACAAGTATTTAGAAAGCTGTGAAGCTGTTTTTCTTATTTTCTTACTTTCATTTATTGATCGGTGTTGTGGTGGTGTTTTTTTTTCCCCCTTGATTGTCACTTTTGCATGTTCATTCATGGGAATGAACTACTTCTATTGTTGTTAAGTAGAATGAACTTTGATCTTAATGTTTGGTGGTACAATGATTCCATTGCTTTCATTTAATGATTGTTGTTTTGTTTGTTCTTATAACTCTATGTCAAGCATATGCTAAACCTTTGAAATTAATTTAAACAGCTTTTGGGCAGTCATCTGCTAGCCCATTTGGGTCCCAATCACCTTTCGGTCAAACAAGTAATACAGCAAATAATCCTTTCGCTCCTAAACCATTTGGTAGTACAACTCCTTTTGGTTTGCAAACTGGGGGTTCCATATTTGGGAGCACCTCGACTGGTGTGTTTGGTGCTTCACAGGCTTCATCACCTTTCTCTTCTACAACTGCTTTTGGTGCTTCATCATCACCAGCTTTCGGTAGCTCAGCACCTGCTTTTGGAGCGTCCTCAACACCTACTTTTGGTGGTAAGCATAGCTGTTAGTTTAGTAGCACTCTGTACATTTTGTTTCTCCATTTTGTACATTTAACTGATTCTGTAGTAAATAAATGTAAATTTGTCTGTCTTGTTAGCATGTGGTTTAGGTAGTTTGTGCAAACAAACTTATAGCATACTCAGGTTTGTTATGTATCTGTATATTTTGATTGTTTAATGCCCATATCTTGTACAGTATGATTTTTATTCTTTATTTTCTTTTGGTATACCAAACTTAGCATTGCAACCTGCTCATGTCTATATTCGTTTATGTTGAGCTGATTCATAGGTTATGTCTGCTTCATCAATTTCTTATGGATTTTTCTGTGTGAACCCTTTCTGCTTCCTGTGTAGCACTGAAACTCTGGTCTGGAGACATTTCTTTATGTGTCAGTGACTTGGTCTGATTAGATGCTTGTTGGAATTTATAGTGATGGTTTATTTTAACTGTTGGTTATTTTTTCTTTCTATAGGATCTTCTCTTTTTGGCCAAAAACCTGTTTTTGGAGGCTTTGGGTCCACTAGTCAAACTAGTCCTTTTGGAACAACTACTCAACAATCACAGCCTGCATTTGGTAGCAATTTATTTGGTTCGACCTCACCTTTTGGTGCATCTAGTCAGCCCACATTTGGAGCCAGTAGTACCCCTGGTTTTGGGTCAACAACCACCACAACTTTTGGTTCAAGCAGTACTCCATTTGGTGCTAGCAGCAATGCAGCTTTTGGTGCCACGAGTGCTCCAGCTTTTGGTGCTACTAGCACTCCAACCTTTGGTGCTGCTACAACTCCAGCTTTTGGTTCAACCAGCACTTCCACTTTTGGTGCCACAAGTACCCCAGCATTTGGTTCTGGAGTAAGCCCCGCATTTGGAGGTACAGGTACATCAGTATTTGGGTCAGGTGGAGCATTTGGAGCTTCAAGTGCCTCTCTTTTTGGAGCCTCCAGCACTCCTGCATTTGGAGCTTCCAGCACTCCTGCCTTTGGAGCTTCCAGCACTCCTGCCTTTGGGGCTTCCAGCACTCCTCCATTTGGGTCTTCAAGCACTCCTGCATTTGGAGCTTCCAGTACCCCTGCCTTTGGGGCTTCTAATACTCCATCATTCAGCTTTGCCTCAGGTCCAGCTTTTGGCCAGTCAAGTTCTGTTGGTAGCAGCTCCTTTGCAAGCAGTCCAACACCTTTTGGTGGCCAGGGTTCTCCATTTGGTGAGCTATCTTAAATGTCCATGTAATTTTTACATGACTTTGAATGAAGCTTCTTTTAGGATTTTAGTATTCTCACGAGAAAAGGAAGAGGGTTTCCCAATGGATTATTATTTACTTGATAAATTTTCTTGTGAACTGATATGCAGGACCTTCGGCTGCTACTGCAACTTTTGGAAGCAGTGGGTTTGGGCAGTCAACATTTGGAGCTCAACGTGGAGGAAGCAGAGTAGCACCTTACACACCAACGACCGAGACTGAAAGCAGTGGTGGGCAGCCTGGGAAGTTAGAGTCAATTTCAGCCATGCCTGTCTATAAGGATAAGAGCCATGAAGAACTCAGATGGGAAGATTATCAGTTGGGAGATAAAGGTAGCTGCTCATTAAAAGATTCATCTCTCCCTCTCTCCCTCTCTCTCTCTCTCTCTCTCTGTCTATATATATATATATATATGATATGTATGTATAATTTGATGTTGCAAGAATGATGATACTCAATACTGATTTTAATAATCTAATTGCAGGTGGACCAACTCCTCCTGGTCAAGCTGCTGGTAGTATCGGCTTTGGCATGTCCACAGTATCATCAAATCCTTTTGCCCCTTCAACATCGTTTGGTCAATCATCTGCCAGTCAATTCAGTAGTACATCAACAAATCCCAACCCATTTGCTTCAAAACCTCCTGGTTTTGGAGTTTCGACCACGTCTGCATTCGGTACTTCACCATTTGGATCTTCATCCAGCCCATTTCCATCGGCCTCATTTTCTTCAGCATCTACTACTGCATTTGCTGGCAGTACAGCTCCATCCATGTTTGGCACATCAAGCACATCTACTTTTGGTTCAACTTCTACTCTTTTTAATTCTACTGCTGCTCAAGGAACTGCCTCACCATTTCCGAACATGTTTAGTAACACTCAGCCTTCTCTATCGTTTGCATCCACTACACCTGCACTTGGGCAGACAGGTTCCGCATTCGGACAGAATACTATCCCATCCTTTAATCCACCAAATTTATTCAACAGTCCTTCTACTGGATTTGGAGGCCTCTTCTCAAGCACTCCGTCCTTGGTTCCTTCAAGTAACCCTGCTGGGTTTGGACCAACAACTGTAAGCTGCTTTTGAATCTATATAACTACTCACCGTTTTTTGGATATTCTTTTCCATCCTATTAGTTTGCTGGATTTTAGATATTAGGAAAAGGCTTACTGTTTCTGTAGGATAGCAGAATCTTGCCTATTTCACTTCAAGTAACAGAAACAGCCTTTTTGTAAAAATACAAAGAGAAAGTTGCGTATATTATAACCCTCCTTAGACCTCCGTAAAGCGGAGAGCCTTGTGCATTGCATACGTTGACTTTATTCTAGGAAAAGGTTTAAAGTGCAGGAGTCGACTGAAAACTTGAAAATGGAGAGATTTGGCATATCATATCCCATTTCTAGTTCTTGGCATGGTTGGAATTAGTTTCCCATGCATGTGTGGCCTTTATTACTTTTGTGATGTTGGTGTTAGATTTGACTACTAATGATCTTTCTGTAATTTTCAGTCTTCTGCTTTTCAACTACCTCAACCATCTCAATCTACTGGTGCTTTTGGCTTTAGCAATACTGGTCAGACATTATCAGGTACTTAGTTTTTACTTTTCTTTATTGACATATATCTTCACTTAATGATTCTATGTTACTGGTAAATAGTACTGACTTTAGTTCACTGTCTTTTCCAGCTGGTACAAGTGGCTTTGCTGGTGTATCTGGAATCTTTGGTCAGAGCAATTTCGGACAATCGTATGTATTGGATTCTGATGTCTGATTAGCCAAATATATTCTCTCTGCATATTATGTACATTAAATTGCATGAAATGTAGTATAAGTTGTCCATTTTTTATGCATTAAAATGAAATGTTGAGGGCTAAATACACCATAACACTCACTATGATTATGCTTAAAAGGTCGGCAACTCAGAACTCTGTTCCTTTACAATCCATGCCTGTCACAAATCCATTTGGGACACTCCCTGTAATGCCACAAATGTCTATTGGTCGAGCTGGAACTTCCCCATCAGTTCAATATGGGATCGCAAGCATGCCTGTGAGTACTATTTTTTCTTGACCATTTATGAATGCCTGATATGTAGCTATTGTTCTAAGTATTTATGTTTGTCAATATCTATTTTTTTTCAGATTTAGTTGAGATTGAAATAATTGTTGTTTTGTCAGATTGTTGACAAGCCTGTTCCTGTTAGAATATCATCTTTGTTGACTTCTCGGCACCTGTTGCAAAGAAGAACCCGGTTACCTGCAAGGAAATATAATCCCAAACTCGACAGTCCAAAGGTGAGGATTTAATACCCCAGAGTAGCTTATTGTTCTGTTAATTTAAGACACTTAAGTAATAGAAATTCTGTAATTTAATTTCTTTTTAATCTTGTGAGGCTTTCAGGTTCCATTTTTTAGTGAGGAAGAAACACCCAGTACACCAAAGGCGGATGCTCTCTTCATTCCTAGGGAAAATCCAAGAGCGTTGGTCATCCATCCTACAGACCAGTTACCTTTGAGGGCAAGTGCAGAGAAAATGTCTTTAAGAAAGGATGCATCTTCTCAATTGCTCGAGAACGGTGATTTTTTTTTTTTACTTTTGAAGTTGTAAGCTACTGTTGTTGTCATGCCTGGTTTGTTTCTGCATGTTTGTGTTTAACTGACCTGTTTCTGTTATAATGTTGGCCATCTCAATGTGCACAATATGTACTGAGTGCTCTGCGCTGTCATTTTATTTCTTTCATAATTTTTTATGTGATGCAGATTTTATATTTTGAATTTAATACTCTTGTTCATTCAAGAAATCAATTTATAGTTCGTAGTATATTTCTTAATTTGATTTATCTTTGCAGGTAATTCCACAAAACCAGCGGATGCTTCTCCATTGGGTGGTTCTAGTGCTGGTGGGGAAAAGAGTAAGGACTTTGTTTCCTCAGTTTTCTGTCCTGCAATTAACTTATATTTGTTGCACTCTTTCCATCATCCTGTGCTAAAGCTCCTTTTTCATGCTCTGCTTGTATTACTTGATAATAGTTGTTAAGATTTCCAAATAACCAGGTTTCTGATGGATTTGCCACATTAGATGTTAGGATCTATTTATTGACCATTGAAGTCTTTAACACTTAACTGTCCTGAGTTGTCAGTGCTGGTTTCATACTTATTCAAAACTTTGATTTAACCACGCTTGGACACTGTACATCCTTGTTCAGTTGTCTTGCTTGTGTGGTAAAAGCTTATGAAGATGGTTCAGTTTTCTGGTTTTGCACTCTTTCCATCATCCTTTGCTAAAGCTCCTTTTTCATGCTCTGCTTGTATTACTTGATAATAGTTGTTAGATTTCCAAATAACCACGTTTCTGATGGATTTGCCACATTAGATGTTAGGATCTATTTATTGACCATTGAGGTCTTTAACACTTAACTGTCCTGAGTTGTCAGTGCTGGTTTCATACTTATTCAAAACTTTGATTTACCCACCTCTTGGACACTGGTACACCCTTGTTCAGTGGTCTTGCTTGTGTGGTAAAAGCTTATGAAGATGGTTACAGTTTTGTGGTTTTTCTACCCAAGGTGAAGAGTTACCTGAGTGTATAAAATACTTTGCATGTTTGTTATGTGATTCCTGCTAGTCTTTGACAAAAACAAGAATTTTATTCTTAGAGAGCATCTCAGGCCCAAATCTGAATTAAGTGAAGAAAAGGTCCTTGTCTAGTGTTGGTTTCTATTGAAGATGCGGAATTTGGTGCAATTTTTTGCCTGTTTATCCTTGTATTTGTCGTCTTTTGCAGAGAATTTTGGTGAAGATGGTATGGCCAAGGGGCGAGGTCATCAGGCTAGATTCAACCAAAAACCTAACGGAGTCCAAGAGGATAATGGTATTCAAAGAGAGGACTCATATGTAGCAATTAGTGGTCTCAGAGCAGGGGAGGCTGCAATAGTGTATGAACATGGAGCTGACATTGAGGCTCTAATGCCAAAGCTCAGGCGCTCAGACTACTACACAGAACCTCGAATCCAGGAACTCGCAGCCAAAGAAAGGGCTGAGCCTGGCTATTGTTGTCATGTCAAGGATTTTGTTGTTGGACGACGTGGGTTTGGCCACATTAAGTTTTTGGGTGAGACAGATGTCCGGTGTCTTGATCTTGAATCTCTTGTTCAGTTTAACAATCGGGAAGTGATTGTTTACATGGATGACAGCAGAAAACCACCGGTTGGACAGGGTCTCAATAAGCCTGCTGAGGTTATTCTTCTCAACATCAAGTGTTTTGACAAAAAGACGGGGCGTCAATATATGGAAGGCCCTAAAATTGAGAAATATAAGGAGATGCTCCAGAGGAAGGCTAAGGACCAAGGTGCTGAATTTATATCGTATGATCCTGTGAAAGGAGAGTGGAAGTTTAAGGTTAAGCATTTCAGCAAGTACATGCTGGAGTATAATGAAGAAGCAGAGTGGGAAACAGAGGCTATTGGAGTTTGCTGAAAATGCTACTTGGCGTCAAAGATGTACTGTGCATTAAGGAGGATTTTTCTTTTCTTTTCTTATAGGGCTCATTAAGCAATGGCATATTTACTTCTAACGGAATCTGGATCACGTGGTTCTTGTGAATGCTTAACCAAGAGTTCTGGCCCTAAACATATTTGATTGCTGCTTTTGTTTGTTCACTGTTTTTGAGATATTTTCTTTGTTCTTAGCATACTTTGTAATCCCTGCAGTTGTAACATGTAGACATGGGCAGGAAGATACATGAATTTTTTGTTTTTGTTAATTCATTTCTCCACATTCAGAAAACTTGGCCATGAATGTTTACTTGAAATATTGTGAGATGTTTTGGTTCTTGCAAGAGTTCTCTCATCTCACCAGAAGTTCTATCATTTCCATTTGTTTGCAAGAGATCTCTGTTATGAAAATACAAAGAATAGAGGAGAGAGAAGAAGAAAGAAGAATCCAGGAGACAAAGCAGAGAAAAAGCACAAGAGAGAGATAATAGCTAATTCATATATTTTTCATATCCTGGGAAATGATTATAGAGGTATTTTATATTACTCGCAGTGCTGGTTTTAGATAAACTTATCCGTAAGGTTTAATTGAAAATTTTTATCAAAAAAAGGTTTAATTGAAAAATTATCAAGGAGGTTTGCGGAGTGGGTGAAAAGGAAAACATTGCCAAAAGTGGACTTTTCTTCATTACCCTTCTTCAATTACCAAATAACAATTTGATTGTTATTCTCCTTAAATATTCAAGTTGGTGATATGAAAGTAGAGAGTGATTCCTTATTGTTCTGTTCTATATTTCACCACAGTACTCATGTTAAAATTCATGTTGCTTTGATGCTTTTCTTCGTCAACATATTTATCCATCTTTTACCATTAATGTAGGTATTTTCTGAGCAACTATTCCTTTTGATTGCATAAATTGATTGAACATTGCTTTAATTTTCTGCATCCATTTCTCATTTCGAATATGAGATTCCTTAACATTTTAGATACTTTCCTCAAACTTCTCAAATTCTTGATTCCAATCATCTTCTTCATATTTATGGAATTTCTAGGGCAAGAATTATAAAGCTCTGATACTATTTGTTATGAAAATACGAAGAAGAGAAGAGAGAAGAAGAAAGAAGAATCCAAAAGGAGAAAAGGTAGAGAAAACAACAAGAGAGAGTGACAATAGTTAATTCATATATTTTTCATTTCCCTAAAGAAGTGGTTGCAGGAGTATTTTATATTACCCACAATTGCATTTACAACTATATAATTGTTGTATAAAAATATGTAACATTCTCACTTTTCACTAGAAGTTCTACCCTTGGCGTTCGTTTGTATTTTCATTTGTCTACAAAAAGTTAAGTGATCTCCCTTTTATGCATCTCCTTATTTCTATTCTTTTTTTTATTAGTTCATTGTTGCATTTTTTTAACACATTTTAGCTTCTCTTGTTTTTGAGATAGTTAATTACATGACGAATAATTATAAGCTTAAAAATTTTTGGTAAATTTTCAAGAACAACTAAATGATTATTAGCTCATTTTTAAAAATAAATAAATAGTTCTATTAAATCTCTATAAACTCTATGGCTCTTCTTCAGCTTTTCTCTTTTTTTTACATTATCTTCTCCTTTAAGTTAGTTTTATCTCCATCCTTCTCCTCTTCCAAGCTTTCTTTTTATCTTTCTAGTTTTTTTTTTTCTAGCTCTCTCTTGTTTTGTTTCTTAGTTTCCTTAAGAGTTCCTAATTGCCTCTCCTAGACATTTTGCCTTTTTATAGTCAATGAATCCTTTGTTTGGAGGATTTTTTTTGTCTTTTTTAGTTTTTCCCTCTTGCATTTCCTTCTTTTTACTGTTTTTGAAATAGTTTTTAAAAAATCTTTATTTTATCTTTGTCTATCTTTTTTCTTTTTTAAGTATAATGTCACCTAATTTTTCTGAATTTGGTTAGTACTCTCTATCCTCTAGTCCTTTTCTTCCTTTGCCATCATACCCTCTCCTCCTTTCATCCCCTCACATCTCTATTTCTCCTACTGACCTTTTAAACCTCTCTTCTCAATTCCCTCTAATAGATGTATATTATAGTATGTTTTCTACGCATTTGAGTGTGTTTTTATACGTTTTCTTAGAAGATAATCATGTGTTTAGGATTTAGAATTGTGTTTTAATTGTTTGATTCATTTACAGCAAGAATTTGATTTTAATTTTATGTTTCAAAGGGTGTTTGATGTGTTTTTTAGTAAGTGGAAACAAGAAATTGAAGAAAAGAAGAACAATTTGAAAAAGGGAAGAAGTCACAATCGTGACAGAGAAGATGGATAAGTAGAAGTCACGATTGTGACACTGTGCACAATCTTGACAGACTATTTTTCAACACTTGAAATTTTTGTATTCTTGAAGATTTGGGGCTATTTTTAGAACCAAATTAAGTGGGAAAACCTTAAAAGCCTCAAGAAATATTTAAGGAAAAATAAAAACACCAAAAAGGAGCTACATATTAGATTTAAAGGAGATCAAAGAGGAGACATTAAAAGCAACTCCGAATTTTCTAGATTCCTAGATTAAGATACGACATTGTTTTTCTTTCTTTTCTCTTCATATATTTCATTTTTTTTATATGTTGATTTGGATTATTATGATGTTGAACATGATTATGGTTCTAAATCCATATTAGGGACTGTTTTTTATCTGTTTTGTTAAACCTTATTCTTGTTGAATTCAATAGATATACCAATTCTTCGTGATATTTGTTATGCTTATACTTGGTAATAAATCGAGAGATTAAATCAATTTATGTGTTAAGGTGTACAATGAGAGTTGGTAGATTAATAAACATGCAAATATTAGATGAATAAACAATTGAAGAGAGATCTTAATTATGAATTAATTATCTTTAGGATAG
>JANZLX010000212.1:24812329-24827363 GCA_025531955.1 Erythroxylum orinocense
TTTTTGAATTATGTTCAGCAAGAATTGTACAAAGTGTATGTAAATGCTTTGGTAATGAAATGACTTTATGATTTCAAATGTTTTGTATCTGAAATGGGCCAAATTATTGTTGAATACCAATGTTGTAATAATTGTAACTTGTAAATGGAAATGTTTTTTTAATGACATGGGCCGATTTGATTGGTGATTTCTGCTTTCGTGTACCTTATTTTAAAGAAACAAAAGTTTTGTAATGAATTTTGATGAATGATCATTCTAGCATGCCACTCTTACGGGGTGCGTACTCGGATATCACCATAGATGTCGGGTACGTGCCTTGTGAGAGTAGGGTGCTACAAATTCAAATAAGAATCATCTCAATTGAACAACTATAGAAGAAGTTATGGCTAAAAGACTAAAGCATGCTCAGTGACCATTTTTCAATCCATCATCTTCAAATTTTTCCTACTTTTTACACCTAACATATTTGTACAAAGATTACCCTTTTCTACTTCATTTACTCCTCATTCTCAACTCCATTATATCTCAATACCATTCACCAACAAAGCATGATCCAAATTTGATCATTATCCCAAAGACAAGACATGATCATGTACCTATTCATCAACATCCAATTCCTATTAAAACATCCCTTTCACAACCAATTTATCTTTAAAACATGTGTAGCATAGCTCATAGTTTCTTACTCATCCTATACAACATCAATTATCCATAAACAACTCCTAACCCATTATTTAGCATTTACATGAAACAAACATCAATATATACATATATATATGTTTCTTTTTCTTCACCAACATTCGAGCATATACAAAACTCCTATCACGATCATTCAACCTCTAAAATACCCCTATAAATCATTACTTATCAATAAAAGCAAGAAATTTACACACCCTTCCTCATTCACGACACCCACATACCCCAAACATCATTTCATGATATCAACCTCTAAATATCATCACAAATGCTTCATTTAACCAAAACCCAAGATATTTGACAAGATACTTACTTGATTTAGCTTCCAATTCTTCAAAATCTTCAAGAAAATAAAAAATCCCTAATTCACCACCCCCATAATCATCTTCATTTTGGGCTTGAAAGGTTTTGGTTTTTGGTGAGAATGGAAGAAAAAGCAAGATGAAAGAGTAGCATGAAAGATGAGAGGGTTGGGTTTAAGGTGAATGGAGATTTGTCGAGAATCAAAACTCACGAAGAAGAGGAAGAGATGAGAAGCTACGAAAATGAAGAGAACAAAAATAAACTCCAATAGCTCTTTAAAAGAGAGCATCGTGAATGACAAAGCCAAAGGAAGGAGGGCTTTTAATTAAAAGAGTAGTGGCCTTAAGGCATTGTTTGGCAAGTGATATTTGTCACTTGCCACTTGTCCCGTTTCTAAAGCAATTGATTGGTCCTCATTTAACGAGTCCCATCAACTTTAATTTCTATTCCAATTGTTTCCTAATTTTCAATGATACTTGTCAATAAATCCTAAAGTCCTTTATCAAAACTGTCATTGCCATTGGACAGTAATTTCTACTACCATTTAATAATTGTTTTGCCACGTGGCAATTTTTCCTAACTAAAATTCCTAACAATTTCCAGAAATTCCTTAAAAAATTTCAAAAATTCTAAATCAACAAATAAACTCTCCAAATCAATTTTTTCAACATATAAAAACCACATTTCTCAATATACTCACATTTATAAACAATTATACCCAGAAATTGTCAATAAATGCATGTACAATTATTTTGATGTGTGCAAAAATTCAAATTCATATGAATATATGCTAACATTATACATGACCATAAAATGCATTTTCTTAATCTCTCTTTAAGCTCACAGGTACCAAATTTTAGGGTTCTAACCCTTAGTATGGTAACGAGATGTTACAATAACCCAGTAGTTGGGTTAACAGCTCCGTCCACATTTAACTTCAACCAACCACGCAAGGGAGGCTGCCACAACCACTTTTTATTATGCTCCACATTAAACAACTGAATGGAGCATTTCATATAAACAAGATTGATTTCATAAACTCTGTTTCTAATGTCTTAGAATTGCGCAGATGAGAAGGATTCCTGTTGCTAGAAAAGGTTTAGGTTCCACCAATTCCATATCTGCCAAACTACAACTCTAAAACATATGTACCAATCGTCATTCTGATTAATGCCCCATTTATTACTCAAGTTGTCGTACAACCAAGCTTGAAGAGGTAAAGAGGAAAATTCTGACCAGAAATCCACCGAAACTAATTGGTTTCGCACCAATCTGGCTTATTGACAATCTCGTAAAACATGAATTAATGTCTCTGTGCCATCCTCACAACATTGGCATTACATGCCTACAAGCTAACCCCCATCTTGTAAGGAGACTACCCTTGACAGCTAACCAAAGAAATAGTTTGATCCTCTCTAGACCCTTCCACTTTCAAATTTGCGTCCATTCATTATTCCTGGGGGCTTGTCGTCCTCCATTAATACGACATATGCTGACCTAACTAAGAACAATCCATTACTTGAATATCGCTAATAGAATCCACCTTTTCTGTTCCCAACTAGCAAAATTGGACCCGAAGCTATATTCATTAGGATCCCAAAAGAAAGTCATGCTTCAAACCAACTCCAATGCCAGCTCCCATTTGGTTGCACAAAAGCATTCATTGGCTTGATCAAATTACTCTCTGGAATGTTAATAATCACAAAATCCACTAGAGGATGTTTATTGATTGACCATCTATCAGTCCAGAATTGAGCAATGTTTCCATTACCAATCTTCCAAGTGAGGTCAGCAGAGAGTTAATCCCACAAAGATCTGACCACTTTCCAAAAAGGGGAGCCTATCCTCTTTATTAACAATGGCATAGAGTCCTGAATTCCATATTTCGCCCTTAATGCCTTAACTCATATCTTGTCAGTGAAATGAATTAATTGTCATCCAGCTTTCATAAGGAACACTTCATTTATCACTCGAAGCTTCTTGACCCCTAAACCTCCATTTTCTTTACGATGACACAGATCATCCTATGCGACTAAGCTGAGTTTACGATTAGTAGTGCATAAGCCCCATATAAATTGACGAACATGCTGCTCGTTCTTATCACAAAGGTAATAGGGCAATTTAATAATTTGCATGGCAAAATAAGGAAGGCTTTGTAACACCGTCTTGACCAACATGACCTGCCAATGAAAGGCTAGAAGCGGTCCAACCTGAAAACCATTTATGCACTTTCTCCAAAATGCCTGCATATATTCTCCTGGTAATCTGCCCATATAAAATCAACATGCCTAAGTATCTGTCTAGATCTTCTGTGAGTTGAAAGCCTAGCTGGTGAGACAGTATGACTTTTGCCTACTTCGACACATTTTGTGAAAATACACTACGATTTTAGCATCGTTAATTCTCAGCCCTGATTGAATATAGAAATCCTCCACCAACTTTTGGACAATCCAGATTTGTGCCTTGGATGCTTCAACAAAAAGTAGCAAATCATCTGCAAAAAATGTATAAGAAATAGGAGGGCTTTTACTGTTAAATCAAAAAAAAGTCCACTGTCTATGCACCACCAAAACTATATCTTGCGCAAGTCTCTCAATACACAACACAAAGAGATACAACGATATAGCATCACCTTGTTGAATACCTTTGACCAGGACAAAAGAATCCGAAGCTTCACCGTTAATTAAAAGGCGCATACTAGACGATGTCACACACTCCATGGTCAAATTTATCAAACCCGTTAGAAGTCTCACTTGTCGTAAGGTGTCACGTATAAAATCCTATGAAAGCATATCATACGCTTTCTCTAAGTCCACCTTAATCGCCATAAATCCCCTAAGCCGAGTTCGTCACTGCAAAGAATGAATAACTTCTTGGGCAAGGATAATATTATTCGTAATATGTCGCCCAGGTACAAAACTTGTTTGCGTTGGGCGAATAATCAAGGGAAGGACTCCTTTTAAGTGGTTGACTATCACCTTAGAAATTGTCTTGTAAATAACATAACATAGATTGATAAGACGAAACATCTTGATAGTGGTTGCATTCTTCATCTTCGAGATAAACACTACGAAAGTTTCAATCAACTCTTTCGGAATAGTTTGAGATCTAAATTTGTCCCGCACCAAGTTGCAAACAAATGTGCCAATTACACTCCAACATTTTTGGAAAAAGATAGGAGAAATTCCATCGGGACCTAGAGCCTTTGTCAGCTTCATATTGAAAACGACATCTCGGATTTCTGCATCTGTAACCACGCCCACCAAACTTGCCATCGCTTGATCATCAATATGAGGAAAAAGGCTGACCCTGTTCTAAAAAATGGAGTCATTATTCGAGCGAGTATATAGATTGGTAAAATATTCTCCCACTCTAGTTGGTTTCTTTTTGGGAAGCGTCCACATTTTCCTATTTTCAATATTTAGGTAACTAAAAACTACAAGGACAAATGAGTTGATAAAGTGCTCCAAACTAAAGGCAACCTATTTTTCTTTAGATTATTATCTAGTATAAGTGCTCAGGAAGTCCTTAAAGCTAGCCCATAGCATTTCAACAACGTGCCTCACTTTTTACAATTGTGGAAACCAAGAATCGATTTGAATAAATTTATGCAGGAACAGGACCTCATTTGGATTAGTATCCATAATATACCCCTTGAATGTTCGTTCACAAACGGTTTAAGCGTCTTTGCAAGCTATATTAGCAAACCTAATTAATTTTTTGAGCTAATGATTTTAGACAATCAAATGTTGCAAGAATCAGCTCTAGCATCCTAAGTTGGTGCAGAGAATACCTCTAATGAGTCTAGTGTCCTATAGCTCAATAAAGAGGTTTTGAATAACACTGAAGCAACTTAAGATTTAATTAACCCTGAGCTCAAAAAAATAAATTCTTCAAACATTAAAATAGCTTTCACATCTCTCCTTAAGGTCCATTATATAATGGAATATTAGGGGTTTAACTTATGAAATAAAAACCTAGCCTAATTGGTTTTGAAACAACATATCGTTAAGGATTTCACTTATGAAATAAAAACCTAGCCTAATTGGTGGGTTGGAGAGAAAGCTTAAGCAAGGAAAAATATTGTATCAAGAAACCCGTAAAAGGGATAACAAGTCTGGTATCAAAGTCTGGGGTGGCTGATTCCACTTTTGGAGCAAAGTCTGGTATCAAAGTATCGTACAATCTCAATTTCATGTTATAAATGGACAACAAACCCCATATGTCTATAGTTGTAAGCTGGCTCCCGGTATACTGTGCATGATTTAACAAGGGTGTTCATCGAAGAGGGAACTCATGCTTCTGGTACGGTACAGTCGGGTTTGAGAACATCCACAAGCTATGAGAGAACCAGGTAACATCTACGCAGGGTAGTGGTGGCCGACGACTACGATGCTGTTTGGGTGAGGGAGATTGGAGACGATGCTGGGGCTGGGTTGGGACGCAAGGTAAAGAGGAGACAGGGAGAGAGAGAGTACAATGAGAAAGAGACCACACAAGAGGATGGAGGTAATTTTGTTAGTTTTAAATTGTTTTTTATAAATAAATTTTGTATTTAAACTCACTTCTTTGGTCAGGCTACAAAACTGTGAATGAAATTTGAGATGGAGAGGAAACACTTGGTTGACAGACAGACTGTACAGTTGAGAGACAGATTGAAGACGAAGAAGAAGAGGGTGTAATTAGTTTATAACAGCCAAATTTTTTTAAATAACTTAGAAATATAAATGTAATAAATAAAATAACCACATCAAAAAATCCGAGGCTGCCTGATGTTGGGTAGTAGTGACAGGTGACAACAGGTGAACATGTGAAAGCGCTTTAACTAGTTGGAGGAGGAATTTCGGTTCAATATGGCGTCCACGTCCGCAATCCGGACATGGAGGACTGCGTTTCTTACACTAAGAGATGAGACATTAACGAGCAGTCCAAAATCAGAATCCAAAACACTATCACACCTTCTCCACAATCTCATCTTCTCTCATTCCGACACCCTCATCTCCGCGGCCCCCGACCTTCCTCCTCACGAAGTAAGGACACTACTACTACTTTTTATCTCCCTTTCCCTTTCCCTTTTTTGTTGTTGTCACCTAAGCTTCAATCTTCGCATATTTTATTACTTTTATGGTTGGGTTTTTAGGTTACTTCCGATTTGTTATTCCTCCTGGAGTTGACAGCAAATTGTCGTCAACGATATGACCCAGTTCCGTTATTATCTGATTATGTCCACATTTCGCGACTGGTACTTAACTTCCTTCTTGTGCCTTTATTATGTGATTATGTTCTTTGTGTTTACTGTGAAAAATTCCATTATTTGGTATTCGTTTCAGATGCACGATGTATGTCGTCGTTGTCGTGTTTCTCTTCATTTAAATTCATCTTCTTGGAGTCTGATCCTCCACTCTTTCCGAAACATATTGCAAATATTGGTAGCCAAGGCTGGCCGTGACGCTTCTGCAACTAGACCCGCTGTCCAGTGCATTAACACTATCAGGTTCATGTCTGTGTGAAATGAATGCAGTTAGATTGGCCCATTAACGATAAATTGGGTTTCGTTCTCTTCTAAACGACATCAGCGTGTTTGAATCACAATTAGATGAAAAGTTT
Source organism: Erythroxylum orinocense (assembly GCA_025531955.1). Classification (NCBI taxonomy): domain Eukaryota; kingdom Viridiplantae; phylum Streptophyta; class Magnoliopsida; order Malpighiales; family Erythroxylaceae; genus Erythroxylum; species Erythroxylum orinocense. Next base: position 24,818,936 of record JANZLX010000212.1, read on the forward strand.
GATTTTCCTCCATTTCCGCCTCTTTTTCAGGCATCTTGTTGGTGTTTATCAACAAACAGGTTCGGTTGCAGATAATACCGAGCTTGTCAACTTCCTTATCCACATTGTAAAATGCTCTCATTCACAGTTGATTGGCACGTCTTGTTCCAGTACCATCCTAGGCTCTGGATACAGTAATTTATGGGAAGTTTTGAATGTCACATTTACTATGCTTGGTGATGCATTCACTAGAGTTGGATCCTTGTTTCCTTCGGACACATGGCAGTCCACAATCGAGGTAGGCTTGCTCATTTGCTCTTGTGATGATTCACGCTTGTAAAACCAGTGCTCTTAGCCTTAACAATTGTCAATTAGGTGCTTAGGAAAGTGATGGATGTCGTGGGATCTAATAACTGCCTTGTTGAAGACATGATTATGTCAAGGTATGTCTTGATGCTGTTTAACATGTGTACGCTTATAGTTACCAACCTTGCATTCTTTGGATGTTAAAATGTTTTGGGATTTGATCCTGTTGGTGTTGCTTTTCAGGTTTTATTTTTCTCTTCTTAATTGTCTGCATGTGGTTCTTGCAGTTCGTAAAGTTCCAGTTTCTGAACATGTACGTTCATCTGTCTCTGTTTTAAGTTGCAAGTCAAGTTGACAAAAACTCTGTTAATATATGTCCCTTCTTTTTACTTACAGAAATTTTCACTGTTATAGGTGTCTGGTTTTGTCGCAGTTTTAAAAATGTTCTTCAGGTATGGGCTTACAAGTAGAATGCAACATGCATGTTCTGGTCACAAAGACAAGCAAATTCCGGGAATGAGTCCTAAATTAACTTCAGAAGAGCCTATCATGAAAGATCATGCTCCATATAGACCTCCACATCTGCGCAAAAAGGACAGCTTAGTTATGAAACAATCTACATCTCAGAATTCTAATTGTTGCTCAGACCGTGAAAGCTCTGTTTCCGAATTTATGTCATCTGACTCAGAGTACAGTGACAGTGATGGATCAGTTAGAGATCATGATAGCTTGAAAAGCTCTAATGTTAGAGTTGTTGCCATTGTTTGCATACAGGTATGTATTTCCAGTTATTTTTTATTATGGAAAGGATTAGTGGCTATTTCTTTTTCTTCTGGGAAAGGTCTTTGTGGTAATAGTTTTCTTTCAATTAAGCATTCTGTCACATGCGACCACTTGTTAATGGAATGCCTTCTAATGTGCATATGGTGGGAAAATTTTCATTTTTGTTCGATTGTTGCCTCTCATAATGTTGCCTAAGTTTACTGGATTTTCCTTTCTGGTTTATATCACAAAAAATGTTGCTCCTCATAATGTTGCCCAAGTTTACTGGATTTTCCTTTCTGGTTTATCACATAATTTTGAATCAACAAATTCTATGATAAACCCCTGTGATGACTAGCTGTTTATGCACTTTTCATATTAAGATTAATCAACTTTGTCATTTTTTGCATAAGGATCTTTGCCAAGCTGACCCCAAATCATTTACTAGCTTGTGGACAATGATTTTGCCAGTCAATGATGTATTACAACTAAGGTGGAAGCTTTTTCTCTAACTCTCTAAAAAGCATTTTGCTTGCCTGGACTATATTCAATTTTTTCCAATTTCTGGAATTTTTTAATCCTTTAATTCATCTTCTTTCTGTTGGTTGTTTGCAGGACCTTTGATGCAACTTTGATGACATGCTTGTTGTTTGATCCTAGCTTGAAGGTACTTGCTTTTGTGCTAGTTTTTCAAGATTGCACTGTACTACAGTCTAATATTACCCTTTTTGGGGTAGGATATTAGAGACAGAAGTCTTAGGAAAAGTTAAGGGATGGTCTTTATTCTGCTTGGTTTCAGTGAAGAAAAGGTATACGGCCTCGATTCCTCTTGGCCCACTAGATGATATAGAAAAATGAAGGAAGGAAAGTCGTTTGCTCGTTGCTTCAGTTCACTTACATGTGGACCTTTGTTGTTTCTAAATGCTGACCACAGCAGTGCCAACAAAAAGTAAACACTAAAGTTACAACTATGAAGCTGATTTTCACTTCCTAACTTCTTAAGAAATTTTTTTTAATTCATTCTTTCTTCATTTAGATAGCAAAGGTTTAAATGGGCCAAAAGTTTTGTTCCTTTCTAAATTCCTGTTCTTTCGTCCACTCTAGGCACTTTTCTGGTGATTGAAAATCTTTTCAACTAAAAAAAAATGCTTACTTATTGCTATGTTATAAGTTATCCTATTTATAATGTAGCTTACTTTGCTGCTTTGGTGCCTAGGCAAGGATCACGTCTGCATCAACTCTTGCAGTTATGCTTAATGGGCCTTCATCTGTCTTTATGCAAGTAGCAGAGTACAGGGAATCTACAAAATTGGGATCTTATGTATCACTTTCAAGCTCCCTTGGACAGATACTGGTCCAACTTCATACTGGTACCAAAAAGGAACCTGTTATTCAGTTTAATTGTTTTACTATAAATTATCCCTCATGATTTTAACTTTCAGGAGCTTCATTTAGTGGTTATATAAACTGTCACAGTGTTATTACACATGTAGGTATTCTGCATCTAATCCAGCATGAGACGCACAGTAGATTGGTGACATCCTTGTTCAAGATTCTCACACTTTTAATATCTTCTACACCGTATGAATCTTGCTTCTTATAGTTCTCTTGTGTTTGTTCTTTTAGACGTTTTAGTATGATCCATCATTTCCCTGAACTTATGATTTGTGTTGTATTTGGTGGATCTTTGTTACCCCCAAGTCCTCTTATTGCTGGATGATTGAGAACCTGTGGTCTCAATTTATAAACTAATATTTATTTGTTAATTTATATTTTAATTATTAAAATCAATTTTGTTAGACAATTACCTGCAAGTGTTGTAATCTTACATTCAGAAGCTCGTTTCTATGTTTTCTTTTTATGTTATGCTGCAGTGTTCAATGATGTGGGAAAGAAAGAGATTGGTCAAAGGGTTGCTAAGTATTTGTTGAAAGGGGATTCTGATCCTTTGATCATGTTTTTGGATATGTTACAATGATTTTGTGGTTATTCATACTGGTCTGAATCATAGTTCCTGGGTTTAAAATATTTAAATGTTGACTAGAAATAGTCTGACTAATGCTGTTGAGTTTTAACCTAATGCTTCTCCGTGCAACCAGACACCTATTATAGTTGCTGTGTTTCCAACTCTTGGCCAATGTTTGTATTGATTCCTTTATCATATAAACTTTACTTAATTTGAATATGTTAGGATGATCTTAATTTTTTTTTTTTTTATTAAGCTCACATTAGGATATTCTTTTCCTTCTCTCATTTCATCTTTTATCTATGTACCCATAAATTTTTTTTATCTATTTTCCTGGAAATCAACAGATATCCACGAATGCCTGGACATTTATTGCCAACAGTTGTTAAATCCCTACTATCAAGGACAGAACTTCACTCTTTACTTAAAAGTGATCAAACTGGTTTCCTGGTTAGTTTTACTTGTACATGATACATGGACATAAATCTTTCTTTTTCTCCCTCTCACGCCTGCTAGCTGGTGGAGGTTGGAGGCTGGCGAGCTAGTTTGTGGCTGGATAGACATGTAATAGATAATAGTGAGTGTCATGTTAATACTGATATGGCTTCACTTTCTTTGTGTAGGTGTCTACTTTGAATTGCTTGACGGCAGCTCTATCTACATCACCTCCTATGCCACAAATCAAAGATATGCTCCAAGAAGAAACCTCAACAGGTTAAATTTAAGGGCGGTTTGATTTCATTCTATTTTTCTATTTTGGTTTTTGATTTTCATTTCTTTTTCTTTCAAACAAAAGTAAAAAACTTGTTTAGTTATTAACACTAATGAACTTATATTTTGATTACTGATAATAATTAAATATTACATAAAATTAATTTTATAACTTAATTAAATAATTTTATTTAAATTTTTATATAATATTTATTATATTTTATTAAAATAAATGAGTAAATAAGTAAATTTTATTTATAAACTAATATTTATTTGTTAATTTATATTTTAATTATTAAAATCAATAATGTTAGAAAATTATGTCTTTTAAGAAATTTAAAATTTAAAAATAATTTATTAAACAATTATCAAATTTAAAAATATGTATTATTTCAAAATAAAATTCTAAAATTTTAAATAATTATAAAAATAAAATAAAATAAATAATTATATTATATTAGTCATAATTATTTGTAGTAATTAATATTAAATAATTAAATAATAAATATTTAGTTGCTACTTGCTAGTGATTCAAATTATAAAAGAAAAGAAAACAAAAAACAAAACTTAGTTTTGATGGTTTGTATAAATTATGCAAATTGAAAGAAATAAAAAAGATAAACTGAAATCATATGCTCAAACAAATAATTTTTTACTGAATTTGAACACGAAAATAAAAAATAAAAAACAATAGTGAAAAATGAACAGGCTTGTATTACTCTTTTTTTCGCTATCATCAGTGCATTTCACTTGCATTGTTTGTCTCTTAGATATGTAGTGTTACTTGACATTTACTTCATTGCTGTAAATGTGCTGGTGAGCACATATATGACGTGCACCTTACAATTATGCACGTGAAACAATTCAAGTTAGGATTTTACAAAAATGGCAACTTATCTTGATTTCAGTCAGGCATATGCTCAAAATTCTTGTATATTTACATGGCTTATTCCATGAAACTTCCCTTCATCAATTTTCATTTTCTCGTTGATCCTTCACTATTGCTATCTTGTAATATCTGGTTGATGCTTTCACTTGTATTCAATACACAAGCTTTGTTGATTTGGAAAAACCTCACATAGATTTTATCATTCTTTAACTTAGTAAATCTTTTCAAGCCTTTTTCCAGGTGTCATAGAGGCTAAGAAAAGATCAAACCTTCTTTCAACACTTCTTCGATATTCCAAACAATTAAACTCCCCAACAATATGCTTTGAGACACTCCAGGTAAGTAATATACAAGTCTTAATTGTTCTGATTTGTAGATTGGATAAGCTTGCCAATGGGTTTGAACTTTATTAATCATGATTCTGTTTTCCCTAGACATGTCTTTTCTTGTATTTTTTTTCTATTTTATATTTCTTTGGTTTGCTGGATGAGACTTGTGTTCTTGGTTTATACTGCCTATATGCAAGGTTCTTCAGTCAGTCAGTCTGCAGAAGCATGGAGGAGCGGGTCCTAGGCAAGTCAATATAATAATAAAATCCAGTGTTTTCTTGTTCTAAGTGAATTCTTTTCCTGTGAATCTCAGTTTCTGTAATGTTGGTTCAATATCTTGTTTTGCCTGTGATTCCAGTTTCAGTGCCACTTTTCTGGCACTTCCTCAAATCCTCAGGTCATTATATGATTAGATATGAAGTTGCAAAATGTTCTTGTCTGAGATTCTGCTGTCCTTATGTTTGTCTCATGACTGTAGTTTGAGAAAGGCTTCCTCATTTATTATTTTTTCCAGGCCCTTAGAGCGGCGATACACAATTATCCAACTATAGCATTTACCTGCTGGGATCAAATTTCAGCCATAGTCTCCAATATATTGGATGTCGCTATTTCAGAAAAACATATATGGACATGCGATGAACAAATGGGAGAAAATGCTGTGTATATGGGGGAAAAGATCATAACAGCAGCTATAAAAGTAAGAAATTTGTGGAATTTGTCCGCTGCTAGTAAAGCTTTAACCATGTAACATTTTGTGAAATAAGGATGTACTTCAGTTGCCTGGATATAAATGTATATGTTAAATTACATGCTTAATATTCAAATTAAATCATATTCATGACTTGGTTCTTGTCTAATCTTGTTCCTCTCCTTGAAAAAGATACTTATGGTTATCTTTTTACGCCTAGTACTTTGCTAGCTGGATTTTCTTTTGAAATATGCAATACCTAAATTTCTTGGCCCACAAAATCCTTATACTTTCTTGTTGTAGGTTTTGGATGAATACCTTCGTGCAGTTTCTGAATTTAGAGGAACTGAAGGTCTTTTATGTGATCAATCTTTGGATACACCATTTACATCTAATTGCATAAGACCGAAAAGAGTGTCATCTGCTCCTTCATATGAACCTGAGAGTGACAAAGATACTGATGAAGAATCAATACCATTGCATTCAGGAATTGAGCAATGGTCCAAGACTATAGAAAACTACTTGCCTTCAGTATTATGGCACACTTCAGGCATGGTTGGTTATAAATTCTTTAACATTAACTCTCACGATATATTTTGTTTTCATGAGTCGCTCAGATCTGTTATTTGGAAGATTGCATGGTGTTTTCTTCTTTTTGTTTTGATACCTGTGTGTGTGTTTGGGACTAGCAAAGAAGAGATACCTTGCACTGGGAGACGTGCTTACTGTTTGCTTATATATTGTTATTAAAGAGACGTAGGACGAGCCGTGGAAAGCTCTCAACAGGTTAAACCAATTAATTATTTTAAGTATATGGAGAACAAATTGGTTCCTTTCTTTGAAACCTTATTTCAGATTTTAGAAATTTCTTTTTGCAAACTGCTTTCCCATTAAGAGATTTTTCCATCTGTTGAATACAGTTAGTCAACTGTTAACCATATCGCAAATGTAAGATTTTTGTTCCTGGAACTATGTTTTCTTTTCGGAAAATTCTTTTTATTTGGTACTTGGTTGAGTTAGAAAATTGGACATTGTTGGAGTGGGAGCAGCTGTAAAGCCATGTTCAATCATCATCAAATTTATTTTTGTATCCAAACCTAATTCTGCTATAACAACTTCAACATAAGATAAATATCTTTGCTATGAATTAATTAAGTTGACCACTGATTCAGTTTTATCACGGATTGATGGAAGTTTTGCTTGGTTTTTTTGCCTGAGTTCAAGACAAATATGACATTTAAATGATATTGACCATTACATATGTAGTTTCTCTTTCCAATATACATAACTTAAAACATTTAATTTTTATTTGATTTTTTCTTTTTCCTGAAAGGTGAGGACGGCATCGATTACTTGCTTTGCGGGTATTACTTCTTCTGTATTCTTCTCTCTCACCAAGGAGAAACAGGATTTTGTTGTTTCTTCTTTGGTAAGTTTCAACACAGCTTATACTTCAAGTTTACTTGGCTTATATTTTAGTGGAATGTAATTATGTTCTTGTTTTCCCTATTCAGTTTTGTTATTACAACTGCAAAATCTTTGTAGGTTAATACTGCTTTTCGTGATGAGATTCCTTCTGTTAGATCTGCTGCCTGCCGAGCTATAGGCGTGATATCTTGTTTTCAGCAAATTTTTCAGAGGTTATTTTTTCTGGCTTGTTAATATGTTTGGAGTTCTCATTGACATGTTCTACCTGACTAAATGCTAATCATGCATCTAAAACTTGTGGAATTCAATAATTTTAGTGCAGAGATCCTTGACAAGTTTGTCCGTGCTGTTGTGATCAATTCTCATGATCCCTTGGTCTCGGTAATATCATTTATTATTTGGTTTTAAAATTTTTCATGCAACTGATACAGACTAACTGGATTCCTTTAATTTCAGGTGCGAATAACAGCCTCTTGGGCCATGGCAAACATATGTGATTCTTTACGTCTCTTTGTGCACGACTTTCCTGTGACAATGTCTGCAGGTGCACTTTAGCATAACATAGTACTATGCTAAATTGACTAACTTAACAAATCTTCAATTGATGTCCTATTAATCATTTTCTTAATGATGTTGACTCAACAGCAAACAAGGAAGTACTGATTGTCTTAACTGAGTGCGCTTTGCATCTAACCAAAGATGGAGACAAGGTAAATTAATTGGTCGTCCGTCATCTCTATCAGTTCTGCCAAAATTCCTATAATTACTGTTTCTGACAACTGATTAAGGGTCAAATTTGTATAAGAATATTGATATGTGCTCCTTTTTATGTATATATCTTTGATTAATGTTCAAATATTTACAGTCAATGATACACTGTTCTTTAAACATTAAATCGACATTTTCACTCTTTGATGGCTTGTAATATATATGTTAATCCTTTGTTTCGTGGGCTAACCTATAGCTGCTACCTGATTCTCAATTTACTGTTGTTGATAGATAACTGTTAGCTTAAAATCCTTACATGACACTTATTATTTTGTATGGTTAAATATCTTTTCATCGGGTATCAGGTTAAATCAAATGCTGTGAGGGCTCTTGGAAATCTTTCTCGAATTTTCGACTTTAACAGTTCTTCAGGTATGTGATAGACCCAAGACAACTCAGAATAATATTTACAGATATAGTAAATATATATATATATATATACATAGATGAGGGTAGTTACGGGGAGGGGGCTGACAACCTCATGATTGGTTGTCAGCTAACCGAATCTATTATTCCTAATAGATTCTTAGTATAAATAAGTAGTAGATGTGAGGAGCGAGGATATTGCGTATACTGTTGAGTGAGAGTGTGAGCCGTAGGTT
>JANZLX010000212.1:24850959-24861651 GCA_025531955.1 Erythroxylum orinocense
TCAAGAAGATTACACAATTCAACCCCCCCCCCCTTCTTGTGTATTGTGATTGCTTTATTAATTTGTGATTCACTTCACTTTTCACGTTTTTTCCTTCTTTCCCTTTAGTCTATAACAACTCTCCTTCTTCTTTTAATTCAAACAAAATTTTAACTCCTTTTCTTCCAATTATGCCCCTCTTTAGACTTGTTCTCCCAATTTTGCCCTTCTTTTGTTTGGTATGGCTCTACTCCTTTAAGCCACTTAACTCCTTAAGCTAATTTAATTCTAACACTACATTCTAACCTTTAATTTCAACTTTCCTTACCCTATTCATACTTGCAAATTTAAAGATTCAACTCTAAAAAAATAATAAAACAATTAAATCAAAATAAAGAATAAATAAAAAATTTCGGGGCCCAACATTTCAACTGGTGGATCTAAGAATGGAGGGAACATTATATACATGGAATAACAAACAAGAAGCAAGGAATTTCATAAGTAAAAAAAAAATTAGAAAAATCCTTATTGAATGACATGTGGTTGGATAAGTTCCTAGATGGTAAGGCATGTTTTAACAATCATTTACTATCTGATCACACTCTTATCTTAATCCAAAAGATGCTTGACTCTCAAATCAAAAAACACCCATTTCAATTTAACAGTCATCTACTGCAAATGAATGGTTTTGAGAATGTCCTGATCAAAGGAATATAAGGCCCCATAAGAGGGAGAAAGTTATTCATACTTATAATAAAGTTGTATGTAGTCAAAAATGAACTTAAGAAGCTTAATTCTAGTAGGACTCTACATACTCAAAAGGTAGTCAATGTAGCAAGAAATAAACTAGAGCATTATATGGTAACCCTCAATGCAAGGAGCTATAAGAAAGAGAAAAACAAGCCTTGTAACATTATAACAATAAGGTAGAAATCAACCTATCTCTCTTAAGCAAAGATCAAGAGTGATATGGATTAAACAAGGAGAAGTGAGCACTTAAAATTTTCACAGGTCCATATAAACAAGGAAAAATAGTAAGAAAATATCACCCTTAGTAAATGACAATAGGGAAGAACTTTATTCTTTCCAAAACTCAACAAGGCTATATGGATTTAATGTAAAAAAATTTCTAATTACATGGAGTCATATAAAGGTAATGGTCACAAAGGTAGTGCAAGAGTTTTTTTAAGGAGGGAAGAATGTTAGGGAACTCAACAAGACCTACATAACAATCATTCCAAAGGTATATTCTCCTAACTCTATGAAAGGCTATAAAATAATTTCATATTGCAATATGGTATAGAAAGTAATTTCCAAAATCTTAGACAAAGGTTAAAACTAATATTGAGTCACTAGTTGATCTATCTCAAGCAGCATACATCTAAGGGAGATCAATAGGAGACAACATACTATTAGTTTAAGAGTTGTTTAAAAGCTATTCAAAGAAAAACTGCCCCAAGAATTATGCATTAAAAATTGGAATCCAATAAGCTAATGACTCTTTTGATTGAATCTTTTTAATTAACGTCTAACAGGCCTTGAACTTCTCTAGTTTTCATGCAAAGGATCAATCGGTTCATCATTATTGTAGGATACTCAACAATAGAAAACCTATCAGACTGATTAAGGGAGCTAATGGTCTCAAACAAGAAGACCCTCGTCACCTTATTCACTCTAATTATGGAAGTACTAGTGAAGCTAACAAGGGGAATGATTAGTAGGGATTAACATTTTAATTTTCACTCTAATTGTAGGAGTCTGAAAATTATAAGTCTCTCGTTTGCAAATGATTTGATCGTGTTCTCAAAAGCATATTCCAGCTCCATAAGTTTACTAATAACTATACTCAATCTAATCCAAGCTTTATTATGTCTTGCCATCAATAAGCAGAAAGGCCAAAAATGACGACAAAAATTTAGGAAAGTAAAGAATGAATTGGAAAATTATTTAAAAGAGGAAACTTGGCATGAAACAAGTTTAGAGAGAGGACATAAAAAGAAAGAATTAAAGAGAGCTTAAGAAGAGTTATCAAAACTAATATAATGATTATAAAAATTAATTTAAAATAGTTCTTTCTTTCTCTTTTTACTTATATTACTTACGTAACTACCATATTTACACTTGTTCAACATTAAATTTAATTTTGAATTATATATAAGCATAATTAATGTATGTTAGTAATTAAATTTTATACACGGTATCCATATTCTTGAATTAATTTTAAGCAACTTTATTTAAATTATAATATTTTATATTCTTATAATGACTTTAAAAGAATGACTAAAAAGATCCATGTTTTTAGAAAGATTTACATTTTTCGATGAACTTGCATATTTTACTAGAGTGTACTTTTTTACGTGTGACGTAAAGCGAAACGCTTGCGTTTTGTTGTCTCCCTACAATAAGTTATCTCTGCTCGACTTGCAGTCTCAATTCAGAGCCAAACGAGACTACGCTTCTCCTTACTCTTACGCTTCACAGGGTCTCCAATCCAGTTAAGGTTTCTTCTTATTTTTATTACACTTTCTAATCCATTGTTTGCTTTGGAAAAAACTATACCTGTGCTTGTCACTTCGTCCGTTTTCTGCGTGGTGCTAGGCAAATAGAAAACTTTTTCTACAATTTGTTTCTCCTTGATTGGTTTTGTTTTATGGCTGATGATGATCTTTGTTCTTTTGAGTTTAAAGATAATTGCGACTTCTGTGTGAAAAAACTTTTTGTTTTTCTGGGTTTTTACCTTTGGCCTTAACGATGATTCATTTGGCAATTGGATTGTTCTTCACTTGATATAGTGAAGAAATCTGACCTACTACTTCCTCACTGCAGATTCTAATCATTACACATCTTCTTGGCATCCACCATGCCCGCCCTTGGTTACCACCACTCGTCTGGCTCATCTATTAGGTCCTCCCTACCATCAAATCCTGAAAAGCCCTCCAAGACTCCATTTTTACCCTCTAAATCACTTTTCAACTTCAAACCCCTGAACCCCACCTCTACTACATTGACATCCATTAAACCCCTTAGGTCTACTGTTTCCCCTTCAGATCTAACCCCTGTAGATTCTAGCTTCATTGCCACCTCTGTTTCTTCTCTCACTTCTAAAAAATCCCTTAAATATCTTCTTCAAAGTGGAGAGACTCTGTACGGCCTTTTCCTGCTTAGCTTTTCTCCTACCCTTGCAGAAATTGCAGGCCTTTCTGGCTATGATTTTGTTGTGGTGGACATGGAGCATGGACCAGGTGGCATAACCGAAGCCCTTCATTGCCTCCGTGTCCTCGCTGCTACTGCGACTCCTGCGATCATCAGATTGCCAGATTGCTGTCCTGTTTGGGCTAAAAAGGCCCTTGATCTGGGTCCACAAGGCGTCATGTTTCCAATGATTGATAGCCCTAAAATGGCGAAGAAAGCTGTGTCCTATTGCAGGTTCCCGCCGGCAGGTGTACGAGGATCAGCCCATACAGTGGTAAGAGCTTCAAACTATGGAATTGACGAGGGGTATCTGAGCAATTATGAAGATGAATTGCTAATTATGTGTCAAGTGGAGAGTGAGGAAGGGGTGAAGAATGCAAAGGAGATCGCTGCCGTTGATGGGGTTGATTGCATACAAATGGGACCATTAGATTTGAGTGCTAGCATGGGGTACTTATGGGATCCAGGGCATAAAAAGGTTAAAACCATGATGAGGGCTGCTGAGAAGGCAGTACTGGGATCCAATCCAGGGAATGGTTGTGGAGCTTACTTGGCTGGTTTTGCTATGCCGCATGATGACCCCGCTGATCTTAAGTCCCGTGGGTATAACATGGTTTCTGGTGCTGTGGATGTGGCCCTGTTTCGAAGAGCTGCCATGGAGGATGTGAAGAACTTCAAATCAAGCTTTACAGAAGGTTCCGATGATGACAGTGGTGATTCGAAAGAAGACGAGAAGTACTGGAGTGAGTGATGGGATTCCTGAGGTGAAATAACGAGAAACTATCGAGGTAGGTTACGATAATAAAATATCAATTTTTTTTCCTTTGGCTTCATGCAGTTTGGATTACTGTGGATAGTAGGAGGTTGTGTGTTCTGTTAATTGTGGCCTAAGAATGTTGGTGCAGTTTCAGTGGACTAATTTTCTGTAACAAAGTTTGCAAGTCTCGATTGTGGAAGAAAAGCTTTGAAAGCAGTTTAATCTTATAAATTTGGGGCTACCTGCACAATTGGTTAAAATTTTTGTACCCATTAAATTGTACAGTACATGTTAATATGATATCTATCCTCATGTTTTCTCTCCCTCAACTTGGATAAGTTTTTAGCGAATGAGTCGCAAACCTTATGTTGAATGAGTAGGACATTATCACAATATGACAATCTTGGATGCAGTGCTGTGCCGCATTAATTATCTTAGTAAAGGGGTTGACATCCTTTTGGAGTCGGAAAATTGTCGTTTGATAAAACTATATGAATGAAGGTTAAAAGTACAATTTAAGATATAATATTTTCATTGAAATATAATCACTTCCTATTTCCAAACTTTACAATTTAACCAATTTGAGATCTTCTTGTGCCCTAATTTCTTGGGTAAACCACCGGTATCCGAACCCACTAGGTCGATTAATCCGGTTCGAGGCGTAGTCACAGTTAAGGCTTCTTACTCCTCCCTGCAGGTGTGTTTAGTGGGGATCGAACCCGAGAGCTCTTCCCACAAGCTCAGCCTGCGCAGCCAAAATTGACAATATTTGTTGATTTTTTATTATTCCTCTGTGATTTAGGCCACTCGGGCACTTTCTTCTTGTAACCTTGAAGATGGTGGATTTCTTAGAGCTGCTTAACTTTTAAGATGGTGGATTTATTGCATAGTGAAGGAATAACTTGGAGCAGCTAGAATTGAGTTGTTATTAAATTATCAGTGATTAAGACCAAGGTAATACAATTTAATGCAAGTGTAGGAATGTGTTGCCCTTCTTAAGATAAGTTAAGGTAGTTTAGTGGACACGTGACGGTGGTTGTTTGAAGGAGTGCGTGTAAAGAAATATGATATAAAATTATGAGGTAAGGAAGGACTATTATGGATAGGAAAAGGTTGTGTGTTCTGTTATGATAACAAAAGATCAAATTTTATTTTATTTTCACGGTGTTTAGATTACTATAGATAGGAGGAGGTTGTGTATTCTGTTAATGGTGGACTAAGAATGTGGACTACATGCAGTTTTAGTGGACCAATTTTTTGTACCAAAGTGATTATCATAATCACCCTTTTCAATCTATATAACGTGGAGGAAAAGGTTTTATAGGAAGCTCATCTCATAAATTTGGGGCTACCTGCATAATTGGTTGACGTCTTTAAAACTTTTGTCCCCGGTAAATTATATAAGACACGCTAATACCAGTAGTCATGTTTTCTCTAACTTTAATTTTGTTTTCCCTCAACTTGGATAAATTTTTAATGAATGAGTCATAAACCTTATGTTGAATGAGTATGACAGTATCAATATGAAAAACTTGGATGAAGTCATGTGCCGCAATAATTGGAAAGTTGTCATAGTGAAAGGGTTCACATCCTTTTGGAGTTATACAATTCTCATTAGTAAGGCCACTAACTATGTAGGAATAAGTGCAATTTGAATCTTAGAATGTTTGGATCAAAGTATAACTTGAACTTTGATGTAATTTTAAGCTTAACATTTTCAAAGGATTCATTAAGTAGATGAAAATTTTAGTAGAGTTAAAGTTCTATCAATTAAATGTCACATGAGCACTGATGGGACACTCTCCAACTACAGGTTCCCTATTTTAATCTTTTGCTTCTTCATCATATCATCCGTAGACTCTAATTCTCCGATTAATCACTTTCTCTTCACATCCTTTACCAATTTTGCGAATTTGACATCCTAATTTCGATGCTTCACATTGGTAACGTCTCTGATCAGTTTTCCACTTAACAAGTTGGTAATGCTCCGATCTGTTTATACATTGTGAAGTTACACATGAAATCCGGAATGTGGCCCTACTCATAATGGTGGTTTATGCTAGAAATTAGGAATATCAAAGAGTTAGACTATGTTCATACTTAAAAAGCTTGGAACCAATATGTACATTTCATAGATCCTTCCTGGAGACGTTAATTGCAGATCAGCCCCTATAAGATCTCAAAATTACTCTTAGTGTAAGTTTTCCAATTTCCGTGAGCTATCCTACCTAACATCCAGTCTTGGATTGATGGACCTAAGGTTCATTGATCATTTCCTCACTTGGAGTAATTGATAAAGTGAAGAGAGTCTCATTTAATGGAAACCTGAAAGATGTATAGTGAAAAAGTTTTGGCTAAATAAAATTCCTAATAGTTTTGTTACATTTAGTAACCTTTTATTCTCATATCATTCACCTATTTTGCTTGAATTGTATTTCTTGAAAATAAAAACATAAGCTTCATTCAGGTTTTATAATTCAACGCTCCAACATCTTGAATTTGGGAATGTCGTTGCTAATGGGTTGAGGACTGGTTGTAGGGATACATATGCCTATAGATGCACTCAAAAACTAAAAGCAATCAAAGTAAGTTGTGTAATGTTGACAAAGGATGTTATTCATCCAGTAAAACATGAAAAGAGAAGAGAATTTGATCAACTGAACCTTACATAAGAAGCCCTGGCTAGATGTCATGGGGATCCGCATCTCAAACATATCAAATTGGCTGGAATGAGGAAATATTTTGAAGCTCTGGAGATTTGTAACTGATAAATAATAGAAAAGGCCATAATTAGATGGATACACGAAAGGGAGGTAGGAGGAATAGAAATAAGATCCTATCTCTAGGAGACTTGAGGGCTAATCTAGTTAATAAACAACATGAGCTTAAGGACTTAGCTAATGAGCATTTCAAAAACATTTTGGTGAGAAATGTTAAAATTTCTAAACTTCCTAAAGACCTAGTAAATGAGCTCAAAGCTTCTTTAGCTCACCATTAATTATCCCTACTAATTATGAATGCATCTGTAGAAGAGATTAGATTAGTTCTATTCCATTCTAACCTGACAAAGCTTTAAGACCATATGGATGCAATGCAAGATTCTTCCAAGCTACTTGGGAGTAGAATGATGAATTAGTTATTGAAATAATGAAGGAAATTTTTTATAAATGGCAAGATATTACTATAATTAACAAGACATACATTTTTCTTATTCCTAAGACGCCTTATCCCTATACAATTAATGAATACAAACCAGTAACTAGCTACAATATGATTTATAAGTTAATTTCTAAAATTCTAGAAAACAAGTTGAAGAAAACTCTTTTAAATCTTATTAACTCTTATTATGGGGCTTATATAAGTGGCATAAGCGTAGGGGAAAATGCTATCTTGGCATAGGAACTCTTTCAAGGGATACAACTCCATTAATCTTAATAGTTATGTATGGAAAATTGATTTTACTAATGCATTTGATTATGTGAATTCATAATTTTTGTTGTGCACACTATATGCTATTGGATATTCTAGTAGATTCATTTAGTGGATTCAAGCTTGCATCATCTCGGTTTCCTATTCATTTATTGTGAATGATTAGCTTAAAAATCTATTTAAAACTGCTTAAGGTTTGAGATAAGGGGATCATTTATCCTTTTATCTCTTTGCAATTGCAGTGGAAGTGTTGGACACTTCCATGATCACCTTAATAAAGATTTCCAATAGTCCTAATTTCAAATTCCATCATAGGTGTGGTAAGCTGGGAATATCACCACTCTCTTTTTCTGATGATCTTTTGATGTTTTATGGTGCAAATTTAAATTCCATTAATATTATATTGAGTTCATTGGATATTTACAAAGCTGTAAATTTGCGCTTTAATCTAATGAAAAGCTCTATATTTGTGTCTACTAGCCTAGCTCGATGCAGGAGACTGATAACATTGTTATAGGGTTTGGAATTAAAGCAACTTCCTTTCTAATACCGAGGAATCCCCATTTCCACCAGAAGACTTAGTGAATCTAATTGTACTCAACCATTAAACTCAATGGAGGGAAGAATAAACTCCTGGCATAATAGGTTTTTATCCAATAGGGGAAGATTCCAATTAGCTATATCTATTCTCAACTATCCCTATATTAACTAGTGCTCCCATATTGCATCACAAAGGAATCTTATGAAGGGTGTTGATAGGGCAATCATAGATCATATTTGGGGAAAAATTAGAAGCATCGCCAAAGTTCCAAGTTTGAAGTGGAGCATACTATGTATTCCTAAGGAATATGGTGGACTTAGTGTAGTCTCAACATATAAAATGTCAAAAGTTTTAATGGATAAAAGATTATGGAGAATTTGTGTGAAAAAGGAAAGCTTGTAGATAAGGTGGATCCATTCCCCCCATTTAAGGAATGAAAGCATTTGGATAGTGAAGAGCAAGCAAACACTCTGCTACACCTTTTAGCAAATATTGAAAATCAGGATATTTATGTAGCTATAAGGTAAGCATAAAATTAGGAATAGAGAGTCAATTAACTTCTAGTTTGATAACTAACACATGCTCGGTTGATTGTACCAACTTAGAGAATTTTCATGCTTAAGATTTATAGTTTCCACAAATGCTATAGTTTCATACGTGATTAGGAATGGCAGACAGGACTAGCCTTTACACTCATCTAGGGCATTTCAGAACATAATTCAACATAGGCTAGGTTATGCTCCTAATCTCTCTTCCCTTTATTATATACAATGGATGTAGACCAAAAAGAGGACCTTGACTACAACCTCATGTACGAAAATTCTATTGAGAATACTAAATAGAAGCTTTTGGTGCAAGTTGGTATATGACTCTAATATTGCACCTTCACATTCTTTCATTCTATGGTTAGCCATCTCTCAAAGATTCAGAACTAAAGACGGACTGAAGTTCCATATTAACGATCTTAACTAAGTTTTGTATAATGTAAAGTAAGAATCAAGGTTTTATTCTTCACTTGTGCATTTTCCTAGATTATTAGAAAACATCTACTAGCAATCCTTGGAATGAAATGGATAAGTTAAGGCTAGAGGGATACACTAACATGGGTAAAAAGAGCATTAAGAGTAAAGGTGGAAAGAAGCCTTTTAGGTTAGCATTTGGTATGATCACTTACCACATTTTGAAAGAAAGAAATAGTGTAATTCTTAAAAGTAGTGTAATGGATGTTGAATCAAGTCAAAGTAGACTCATGCTAAGGCTAAGGCTAAGGCTAGTAGCTTTAGCAAGGAATCTTATCACTGAAATTTGTGAGATTCCACTCTAGACTTTCCTTATAGCTTAATCTTCTATAGTTCAATGTAGAGGTGTTTTTGATTATAATGCTACTAGTTAACTTGCTCTTTTGCACTTTTTTGTATAAAGCTCATCATTTAGTTATAAATTGATTTTTAACTTCCAAAAAACACATAACTAAAAAACTAATATAACATAATAATTAAACTAATTATTAAGTTTAAATAATTTTAATTTTTTTCTAAAGTTATATGGTCCTACTATGCCATATGACATACATGTCATCATTGACGTTGCACTTAATTCCATCAAAATTTTACCTACTTAGGGTATATTTTCAACATTTTGAAAACATTAGGGTTAAAATTTAACACTTTGCAACATTAGGGTTGAAATTATATTTATATAAAAATGTTAGTGCTTAAGTTGCACATTTAGCCTAAGAATGAACTTTTATATTTAGATTATTAAGCATATGCTAATATTTATGGTTAAGTAATATTATGAAGTTTCAATAGCATTGTGGTATTTTAGGGATGAATATTCTTGTGGTTAAAACCTAAGCTCAATATCCAACTGACATTGATTAGTGTAAGTGGTACCTAATTATAATGAGATTATATCTAATAAAATCTATAAAGTTTACAGAAATATACATTTGTTTCACTTTTCAGTTTCTACATCATCTCAAGCACCAATTTTGTGTAATTGAGTATAAGAGCTTATGCTTTGAGCTTCAGTTAAAATCAAGTGGTGTGTCATTGGTAGTGTTAACTAAAAGACTTCAAAACTTGGTTTCCTTAAACACTTGTTGATTCGTGTTGTAATTGATAATTCTTCTACATTTTTGTTTTCGTTTTGCAAAGTAAAATGAATTAATGGAAATTCTCAAATAGGAGTACTAGAGGAATAATAAAGCGAAGCTTGACACTTAAATACTAAGCTATAGAAAATTCTAGGGGAAGAATAACAAAACTAATACTAAACTTGAGAAAAAGAACCAAAATTTTCTCCCCGATTTATCTAAATATGACTTAAAACAAAAAAAAGGTGCAAAAGCTTTTACAAAAAGTTACAAGGCATATATATATATATATAATTAGCTTATAGCCAAGCCTTCATTAGATTTTTTATTTTTTTTGGAAAATGAAAGAATTGTATTTATTTGCTTAAAATTTAAAAGGGAATAGTATATAATGGTGATGCCCTTTGACGTGAAAGTAATAAACTAACTAAATAAGTTGGCTATATTAGTTCATGTCAGATATAAGAATAGGAAAATCATAATTGTAATCTAGATCCCAGTTAGCCAAGCCTTCACTAACTTTGGTAACCAAAATTTTTACAACAATGATTTCTTTGATCAATCTAACAATCATTTGAAAGAATTCAAAATTTTCCAATTGATAATTCTTGAAGATTTTTTTTTCATTTAAAATATTTTTAAAATTGAATTAAATTTGTGAAATAACCTAAAAAAGATATGCAAGGTGTCAGAAAA
>JANZLX010000212.1:24885273-24898353 GCA_025531955.1 Erythroxylum orinocense
GTGAGCCATCACTAGATAAGAGATGTGTTAGAGATGAAGTTGCTACAACTTAAGAAGGTTCACACTAATGACAATGGGGCAGATATGTTAACGAAGACTCTACTAAGTGAGAAAATTAAGGATTGTTATTAAATTGTTGGGCTGGCAATCCCTCTCATGTGAGTGTGAGGGAGAGATTTATTGGTTCCTCCACAATGGGATCATGCCACATGTACTCATAAAAATAAAAGCAGGGTGTGCGCATGTGATGGTGTTGGTATCCAATTAGGAATTATACATTAGAAATTATGTTTGACGTAGATATTTCGGGGGACCTTATATTTCTTGTACATGTGTACTATAAGAAAGATTTCTCCTCCTTCTTCTTTAGTGTGGAATTGTGGGTAACTCGTTAGTTTTGCGACCAAAAAAAAAAAATTGATAAGGGAGAAGACACATTTATTCCACTTCTTAATGGTGCATCGGCAATTGAAAGTTAGTTACCAAAATTTTTTCGAGTATTGTTAATTAAGTTAAATCCTCTAATTTTATCTTATTGTTACCAAGAATTAATTCTCTTAAAGATTTTTTTTGAGATTTCTTCTAGTGGTAGTACGGAAAAATAATTTGCATTACCCAAAAGTGGAAGATTCGACTAGTTTTCACATTAAAAATTAATTGTTGGTTGTTGTGGTGTGTGATTTCATTCTTTATTTACGTGAAAACTATAATTGATTGCTTTGTCCAGGTCAATATTTGGAAATTTTAATTTAATTATTTCGTTACGAAATTAGCTTCTTGTGTATTTTTCCCAACATAATAATATAGCTTTTGGCTTTAAAACTGATGTAAAGCATGCACAAATAGAAAGTGGTTTGGATGAGGAATGAGGTAGTAGTTAAGACTTGGCAAATAAGCGTGAGCTTGGACCCGACCCAGTTTGATTCATGTCGGACTCAATTTTTTTAGTTTTTAGACTTCATACTGAGTTCAACTTCGGACTTTTCAACCTAAAATCCAAAACTTTTTCAAAAAAGAAATTATTTTATATAAAAATGATGTCATTTTTTAATTTTAAATTAAAAAAATAAAGAAAAAACAGACCTAACCAAATTTGATCCATTATCTTTAAAACGGCTCAGACCTAAATAGTCATTACCATGCCTAGTGGCAATGGATACAGTAGGCAATTGAAAGACGACGGTGTAAATCATGATGTGTTAAATCTCATTCACATATTTATAAAGGCCTTACATAAATGTGGTTAAAATTGATTATAGCAAAGTTGGAACACACTTTTTCACAGAAGATTTGATGCAGAAAAATCACGTTTGTTTCCTTTCTTGTACAACAGTAGCTTAGGCTAATCAAGTCAAATTAAATTCTTAAACATCTTTACGTTTTCCATCGTTGCTTTGTTATTACTCTCCAAGCTTCCTATGTCTTGTCCTTTCCCGTTTTACATATAGGATGCAAGATAGCCCTACTCTTTTCATTCTATTCCCTACTGTTTGCCTTTCATTTCCTAGACCATACTCACCACCTTAGACTGATCATGAGTCCACAGTAATAACTGCTAGCTGTTATGATTATGCAAATTTACTTTCCAGTTTCAAATTATACCTGGAGGCTCCTGCTCCCACACACCTGCAATATAAGACACTAATTTTTTCCATTCAATGGTCAAGAAGAAAATAAAACATTGATAATAGAATCTGTAGTAGTTAATGTACTTAAAGGAATGCTGCCAATTGTACATTGTGAGATTTTTAAAAATTGGGCGAATAAACCATCTTTCCCAGATAACATATACCAAAAATCCTTTATATTGACTACTAAAAGTGACCACATATCTCCTAGAGTTGACTACTAAGGAAATAGATACACCCAGCACCGGCTGCACACCAGTTTACTGTATGTAGCTTCCAGATAAAGAAAACCAATATTAGTGACTTCATCATTCTGTGTAACAAGAAGTCAATTTTAACCCTCAACTATAACCACCAGCGCCTTCAAGCCCCACTACATCCAAGTACCATGAATTGACCTCACTTTCTTATTGATTCCACAAGAGACAGCTTTGCAAAGAAGTAATACGGAGAATTGTGTTGTCGCCAATCCCAAAATATATATAGAGGCTTCACCCTGCCAAATCAGACAGTCAATGGCTCTGCTTCTACCTCCCTCTCTTTCATTGCCATCCAGTCTTGTGATTCTGCAATAGCCAATAAAATTAAAATAAGCAATGGAAAAAGTTGAAAACATATACAACTCAAAAACATATCCGCAAGCACAAGCTTCAGAAACAATCCAAGAAAAAGCTGTGCATACAGACTTGCCAATCTTAAAACATGTCATATATGCCATAACCATATTGACATGAGTCTGTTAAAATCTCACAAGTTCAAGCAATGAACAATAACTTACTTGATCTTTGTGTCTCGGCTATAATCATGAGCCTTCTCTGCAGCAGAAAAGCCACAAATAGGAAAATAGAGCACATCCCAAACATGACAACAATGGGAAATGCTTTAACCTTCAAAAAGAAAGGTCCAGCTCAGCAATTTGAATAGGAACTAAGATAATATATCCGTGGAGAGAAGAGCACCATAAAAGTATTTTACAAACCTATTATATTGAAACACTACTCAAAATCATGGATATTAATCTGAGAGTGATGACGAGAATGCTATTTATTTTAGAAGCTTACGTTGTACAAAACAACACACACAAAAATGTTGAGAGGAACACGGAAGAAATTCATGATGGTGCTTCTAGCTTCCTCAGGAATGTATTGGGACCTCATCTTCATGATAGATGGCCAGAATATACCAACACAGCTCTCAAAGGCACAGAAGCCACCAAGCTGAATACATCCAGAAAAGGATATGCTACCACCTTTCAATCCAGTAGATGCCAGGAAAAACTGTTGAAAAAGACCAGTTTATATTTTTAATCACTGTCCTTTACGTAAAACAAAAGGATGAATCAAAGAATTCAGGTTTTACGACATACACTTGTTATAACAGGAAGCAGAAGAGAAGCCGCAGAAACTAGAAACACGATCTGCATATAGCTCTCAACTCTCAGGGATGCTCGAGCCATAAGTCGAGAGGCAATTGAGCTTCCCAACATCGAAGCCAACATGAATGTTGCAAAAATAAAACCATGAGGTATTTTCTCATGATTGGGGCTAAGAGCAGGAGTCCAGAGGAACACAAAGGTATACATCGATCCTTCAAACAGAGACTGTATGGCTCCCAGTAAAGCAATCTTTTCATCTGTTTCCACATGGAACATGACATCAATTAAAGATAACCGAAACAGTGAAATGAATAACATATAGAATATAGACAACAAACACCAAGATTTAAGGAATTTAAGGAATTTAAGGAACAAATTACTAAAAGGATAAAATGACCCATATAATGCCAGCAGATAGAAAACAGAATGAAAAGAAAAGCAATTGTATTTATCTTTTCTTCTTTTCTTTACATCAGTAAATCATATTGACAGCATGGTAACTAGAATAGATAACTCACAAAAGATAACAGTTTCTTCACATAAGAATCTCGTTGCCGGGTTCATAGCTAGAATAAAATGCAAGATAAGGAATTCACCTGAAGCAATTGCAACAGCAGCACCCTTGAATTGTGTGAGTAAGTCCTTGTTCTCTGAAGGGTCTCCATAATTTTCACCCCATGTGGACATTATGATAGCCATGCCAATTGCAAGAAAGCAGGCGGCAGCATCAAATGGAGCAACAGGTCCAAGTGCCAAGGTATCTACTAGTACATTACCGAACAAACCAGATATAATGGCAACTAAACCATTTCCAAGAAATATTGCCTTAGAAAATGTTACCGATAACCATTGAGGATCAAAACCCCTCTGCAAAAGTAGATGGCAATAAGATGACGCATGGAATATCACAAAAGCCTTTTTTAAGTGAAATACACATATTACCTCAATTAAATTTAAAAGATTTACAAGTATGATTGTAGTTATTTAGATCAGGCAAACAAATTAACTGAGATGGAAAAAAGGTTTGATTGGATGTATGTCCAAAGTATTTATCATAATATCACAGTCAATATGAATAGCAAAACTAGGATTCAGGAAGTCATAGCTTTACCTGTTAAGTGTGCATATCAAGTAATGTCTTGCACATGTGTAAAGATAAACATTCTACTGAAAAACATTCAAAGAAGAAAAGGGAGCATCAAATCCTACTTCGAACATCAGTTTACAGCATTTCAGTAAATAACCCACCTTAAAGTGCTCTGCCACAAGCCAAGATTCGAAGGCTGAAAAGAGTAGAGAAGTGGCAATGCCTCCCAGTACACGGCCCAACATCAAAACTTTATACTGAGGAGAATGTTTGGTGATGCAGCTCAGTATATAAGTTATGCAGTAAGTAATACATGCTCTCTTCCGGCCCCTGATTGTAGCACTCTTAAGTCAGTTCTAAATTCCAACAGAAATATGTAATACATGAGCCAAAAATAAAGGTAGAATCTTACTGTTTATCAGCGAGAGACCCAACAATAGTTCCAAACAACATAGAGGAGCCAAATCCAGCAATGAAGAGTTGACCGATCTCTTGTTTATCATATCCATATTGACTGTACAAATAGTACACGTACGGACCCTGCAACCAATCCCCAGCTGTTTCCACAATTAAGATCAGTGAGTCCCATTAGTAGAAGCAGAAAAGCACGTTTACTATAAGATTCATTATCAATTAATGGATCCGCGTGCCATTTTGTGTAATCAAGTTATAAACTTAATTTCCATTACAGTTGGTATCTAACGACCAAACAAAGCGAGTGACAGCAAAGAAAACAGGACAAAGATCACAGATCCAAGCAAAATGAGACCATAAATCGTCAAGGAACAATCTTAAGCATCGCAAACTGAAACAAAACCATGTTGGAAATGGAAATAGAGAAACACCCTGCCACGAATATAATGAGAAATAACCAAAAGCCAGAAGAGAGAATGACAAAATCGTCAAGGAACAATCTTAAACATCGCAAACTGAAACAAAACCATGTTGGAAATGGAAATAGAGAATCACATTGCCACGAATATAATGCGAAATAACCAAAACCCAGAAGAGAGAATGACAAAACAGGCAGATCTGAAGCGCACCCATCATGAGAGAGTAGACAACAAGGTAATTGTTTTTGAGAGCGTTGAAAGCCGATGAAGTATTGATGCGATCTCTGCTAGTTTTGGTGAATTCGAGCACGGCGACGACTGCCGCCAAGCCCCCGAAGACAATAAAGTAGAAGTTCTCCATTTGGGCTCTGCAGTGATCGATCTGGGCACTCGCTCAATGTACGCAATCAAAGAGCATTAGAGGGAGATCTGAAGCTAAAATGACGAAAGAGAAGTAGTCATCCTAGACCCGAAAAGGAGCGACAACTATAAGTAGCAGTCGGTGACTGAGGATCTGTAAATGAGAAACCTATTTTTTAAAATTATTTTCTCCCAATTGGTTTGGTGCTTTTCCGAGTTTATCCCTTTTTTTTTCATATTTTAATTTTCTACTTTTCAACCTTTATTAATCTTCGTATATGTAAAATGATAATGAAATTTTAACTTGCAACAATAATACCATACTTAATCATTGGAGTTGATGTTATTGATGGTGAGAGAGGTAGCATTGCCAACTTACAAAGTTTTATGAATAAGGTTCATAGGTTTGGAAGATTTTGATGTCTTAGTTTTTGGGAATTAGTCCGTACCCTTTAAATAAGTGAAGAATAAAAGTCATTTCTTCCTTTTTTGTAAAATAATATAATTAATTATATATTTAGAATATATTTAATTTTAATTAATTAGAATAAATTATAATATATTAAAATTTGAAATAAAAATTTTACTAATTTTCATTTTTCTTTTTGGGCAAAACAATATAAAATAGTAATAGTAATCATTCATTCGTCTTAATCAACCATCATAATTATAATGATCATATTCATTCTCATTCTTCACTATATTCATTATCATTCTTATTACTATTACCTTATGTGAATCAACCGCCTCCTAAGTTTGAAGGTGTTTATATCATATTGCTAGTTTTGGTGAAATAGTATACTTTGATAAGTTATTTTTTCTACTTGTGTGTTTGGTTGTCATAAATAATAAATAATAAAATAACTTTTTAAATATTAATCAATTAATTATATAACTAAAATTTTCACTTAATCTTACTTGTTATTTTAATCATCTCATTTAAATTTTGAAATATTATATATATATTCAATATAATCATTAATAAATAGTATTCTCTAATTAAATAGTATATACAAAATTCCAAGATAAGGATATTTGAATTTGTACATATCATTTTAATGAATCATCCACATTATAACTTTGTGGAGGTAAGTTTATAAATATATAATGTTAATATTCAGTGACGGAGCTAGGAATTTAAGATATGGGGTTCAAATATTTAATTTTTTAAATTTTGGGGAGCTTAGTGCACAACTAACCTCTAATATATATACAATCTTAGGATGGGGGGCCAGTGCACCACTGGGCCCCACCTACCTCCGTCCCTGTTAATATTGGATGATACTTGGAGCAAATTATATGTGTTTACTTTTTGACATATTTATAATTGTTAGAAATATTGTTTATAATAAAAGAGAGTAAGAAAAGAGACACAAAACTAATTCATAGATGTTCATCAAAATAATCTTTAACTTATGTTTACTTCTAGAACTCCTTTAAGAATTCGTTATTCTCTACCTTTAACAATAAGTGAAAAAAAAATCGATGTAAAGGTGCCATGATAAAGAGAAATACTTACGATCATCTTGCTTTGGTACTAGTAAAGATAAACTTTTATAATGTTTTTGCTTTGTCACGAGCAAATCAAAATTCTTTATCTTTTTTTTTTAAGTTTAAGAGGAAACATCATGATGTTTACCTTGTCAATTTTCGAAATGCAATAATTCCATAACCATATAGAGCTCAAGATCACTCTTTCCTAGTCACATTAATAAACTATGGCCTAATTTATGTTATACAATGCACACATACAATCTTAGTCTCTCAAGGCTTTTAAAATCCATCTAGTATGTGAAATGTTATTCTTGCAGCTCAATTACGATCTATTTATATTCCTAATTAACTTAAATAGTTGATAGGCATACAAAATAGTTATTAAAATAACTAGTTTACAGTTAAGATTGGCTAGATCGGCTAGCTGAATCTTTTGGAAGGGGTATCAACTAACGAACACCCTTGTAAAACAAAATCCACAATTGTATGTTGAATTGTTCCAACCATCAAGTAGCCAATCATAACTTTTTAGCTAGTCTCCATTAGTTGGCTCATTTGCTAACTAATGGAAAATGGATCCATTTTGAAAGTTTTTGTTCTTATATTTGATAAAGCGACCAAAACCCTTCAGCTAATTAAACCCATTTAGAAAACAATTTGAAAACTTAAACTCCCAAGTCTTTTCAAAGACAAAACATACCAGTTTGGTACAAACTTGATTCAAAACTATTTCAAAAGTTCTCCAAAATTTCTTTAAGGATCAATTTCTTTAAAGTTCAAAATAAATACCCTTTTGAATATGAAAGGATTTATTCATTGTGTCATAGATGTAAATGATCAAATAATGATTAAGCCCCTAATTTATTGAAATGATCAAGATAGGATTAGTAAGATTACAATAAGTATTATATATGGAAAGGCTTCAACATTTCTTGTTCATGGTCTATTTTACCTAAATTTCCTTGAAAATTATCTTGAATTGAATATATATTTCCCCTTTTATTTTCTTCATAATTTGAATGCTTAATTGATTCAATTTACTGTTTTGCTAAAATTTTCCTTCTATACAACTTTATATTTGACCTTATGCTTAAATCTTTGACCTAATGCATAAGGAGGAGAGTATCTAGACTATTTCCATCAATCATAAGATGTCTTAGACATTATAGCAAAACTTACAAATAAAGTGGTAGATTAAAACTTTAATTAGACACAAAATTGGTAATAAACAAGACACTTTTTCTAGTTCAATTAATGGCATAGACTATGCCCTTTATAAAAACTTCATTCCTACGATTCCTTGAAGTCACTCATCCTATAAAGAATAAAGGTTCTTGAGCTGATAAAAGAAAACTCCTGGACCTAGCCATTTCACTCTTACAGAGGAACTAGAGACATCCTTAATAGCATGCCTACATTTGCATTAAACTCCTCAGTGCCTGATACCATTCTATGGACAACAAATAAATCAATGTGATTTAGTCTCTAATCTTGTAGGAGGAAACTACTAAAAGCCTAAAATCCCACAATTAAGCCTTGGCATAAATTGGTTTGGGATATGAACATCTTACTTGCACACTCATTCACTTTATGGTTAGCAATTATAGGTAGAATAACAACCAAAGATTCTTTTAAATTCAATATCTCTAACATCAATTGTGAACCAAGTAGGAGTACCAATGGAAGCCTCAATTACCTCTTTTTTTGTTGTAGCTTCTCACAATGGATCTAAAACAAAATGCATGCACACCATGGAGTAAGTCGCACTAAAATGGATGGAATGAGATAGTTCACCGACCCACCAAAATAAAACAAAAAAAGTAGATATCAAGCTATTTAGAAGTTGTCTTGAAGCTACAATCTACTACATTTTGAAGGAAAGAAACAATAAAAGAGGGCCTCTGGGTGATAAAGTTACACAACACCAGATGGTGTCGAGTAACTAGCGGAGCGTGAGCTCTGAGAAAACTCTTGCAAGAATCATTTATAAAGGATCTCGATGGGTGATTTATCTATGTTAGTTTATCCTTAAAAGCATCATTAGGCATGTAGTTAGAAAAAAATAATTAAGGGATAATTACTACTTATGTTTGGATGTTACTAAGAGCCTTCGTAGATTAAAAAAAAAAGCTTACTTTTGCATTCTTAAGTAACATATTCCTAATATTTTCAAAACAAGGATCTAAGTGGAGAGGTCTAAAAGCACATAAATTATCATACCATAGCTATGTAGAGTTTCCACTTCCAATATGGCAATTAATTTATATTTGCTTCCAAGTTCTTTGTTTGATAATTAAATTCATAATATAGGAAATTTATGCTATACATTTGAAGTTCCAAAAATGTTTCCTTTTAATGTAGGGCTCATACATCCACTTCACTTATAGGAATGCTTGTCATATAGGAGCCTCTAAATTCTTTTAGCTAGCATAGTTTTGTTAACTATTATAATGGAATGTAATCCGAAACCATCTTCCTTTTTTAGTAAACGGATTAATAACCAGCTAGCTTTTGCATAGGCCTTCTTGTATACATGTCATTTAAAAACATTTCCTTAGAAACATGTTAATATCTTTATGAATCCTCCTAGGTAGTATGGAGTGAGCAGACTAATGTATAGGATGCTTAGGACTAAGGATGCTAATTGAGCTCTACCCGCAAGAGATAGAGACTTGTTTATCAAGTGCCCACTCTATTCCTATTATATTAATAAGGACTTGACAATCATTGTGGGAGACTTTAGTAGTAGTTATTATGATAGCAAGGTAGGTTAATGGAGGCTCTCTTAGGTTAAGGCTACCTAGATTTACAAATGAGTGAGCATAATAGGAACAATCCTTTGATACCATAATGAAACTTTTGTCCCTACTGATATTGATGCTAGAAATAATCCTTTGATACCATGATGAAACTTTTGTCCCTACTGATATTGATGCTAGATAGCTTATAGAAAAGCTCAATGTAATTGGTGAGGCATTCTAAGGAGAAGGGATCAACACCATAAAATAATGTAATATCATTTATAAGCACCATAGTTGCAAATTATAACATGTTTAAGTTCTTAAAGTTGTATTATGATTCTTAATAAAACTTCAACACAAATGTTGAATAAGTAAGGAGATAGAGGGTCTTGCTATCTAATTCCCCTTGATCCTTTAATTAACTTAATGACTTCACCACTAATTAGTGTGTTGTAGCATGCTTTTATATTATTTTTTCAAAAGTCCTTGTTTATAAAATTTACTCAACATTGGGGTGCCTTGTTTAAAAAATAATATAAACCTAGATTAATTAGGTATGTTTTGCTATTATAGAAGATTGATTTGAAGATCAACGATAAAAAAGGAGCTAAAACCTAACTATAGATGATTTATCTCATTTTAAGAATCTAAGTATAGAGGAGAAAATCAAAGGATATATAAAAGAAGCCTTCTTTAAGACAAGATTTCATTTTGAGAAAGCAAATAACTTTTGTCAATTGTTTATTGATTTTTCTAACTATCTAGCTACTCAAACTCTTCCTTAGAATTTCTCTCATCAGTAAAAAAAGGATATTATTTTCTAAGTTAAAGGATTGTATATGAGAGGCCTTTTATTAAGGTTTATACAAACCAAATGACAAGAAAATGCATATCTAAGATAAGGATGGAGTCAATCTTAAGAAACCATCATTCTAGGGAAGTTAGGGTCACTTTGGAGTGAATTAAATTATGGCTTAAGTCTTGCAATCAAGTTTTTGTTGGCCAACAAAAGGAATTTTTCTCTCTAGTTGAAGCTTCCATTAATATGGAAGTTTTAGCTAACAAGGATAGAATCATTTACCCATAACACCAACATTATCCCTTCTCAGTCTTTTTATACCCTTTCTTCTTCCTTATTTCCTAGTTTATTAGCCTTCTCACTCGCCTTGTCTTAGATTCAATCACACAAAATCTCCACTTTTGTTACCCAACCAAGGACCATTTGGCTATTGCAACCTTCTTGCCTCCATACTTTCTAAACCAAGTAACTAATTTTCAACCAACTTTTCTGAAAAGCTAAAATTTACCCCCCAAATCCCAAATAGACCTTGAAATTCAAGAAGTAACCTAGTTTGACAAACATAACCTCACCTATACCTAGCTCTGCCCTTCCCTTATGGTCTATCACCTCCATTTTAACCCCTAACTAGTAGCCAAAAAATAACCCACTTATAAGAACATGAAAGATGGTTATAGATGAAACTTTAGAGTTAACCTTACATTATACTCCACCAGGGACTTCATTAAAACATTACAATATTATTACACTAAATATTGAGATATTATAGGATGGAGCAAAAACGTGGAACACAACTATAATAGGCTTCTTCTGGAAGCACATGCCCTTTTTCTAAACTATCCATATTTGTGCGATGAGAGCTTGGAAAAACAAATGAATGCAAGAAGTACTTATTTCTGAGGATAATAACGTACTATTCAAATTTTAGAGCATGTAGGAAGCCAAATCAATGTTGGAAGAAAGACTCTAGCATATATACAACACCCACCTATTCTTACAACTTA
Organism: Erythroxylum orinocense; assembly: GCA_025531955.1. Classification (NCBI taxonomy): domain Eukaryota; kingdom Viridiplantae; phylum Streptophyta; class Magnoliopsida; order Malpighiales; family Erythroxylaceae; genus Erythroxylum; species Erythroxylum orinocense. The sequence continues at coordinate 24,896,595 of JANZLX010000212.1, forward strand.
AAGGCAATGATTAAACTTAGATAGAATCAGATATGAGAATGTCCCTTTTGTTGTACTTATGTAAATAGAGTGCCTTGGAAAGCAAGTATATTTACATGTAACTTAATCTTCTTTAGTTACAGTGTTGTAATGAAAATATTTATTATTAATAAAACAAAAGAGTTTAGTTTTTATAAGCATTATATATCTAGTCATAAGGTACCGAGATTATTTTGTAAGTAATATACATGTACATATACATATAGATGTATGGGAAACATGTATATTATAAGAATCTAAATTAATGGATTCAAAGTTGAATAATCAAGTTGGTCGCTTGATTATAGTTTAGATTGCAATGTTGCGATTTATCTCCATATAAGTCAAGGAGTTTACTTTAAGGGAATGATGAGTTTCATATCATGATAGTAGTTGACTATCAATAATGGCACTATTAAATGAAGCTAGAATCAAGTATGTTTTTAAGAATAAAGTGGGATGTTACTTTAATCTTAAAACATACAACTTAAGCATTCGCTTATTATGAACTACAATCTTGATGAGTTGTAAACTCATATGTGTCTCGTTATAATTCTTAATATGATTAGAATGGATTTTTTACAGAGTATTAATCCAGTGCTTGCATGTTGGAATTATTAATTGAAACATGTATAGGGAAACATTCATTCAAATAAAGAGTTTAGGAGAGATTGGTGATTAAACTGGCGCTAATAGTTTGATAGATTAGCTACCTATCAAGTCTTAATACCAAGTTGAGATCTTATCTGTTAATCACCATATAGAGTAAAACGAGAGATTTAGAAGGAAAAACTAACATAAGGGCAGAACAGTAATTTTACCCTTTGTTGTGCAGATGGCTATAATAAGGTTCATAATAAGGTTTGCAATTGGACATGAAATTATGTGTTCTCATAATATTTAGTAATTCAAGAGTTCAACTAATTATCTTTAGTGGAATGACAATATTAGTGGAGTTCAACTAATTCAAGAGTTCAACTAATTGTCTTTAGTGGAATGACAATATTAGTGGAGTTCAACTAATTCAAGAGTTCAACTAATTGTCTTTATCAAAAGAATTAAGGTGTTCTGATGAATGCAAATATGATCTTAAGGACATGAGTAATGTGTATTAGATATGGATGAATAAGAATTGGGAAAATGTATGATTATACATTGCTAGAAAATTTTGGTGAATGCATGACTGATGAATTTGGAGTAAATCAAGCTTACTTAAGGTATAAACCTAATTGCAAACTAGTTGTATAAAAGCTATAATGTTTGAATGGTCAAGATATTTGTATAAGAATACATATCAGGAAAGTCAATTGAGTATGCATTTAATCATGAAACATATACATGTGCATGATTGTACATTCATATGATTAAACAAATTAGTGATTTGTGAACTATGTGTGTATTGCATGACAATAGACGCGCAAGGTGATCGTCAACATCCAGATATTGTTAGAACATCAAGGCAATAGCTTTTCTAGAGCATACTGTGAGTTAATTTAGATGTGTCAACTCAATTAAATGTGTTTTTGTATAAATTGAATGTTTAATATGAAATGTGTGTACAATTTATTGATAAATGCTGGACTTAGATTCGAGGAGCTTGATATATGACATATGTATCCTGAAATGAAAACATGGCCTATGAAATGATGCATCTCATCATATTGAAATGCATGATCAGATAAAGGAGTTGTAACTAGAGTGACCAATGTGGGAAAAGAGCTTTGAGCTCAGGATTGTGAAA
>JANZLX010000212.1:24930054-24943264 GCA_025531955.1 Erythroxylum orinocense
TGTACAAGAATGCTTATCTTGGATTCCTTTACTTGATTGGTGCCTTCGTGTGCGATGGATAGCGTATCCCACATCTCCTTCGCAGTGTCACATCTGTGAACTTTATCATACTCACTTCTGCTTAGGGCACAACTTAAAAAGAACTTGGCCTTCGAATTCAGATGGAATCTCACTTTTTGATCTGCAGACCATTTGATTCATGGAATAGCATTTCATTCTTCATCTACCGATGTATACGGTCCATTTTCTATTATCTCCTAAAGATCGATATAAGTAGATTCAATGAAGAGCCGCATCCTATCTTTCCAGTAATGGTAGTCTTCTCCATTGAACGTAAGGAGGTTTAGTAATGGAGGCGCCTTCAGTTATATCCACACTTTGTGATGGTGGTTCTTGGACACCGAGCTCTGATATCAATTGAAATAAATCACACGTTAGTATAGGCTTTATATTCGATATACAAAATGCACAAGAAGGGGGTTGAATTATGTATCTGTTTTCTTGAAAACAATCCCCTTTTTTAAACTTCTTTTAAAAACTTCCTTTTTCAGAACTATTGGATAACAGTATTACGAAGTATTGCAATTTGCTTCTAAGTACTTGTATGAAACAATAAGAAATTAAAAGTTGATAGTTGAGAGTAAGAATCGATACAGCAGATTTATACTGGTTCATCCCAAATCGTGGGTTACGTCTAGTCCACAGAATCCTTTATGAGTTTTCACTATACTTATCAAAAATGAAAGTATTCTTTTCACCGAGCCTCTTCAGGTCTCTTACAACAAGTATTCTTTTCTCACTTAGCCTCTTTAGGCTATTAGTTTTCCTTCTTTCTACTGAAAGATGTTCCGAGCTTTGTTACAGACAATAGTAGCTCTAGAGTTTAGCACAATAATGTTTCTAGCTTTAGAATCTCTATCTCTTTTGAAATTCATTAACTTCTGCAGTCTTCGACTCCAACTCATATTTATAGCCTTCGTCTTCAACCGCTTCTTGATAGCTACTTCTTTTTGCTTGTTTCTTAATCTTTGAAGAAACAGTTATTAATCATCTGTAACTAACTCAAACTGATTAATCATCTGACGTGGTATTGGGTTTTTGTCTTAAATTCTTTCGTCTCATTTCTGCTTCAGCTTCCGTCTCATTTTTCTGTCGTCTCATTTTTGCCTTCCGCTTCTGTCTCATTTCCATCTTCTCATTTTTGGTTTCCGCTTCCGTCTCATTTCTATCATCTCATTTTTGCCTTCCGCTTCTGTCTCATTTCTATTGTCTCATTTTTGCTTTTCGCTTTCATCTCACTTCTATCGTCTCATTTTTGCTTTCCGCTTCCGTCTCATTTCTTCTATCATCTCATTTTTTCTTTCTGCTTCCATCTCATTTTTGGTTTCTGCTTCCGTCTCATTTCTTTTATCGTCTCATTTTTTGGTTTTTGCTTTCGTCTCATTTTTGCTTTCTGCATTCTTCTCATTTTTGGTTTCTGCTTCCGTCTCATTTCTTCTATCTGCGCTTCGTCTTACTATCTTCTATTATTATTATTTGGTCTTCATCAAAACTATTAATCGTAAAGTCATTTTGACTTAACAATCTCCCCCTTTTTTATGATAAAAAATAATCAAGGTTGTTAGAAAGAAAGTAATATTAATAAGATGGTATACATTTTACACTTGACAAATTGTAAGCATTATCTTCTTCTTCTGTTCTTCTCTTCTCTTTCTTTTCTTCTGTTCTCTTTCTTTTCTCCCCTATCTTTGTCATTTATGTCTCCTTTTCTCCTTTTGAATCTCCCCCTTTTTGATGATAACAAATAATCAAGGTTGATAGAAAGAAAGTAATATTAATAAGACGGTATACACTATACACTTGAAAAATTGTAAGCACTATCTTCTTCTTTTGTTCTTCTCTTCTCTTTCTTCTCTTCTATTCTCTTTCTTTTCTCCCCCTATCTTTGTCATTTCTTTCTCCTTTTCTCCTTTCTCCCCCTTGATTTTAGATGTTTCATAACGTCAGAAAACATTTTTTCTCATTTCAGTGTGGAGTGACTTGAGGTCTTGTTGAATGTACTATACTTCCTTATGCAAGTCACCCACAGAAGCACACAGATCATCAACTTTATCTTCAATGTCTTCATCATGCTTCTATTGTACTACTTCAAGACCGATTGTAGTAGTAGTATATGCATCTGAAGAACATCTGTTCCAGTAATTGTAAAGGTATGAGGTTGGATAGGTAGGTTCGGTTCTAGGAGATCAAGATCATCAGGACTGGGTAGTCGAGGAACTTGTCTTCCAAATAGGTGTAGGACATCTCCAATTGAAGACACAGTACTCAATGGTCTAATGTGCATAATTAGATGCATAAGAGTCTCTATGTTGTAGCTGAAATCTCCAATCCTAATGGATCTATATTGCCCTTTTGTAAGTCTTCCAACTACCTGAGAAGAGTCTTCAGTGGTTCGTCGACCACAATTGCTTCTTGATGCCTTCGAAATGTAGTGGAAAACATAGGTTCTTTTATGTTGAGCTACATAGCATGCCTCATCAGTATTTCTCACTTCAGCTTCGATCTGTTCTTCTGTCAGATCACTTGTTATCCCTTTAGGGTACAGTTTCTTCTTCCCTTTTTCCTCATTGCGAACAATGTAAGGTCTTGGTTAAATGTTAGGTACAATCTTGATTACAGTTCTTTTTGTAACTGGTAAGATAGTGTATTTTTGTCTTGTCATCTGTGTAAGGTATGGTTTGGCTCTCTCTTCCCTCAGAACACTATACATCCCTATCTCTTTATCATTCAACAGATGCATTGTACTATTATTTACCAAGATTGGTTGAAATTGTACCTTGACTGACCTTTTTGAGGTTTCTCTAATAATTACAGAGCTGCTACTCTTGACATATTGAACTTTTTCAATAATCTTGATTTTCAAATCCTCTTTTCTCAAGGGTTTAGAAGGATTAACCTGTGCTGGACTGCGTTCAACTGACTTCTTCTTCTGAACAGCAGTAGCAGTGCTCTTCTTCTCACTAGTTTTGTGCTTTTTATTTTCTCCAACCAGTCTAGGAGTCGGTTGTTGAGGTTGAGGTTTCTTCTTCTCAAGCTCCAATGTCCTCTTTATTTCAGTCTCTTTAGCCAATTTTACTGAATCTTCCTGTAAGATTGAGACTAAAGACCTGGTTGTCTAAGATGTCTTCTTTTTAGAGTCTCCATCATGAGTCAACTCTTTTCCTCTCTTTTCTTCTTGTTGACGTAGGGTTCGTACTCTAGGCGACCTTTTAACTTGCTTTGGTCTTTCTGAAAGGAGTGTTTCTCCTTTCTCTTCAGGGTTACAAGAGTCTCTGGGTGTGGCTCCTGACTGTCTTCTTTTTGAGAAATCGTCTTGATTTTACTTACATCATCTGACGATTTCTTCAATCCTTCAACGGACGATCTTTTAGTGGATTGAGATTTTGATCTTCTTGTGGGAGTTCCCTTTTTTGCATGCTCCCCCTCAATCCTTGCTATCTTCTGAGAATCTGTTTCTTCTTTTTCTAGATTCTTCAAGCCCATTTTACCAATTGTTGCAAAATTGATGACACTTTTGATAGCCAGCTTCATCCTGTTCCCTCTCTCCAAAAGGACTCCAGAATCTCTGAATATTCTTGTCAGCATCATCCCATAAGGTAGTGAGGTCGAGTTTTACTTCGATTTTACCATATAATGGAAGATAAGGAATGGTAGATCTATAGGCTGGCAATTGAGTAGATAAAATATGCACTTTTCATATAAAGTCGTCACTAGATGCCTCGATCTTGTTCTTGGTAGAACACAATGGAAAAGAAGTGAGTGTAGAACCCTAGCCTTTGGCACAAGACTTAAGGCCTTCTTCTCCTTTAGATTATTACTTCCATATAGTTGTCAATTAATCTATATCTCCTTCACGCTAGCTTGCGTGATCCATCTAGCTTTATTTGTAAGCTTCTCTCCAACATACGGACACTCAGTGACCTTCTCGATTATCTTCAATGTCACTATAATCGACAATCTATCCACCATTGATACAAGAGTATCTTCTACTACTTGCATATTCTTCCAGAAGTCATACACCTCATTCATATAGACTGTCTCACGAACTCGAAAGAAGTTCCTCCATCCGGCTGCCACAATCTCCAGTTCAATATCCATCTGGTCCTGCTTCAAGGACTCAAAATCAACAAGTCTTCTACTAGTCATTGATTGATCCATTTGTTTATAAAGTTAACACTGAACTGAATGCATAGATGTATTTCTCAAAGAGGTGAAGTTGGTTTCTGAGAGCAAAGGAAAGTTTGATATCCAAACAAGAGTAATGAAAAATTTTTGTGAGAGCTTTTTAAAAGACGATGTCAGGGAATGTCAAGGGTGTTCTAGAGTAGGTGGTATTCTCAAGGCTTTGAGAAGCTTTCCTTCCAAAACTTTCTTATGACAGAAGTTATCCGTTGTAACTACTGTTACTGTTACCGTTAACTCTTATGACTTTTTATCTTCTTGAATAAGAGAACCATTTGGGTCATAATGTGTCAGACGGTTCATCACTCAGCATAACCATGTTAAGGTTTCATCTGACTTTTTGAACCTTTCTTCATTTAATGGCTTAGTGAAGATGTCCGTCCACTGATAGTTCGTCTCAATAAACTGAAGACTTACAATCTTCCTCTGAACATAGTCTCGTAGAAAATGATGTCTAACTTCGATATGCTTAACTCTCGAGTGTTGTATTGGATTATTGACAGGTTGATGGCACTTGTATTATCACAGTAAATTGGGATTTCATCTTCTTGTACTGAGTAATCTTCTAGCTGGTACTTAATCCACAACGTCTGTGAACAGTAACTTGCGGCTAACATATACTCGGCTTCTGCAGTTGATAGAGCAATTGAGCTTTGCCTCTTACTTGACCAGGAAACTAAATTATGGCCAAGGAAGTGACATCCTCCACTCATACTTTTCCTATCAATCCTATCTCCAGCATAATCTGCATCACAGTAGCCAATTAACCTTAAATCTTTACCTTTCTCATACATTAAGCAAATATCAGTAGTACCTGATAGATATCTAAAAATTCTTTTAACAACGATGTAATGAGACTCTCTAGGATTTGCCTAAAAACTTGCACACAAGTAAACACTAAACAGAATGTCAGGTCTACTTGCTGTAAGGTAAAGTAAAGAACCAATAATCCTTCTATATAGGGTTTGATCAACCTTCTTGCCAGTTTCATCCTATTGGAGTTGACATTGGTTTTACTTTTTCCATATCATATTTAATTAACAGTTCCTTAATATAATTCTGTTAATGAATAATAATCTTTTCTTCAGTTTGCTTTACTTACAACCCAAGAAAGAATTTTAACTCACCCGTCATGCTCATCTCAAACTCATTCTTCATCAAATTTTCAAAACTAGTACATAACTTTTTAGAAGTTGCACCAAAGATAATGTCATCAACATAAATTTGAACTATGATAAAATCATTCTTAATGCACTTTCTAAATAACGTCTTATCTACCTGACCTCTTCTTAACTTATTCTCAATAAGAAAAGAACTCAGGCGATCATACCAAGCTCAAGGAGCTTGTTTCAAGCCATACAAAGCCTTATGAAGTCTATAGACGTGATCCGGTTCCTTGACATCCTCGAAACCAGGAGGTTGCTTTACATAAACCTCTTCATCTATAAAACCATTTAGAAATGCACTCTTCACATCCATTTGAAATAGCTTTATGTCGTGATAGATAGCATATACAAGCAAAATCCTAATAGCTTTTAGTCTTGCTACAGGAGCATAAATCTCATTGTAGTCTATTCCTTCTTGCTGACAATAGCCTTGTGCTACTAATCTCGCTTTGTTACGACTTACTCTACCTTATTCGTCTAGCTTATTCTTAAAAACCCATCTAGTTCCTATGATGGACTTTTTCAAGGGTCTAGAAACTAAGGACCAAACTTTATTCCTAGTAAACTAGTTCAGCTCCTCTTGCATAGCTAAAATCCAAGCTTCATATTAAAAGGCTTCATCAATTTTCTTAGGCTCTATTTTAGAGATAAACGCTACATTTACTTCTCTTCTGAATTTGGACCTAGTTCGCACACCTTTTAAGGTCTCTCCTATAATCAACTCTTCTGGATGAGAAATCTTATATCTCCAATATCTTTTCAAATTAAAAGTCTCAGGAATATCTTCAACTTTGTCTAAAAGAGTTTCTGATGGTGACACATCTTCACTATCAACTAAAGGTACTGATAGGGTTTCATTATCAGTATCATCTCTCTTACTTGGTTGAGAAATATCATCAAGCTTGACATGAATAGTCTCCTTAACAGTCTTAGAAGTAAGATTGTAAACCCTATAAGTTTTTGAAGATAATGAATAGCCTAGAAAAATTCCTGAATAAGTCTTAGAATCAAATTTATCCAGAATTTTCTTTGTATTCAATATAGTATACTTGCAACCAAATGGATGGAAGTAAGTTATGTTAGGCTTCCTTCCTTTCCATAACTCATATGGAGTTTTCTTCAACAACGGTCGCATAAATATTCTATTTTGAATATAACAAGTTGTATTCACAGCTTCTGCCCAGAAATACTTAGGAAGATTTATTTCATATACCATAGTCCTTGCCATTTCCTGAATCGTCCTGTTCTTCCTTTCTACAACTCTATTTTATTGTGGAGTTCTAGGAGCAGAGAAATTATGAAGAATTCCATTCTCCTCACAAAATATTCTGAATTTTTCATTCTCAAACTCACCACCATGATCACTTATAATACTAGCAATAGAAATTCCTTTTTCATTCTGTAACTTTTTGGAAAGCATTTTAAAATACTTAAAAGACTCGTCCTTATATGACAAAAATAATATCCAACAAAATCTAATGAAATCATCAACAACTACGAGACCATACTTCTTTCGGCCAAGACTCAATGTCCTAGTTAGACCAAATAAATTCATATGTAACAACTCTAAAGGTCTAGATGAAGTTACAATATTTTTAGAAGAAAAAGTTGTTTTAATCTGTTTTCCTTTATGACAACTTTCACAAAAAAAAATTCTTGTTAAAAGTTATTTTTGGTAATCCTCTTACCAAATCATATTTAATCAACTTAGAAATATATTTAAAACTAACATGACCTAGCTTTTTATGCCAAATCAGTTTCTCTTTATCAGTTGATATAACACAAGAAATATTTTGACTTTGTAAATCTTCTAAATTGATTTTGTAAAGATTGTTTCGTCTTTTGGGAGAAAAGAATATGAAACCGTCCTTATTTTTGACTACATAAGAATTTTGATTGAAGGATACTTCAAAACTAGAATCACATAATTGACTAACACTAATCAAATTATGTTTTAAACCATCAACTAGCAGCACATTACGAATAGTAGCAAAAGAATCTTTACCAATTTTACTGATTCCAACTATTTTTCCCTGCTGGTTGTCTCCAAAAGTTATCGATCCTCCCTACTTATACTGAAGATCTAGGAACATAAACCTTCTCCCCGTCATATGTCATGAGCATCCACTGTCCAAATACCATTGGTGCTGGATGCTTCTTCCAAGGAAGCATATCTGCAGGAGATATTATGTATCTCTTAGGTACCCATATTTTCTTAGGTCCTTTGGGGTTGGTTTTAAGATGATCTATAGAATGATGATAATGAGGTTGATGAAATTTCTTCCTATAAGGAACGGAATTCTTTTTAAACTGATTTTTGTTTTGAGCAAACCCTAATCCAATTTTATCATTAGGGTGTCTGTACCTCCCTAGCATATCATTCATTTTTCTCATACTCTCTGTAAATGTTGATAAATCAACTGAAAGACTATTGATCCTTTGTTTCAATTGACTGATCACCTACGATCTATCTACAACTACCTTTTTCTTCATCTCGTTTACTTGTTTCTTAAGGCATATGTTTTCCTTCTCTAACGCTTGCGTGTTCTTTAATTTTTCTACGTACTTTTTCTTTAACAACTTATACTGTTTAAGTATTGCATGAGAATATTCTAGTAATTTTAAATATGCATCTTGTAATTCACTAAATTTTGAGGTTACCTCCTCTTCACTTTCTTTTTCGGCTACTAAGCAAATGTTGGCTTGTACCGATGCCTCTGAGTTAGTATCTAATTCAGATAAATCTAGATCTTCCCAAGTTGCCATCACGCTCTTCTTGTTTGCTCTATTCTTCTTGGGTTTTCTTTTCAGTAATGGACATTCAGACTTGTAGTGACTCGATTTATTACATTCATAGCAGATGACTGATGTTTTCTCATTCTTGCCTTCATCTTTGCTATTCTTCTAGAAAGAAAGATCTTTGTTTCCTTTTGCCTTCTTCTTCCACAAGCGCTGATCTTCCTTGAGATAAAGGATAATTCATCATCTTCTTTGCTCGAATCTTGATCTGATTCACTAGAGTTGTCATTCTTGACTTCCTCGATCTTCAATGCTTTCGACGATGAACTCATCTTCCTTAAAATCTTGTGGTTCTTTTGTACAACCTTCAATGCTATAGATTTATCCCTTCTGGGTTTATCTTCTGCATCGAGTTCTACTTCATGTATTTTCAAGGATCCAAGCAATTCATCAAGTTTCAATATGCTCAAATCCTTGACTTCTTATGCAGCGGTGACTTTTGGTCTTCATCTTTTTGGTAGACTTCTGAGAATCTTTCGAACGTGATCTTGATTATCATAAGTTCTGCCGAGAGCTTTTAGTCCATTGACAATAGTTTGAAATCATCCAAACATTTGATCGATAGATTCTTCATCCTTCATCTTGAACAGCTCATACTGGTGTACAAGAATGCTTATCTTGGATTCCTTTACTTGGCTGGTGCCTTCGTGTGCGATTGATAGAGTATCTAACATCTCCTTCATAGTGTCACATCTGTGAACTTTATCATACTCACTTTTGTTTAGGGCACAACTTAGACAGAACTTGGCCTTTGAATTTAGTTGAAATCTCGTTTTTTAATCTGTTGTCCATCTAATTCGTGGAATAACATTTCCTTCATCATCTACCAGTGTATATGGTCCATTCTCTATAATCTCCCAAAGATCAATATGAGTAGATTCAATGAAGAGTCGCATCCTGTCTTTCTAGTAATGGTAATCTTCACCATTGAATGTAGGTGGTATAGTGGCGGAGGCGCCTTCAGTTATATCTGTTAGAGACGTTTATTCCTTCCTAGTAGAGGTAGAAGGTTGAGACTTCGGTGGAGAAGTGGGAGGTGTTTTTATTTGTAATGGTTTACTCCACTGGTTAATTGGTTCAAGTTTAGTATATGAAGGTGATGGCTCAGGAACTTGTTCAGGCTTTGGTTTTAACTTTGACTTTTTAGTTTTAGCTTGAGTTACCTGAGGATGGATATGCTTTCTGATCAAAGGATAGTTGAACTTGAATACCTTTGAATAGTTAGCTTTTTCTAGGTACGTCTGATACAGAGGAGAAGTGTATACTAGCTGTATAATTGGAAATATTGAAGAAGATGAGCCATATATAGTCTTAGACTGTGTAGATTGTATATCAGCTTCCATACGTTGCACAATTCCTTGTATCTTCTTGAGTTCTTTAGTTTTGATAGCGAATTTAGGTCCAAAATGCTAAGTAGTAATGTAATGTCGAAGATCAACGTCAAGTTGCTTGATCTGAGTTTATATGAGTGGTACATTTGTTGGATCTGGTTAGGGATGACATCAACTTTTTGTTACGTAGTATGAGTTTGTTTACTGATTCCATCTAACTTGGAATCAATCCTTCTAAGGACTTTGTTTTGTGCTACTGCATTTGATGTCTACCAGTTAAGAATTTCATCAAAAGGATTTGAGACAAGTGTTCTTTGTGAAGTGATTCTTGTGGCTCGAATATAAGGGCTAGAGATAATCCTAGTTGTTTCATTTGCACTCCTGTGTAAAGAAGGAAACTCTTCATCGTATGGTTTAACAAGTAATGACAGTAGGAGTAGGAGTAATGACAAGAATTTCTGACTTAGGCTAACAAGTAGAAGATTTCAGCGTTTTAGGAAGAGATCTAGATCTAGATCTTTCTATGGATAGACCACTATATTTGCTGGAATCATCTGGATCTGAGTCATCCTTACGTGGATGATATTGTTGAGAAGGCATAAAACGAGTTTTAGACTTTTTCTTCCTCCTTCGTCATCTAACTTATAACTCATCATGATCATCAATATCTGACTTAGGGTTGAGAAAGACTTTACAGTCCAATTCGCATATAGATGGGTCAACATCCCATACAAAGTGTCCACAATGATGCCTTACGTAGACTGGATCTCTATTAGATTTCAAATAATGGATAGGAGGACCATATTTACCTCTTAGTAATTGGTGATTGATATGTGCTTAATTGTTGATATTTTTAATTATTTTCACTTAGCGATTATTGGCATAAAAATGCTTAAGATACTCACTTTGATCTATATTTAATTTTAGGTACAATTTCGGGAGCAAAGAAATTAAAGTGAGTTAAAAGTATCCCATCTAAGATATTTTTCGAAGATTTATTGTTGCATGTCTTTATGGAGGAAGAAGAAGAAAAAAATGATTAAAGATAAGAAAATGGAAAATAAAGGAGCAACGCACAAGAGAAAAATGAGAAGAGCAAATTAAATTACGAAACAAGAGGATTTTAATTAGCTGGAGGTGGCATTTTAATTGAAAAAGCATGATCATGAGGCGTTGTTTTGGAAGGCAGAGACAAAAGGAGCATTTAAATGACCATGGGGCGTGACCAACGTAAGTAGCATTTAAAGGAGCAAATGGGGCGTGATATCCAGCAGGTAGCATCGTTTTTGGAGGCCCAAGCATAAAGCAGATGAAAACCAAGAGAAATTAGAATCAAGGGAGTAGCTACAGGTGGCGGACAATAATTAAAAAAATCATGTGAGGGACCCAGCAACTGAATACAAGAGAAAGCATAAAAATTTCCAACAGGCACGTGGGACTCTAAATGAGAGGAGGACAGCTGCAGGCATTAAATTCAAATGCGCATGCATAGGAGAACAGCTTAGAGGGTTTTAAATCAAGGGACCCAGCAGAAATTAAATCAACAGAGGCAATAAACAATAAATCAAAAGAGTACTGCGGCGTTTTTAAATTGTAGTGGCAGGAGGAGCACGCTACACGCATGATAAACTGGATTAATGAGCTGGAATGGGCGTGAAAACTGAAGGCGCAAACAAAGAGTCAAACCTAAGGCATAGGAGTGAGCAAGGGTTTTGAGTGGAGATTGATTTTATTTGTCAAATCACTTTAGGGCCATACAGAGGTGGGCGGCGCTGCAACAACAAAACAGAGAGTGTCGAGCATTGATGTGAGAAGCCAAGGCGGCGTGAACAAAGAGCGCCAGCAGCTCAGGATTTTAATATATTGACCACCATTAAAGGCGCAACAGGTGGAGAAGTGTAGAGGCATACGCTGGAGGCGCAAACGAAGAAATAAATTAGCGCAGGGAGAATGCAGTAGCTCCAAGGGTAGGCAGAGAATGGGGAGAGGACGCACGATAGTGAGCAGCATTTAAGGAGGGATTAAAGGTTGGTTAGGTAATAGAAAGTTGAACTCCAACATTTAATTTGTGAATTTCAGTTATAGTTGATAGTGAATAGTATTTTGTGTGGCTAAGTTTTTAATCTAGATAAGGTACTTTACGTTTGATGCATGTAGTTCGTGAGACTCTTGTGGTTTAATTGTTTTCGTTTATTTCTTATGTTTATTTAATCTCCGCACTTTATTGATTTATTATTGCCACGTTTGTTGATTAATGAGGCCTCTTAATTGATTGACTTGGTGATAAATTGCCGAGTAGATTAGTTAATCCGTGATTACTGTCTATCGAAGTGGCGAATTAATTTCAATTAAGAAATTAATGAGATTAAATAATTTAGTCTAAATAGATTGCAGCTTTTTCGATTCTGTTGGCTAAGACGAGGGTCCATTAGAGCCTATTGCTACCATAGATTATATTCTGTGGAGCTTTACTCGGGAATAGTCTAATTGGTTAGGGTAATAATCTGCGAAGCTTTACTCGGGGTTATCAAATAATTACGAATGGATTGGTAGATTTGTGCTGTTCACTATCTGCTATAACTTTGCCCATAAGAATGAACGAAATTTATATTTTTGAGTCTATGATCGAATTACAATATCAAACGGTAGAGTACCTTAGCTAGGCTTTTCTTCATATTATTTTCAATCTTTATTTTTAATTTCTTCCTATGTGATTTCGTGTTTTAAAATTAATCATTCTCATATCAATTATTTTCATTATTATTATTATTATTTTTCTTTTATTTTCAATTTCACACAAATAAATAATTACTACATTGGTATCTGTGGTTCGACCCTATTCACCACTTTACTTGCTTAAGTGTTCTAGAGTAGGAATTTCTTTTTGCTGGTTTGACACGCCATCAGTGATCCATTCAGTAGCCATCAACTTTTCAAGTTCCAAAGTTGGTAATTGCTTCGGGATCTGGATGATAGTAGTTTGATCATTGAAACGATCAATAACCATATAAAGAGCATCCAAAGTTGAATTTCGAAATTTGAGGTCTAAAGCATAATTCAGTAGGTGATAAATCATTTGGTGATGTAAGGTAGTCTTGATGATTGTATGATCTTGATCTACTCCAGTGATCTGAATATGAGCTTGCAACCATTCAGACATAGTGGGATCATCTAACCTGAAGTTGAAATCAAGTGTTTTTGTCAAAATGACACTTCCATTGTTGAGAGTGGTCAGCAAAGTTCCAATCAAATCATTTTGGTACATTTTGTAGGTAGTGTCGAGTAGAGAAATCCTGACTATAGCAGGAATTCCCTTTCTTCCATGAAGTGTGAGAACAAGGCGTATAGTTCCTACATTTATATGTGTATAGTTAAGTTATCTCAGAGAGAGATCAACTTTTTTGGTATCTTAAGCTTTACGTATTGTTCTGCTATAGTAGATCTAAGACCACATTATTCCAATCTAGAACTCTAGATTATTTCCTTGACTTTTGGTCTAGATGTATGTAACATCCCAGTACCAGCGGGAAGGGTAAAATGGGAATTTTTGAGTGATTAGTGAGGATTAGACATGTTATTGCATATTCATATCTTATGTGACATATTTGTATTGTGAAAAATGACATTGTTGCACATGAAAATATTGTACATGCATACATTGACATTCTCGGT
>JANZLX010000212.1:24943364-24954971 GCA_025531955.1 Erythroxylum orinocense
TAATATATTATTAACAAATCATAATGTTAATACATGAATCACAAATGTTCATTGGCCTAGGGCACACTACTAACAATCTCAAGTATAAAAAAAAAATTAAAGTGCTAATTTGCTAGCATGCCTCCATTCACATTGTGTTGAAAATATCAAAAGTAAAATTAGCCAATACCGACTATCATTAAAAGAATGGGAGGTAATTTCCTAAACTCAAGTACCACTTTGAAACTTATAAAGTGTTTGGGAAAACAAAATTTACAAGAACCTAGTGTGGAAAAAGTTTGAATTGAGAAAAAGATTTTAAAAAAGTCATTTCTTGAAAAAGAGTTGACGTCGCAGCGTAAAACACTGTGCGCTGCGACGTTCATTTTAATTTAACCAGCTTCAGTCTCTCGCTGTTGCGAGAAACAACAAAATGAAAACAATTTCTATACCAAGTTGGAAAATGTGTAACATGATGCAAGATTAGCTAACACACATATAAGAAAGATGCTAAACAGGCACGCAACAGAGAAATAAAATGGGAACAGCTCCCCCACACTTAATCAACACATTGTACTCAATGAAAATGAAACAATTTAAGGTAGGAGAGTAATAAGACATGAAAGTATAAGATAAAGATGAAGTATATATCATTGATGTCCAAAACTAGGCTGGTACAAAATGTGCCAAGGATCTGACGAACTAACCAAAACAAGAAAACTACATGAAAAGAAAAGTAAGGGAAAACAAAAACAGAATAAAATGCCAGAACTACTCCATAGGATCATCGGCTGGAGGGTTAGGAGGGGCGACCGTAGAGGTGCCAGGACCGGACAAAGACTCACCGGCCACAGGAAGAAGGGAAAAGTGCAAGTGAGCAGCAATGAGGGCATACATCTGCTGGTGATACTGGCGATCAGCCTCCAACTGGGCTTCAATGTGTTGAACAACCTTGTGTAGAGTGGCGACCTGATGGGTGAGGGTCTGCACTGAAATGGGTGTGGAAGTGAATGAGGTAGAAGGGACATCCTCGCAAGGTAAAGCCTCAGGATGAGCAGCAACAGCAGGAGGGGAAGGAAGAGGTGAGGGGGCTACACGAGGAGGAGATAGAGGAGAAGGAGGAGATAGAGCAGAACGGGGAGGAGATGGGGAAGGGGAGGTGAGGTTGTATTAGACGAATATAGCGGAAGAGAGATGCTAGTTTGAAAGAACGGTCCGTTGTATGTTTTGGGACCTGATAGGCTCGGAACAGATCGGTGATGAGGTGGGGGAAAAGAATGGAATGGGTAAGGGTGGAGGTAAGTATGGATTGGCGGAGGGCGAAAGTTATGGCGTGAGCAATGTCGACCGACTGGCCAACCATGAGGAGGTAGATGTAAAGGGCTTGTTCTTTGGGGACTAAAGCAAGGTGGGTGGTGGGAAGAATGTTGTTGCTGATAAGGTGAAGCCAAGGACGGGCCTCAGGATGAAGATTAGCACGCCGAATATATCGTTATGAGACCCTAGGTTGATGCCATTCGGCAACCTCGGGACAAAGGACATCATCCCAGGGGTAGTCATGAATGAGGTCAGCGTAGTGACAGCGAAGGATAGGAGGGAGGTTGTAAGATTCACATATCGAAGTAATGGTGATTGCGCAGGTAATGGTAACTCGGAAATTAATGTCCAAAGTGCCATGGTAACGGGGATGGGTATAGAAATGACTAACAAAGGTGTCATTTCCAAAAATCCTAAGCTACATTAAGCCTGACAGTTGGCACTGGACGAGCTGTCGAACAAGAGGATTGTTGAGGGGAGAGAGAGGGAAAGGTCACTCTTTGAGTGCTAGTCTAGCTTCGATTTTTGTAGCTAGGTCCGCATACTCCGGATCGACCGGAGGAGTTGAAGTGGAAGATCTGGTAGGGGAGGCTAGAGGATGGGGAGATCGGGAAGGTTGAGGTGATGGGGAATGTTCGGAAGAGAACTGATGAGAGCTGGAAGAGGGAGCGGGATAAGGTGAGGGAGAATGGTCGAAAGAAAACTCAAGAGAACTAGAAGAGGGGTAGAAATCTGATGGAGTAGAGGGATGGTGGGAGGCATTTCTGGTGCGAGACATTGTCATGTAGAGAAAAGAGTCAAACAGAAAAATAAAAAAATTGACAAAAATATAGATGCGTCACGGCGAGAGGGTTGACGCCGTGGCGAGACAATATGTGTGGTACACGCCACGGCAAAATAGGTCATACGATGCGGTGAAACACAATAATGTGACACATCGCGACGAAACAATCTATGCGCCGCGGTGAAGGACAAAAACATGACGCACCGTAACAACCATAGCGTTGTTTGCCGCGGAAAAACATTCTAATTCTACTGAACAAAAATGGAAGAGGTAAATGAAGAGAAAAACGCACTTATAGCGTTAAAGGGGAAGAGAAGATGACAGCTGAGGGCGAACTACAGGCACTAGGTGACTGAGGAGGCTGGAACTGAGGAGAAGGGACGTTGCTACAAAATGGAGTCACTACACAAGGAGAAACAGAAGAATCAAAATGGAGTTGACGGAACAAAAATGTCGCGTAGGTTTAGAAAGGTTTAGGGGACGAAATTACAAAAATGGCACTGGTTAAAGGAAAGGACTGTTGTGCAATAAGGGTAAAAGGGAAATTTCGTTGTCTAGGGTTAGCGCATAAGGGTTGCACACCGCGGAGAAGGGATTAATGCACGTCGCAGTGGGGTAAATGATGCATGTCGTGGTGAGCTATGCCACGCCGTGACGAAACTTCCCGAATTGAAAACAAAGGATCCTAAGCTCATATGCAATCTGACCAAACAACATTTAAGCTCATATGCACAAATTTCTTCTAGTAAGTAATATGTGCCATGCATCCTATAAAGTTCAAGGTTCAGAAAGGAAGTTCAATTATTAAAACACTAAACTCAAAATCTACCTAGATAAACTAATCCTATTGGTTAAGTCTCTCCCCCACACTTAGTCAACATATTCATGCACCACAATTTCAAACTATTTCCAAACAATACGCACAACTATATTGTAAGTGAAAGAGAAGAGATGACCTGGTGCCCATGGTGGGTCTTTTAGCTCCTGATGGACGTCTGGCCTATATCTAAGCTTCATAGAGGTAGCTTGACTTCCTTCTACCTCCTTGCCAACGTCCACATACTGTGGTTCACCTGAAACATCAGTAGCAAAAATTCTCTCCAAGGGATCATTAGTCACAGGATTTAAGGATCGTTCAAAATCAACACATGCATCATCAACAACCATATCAAGCATATTAACTCCTAGGAGTGAAGAATCCTAATGGGGGTGTTTCATAGCTTCATACATATTGAAGCTTACCTGTTGATCACCTACCTCCATGGTGATCTTACCTTCCTTCAAGCTGATCATGGTGCTCGCTGTCTGCAAGAAAGATCGACCAAGAATTAATGACGTATCCTGCATAACTTCAGAAGACATATCAAGCACATAAAATCAGCAAGAAATACCAAACCCTTTACCTGGACCAGGATGTCCTGAATTATGCCCACTGGATGCCTAAAGAATCTATCAGCCAATTGTAAGACCACAGATGCAGGTTTTAAACTTTTCACACCCAAGGCTTGATAGACGAATTTGGGCATCACATTTATAGCGGCCTCTAGATCTAATAGAGCTTTTCCTATAATTACCTTTCCTATGATACAAGGAATGGTGAAAGATCCAGGGTTTTGACACTTTACTAGGATTTGGGGTTTAAACAATGAGGACACATTCAAGGTCACTTGGACTCTCTCATTAGGCCTAAACTTCCTTTTGTTAGTGCATAATTCTTTGAGATATTTTGTAGCACCCAATTCTCGCAACACATGTACCCAACATCCATGGTGACATCCGAGTACGTACCCTGTAAGGGTGGCATGCTAGAACCATCATTAAGTCAAATTTCATTACAAACTTTTGTTTGTTTAAGAAAAAAGGTACATGTAAGCAGAAATCACTAATCCAATCGGGCCCATGTCATTTAAAAACATTTCCATTTACAAGTTACAATTATTCAAAACATTAGTATTTAACAATAACTTGGGCCCATTTCAGATACAAAACACTTGAAACCATAAAGTGATTTCATTAACAAATCATTTGTAAATATTTTTTTCAATTTTTGCTGAAAATAATTCAAAAATAAAATCAATGAAGACATATGCAGCTGCAAATTGATCCCAACCCCTAATCCACATCAGACCTCAATGGCTATATCCCATTAAGCCTAGCTGAATAATTCCTCATAACCTAAAAAGCCACATTATAATTTTTGATGAGTTTTGCAAACTCAGTGAGTGAACCATCTTTGATGAATTCACCGAATTACATACAACATCACATATATCATAAATATTCATTCAGAACATATAATTATTTTTCAGAAACCCATATAACATGGCATAACATATGGTCACTCATTACAACTTTGCAAATCATTCATGAATTTCAATCTTATGTGAATGCTCTATGCATGAGACTCACATTCTTTCTTATTGTTGTGACTGAGTGCCTATCACATACTTATACAAATACTGGCCTATAGGGCTCAGTCAGAACAGAGCATAGCTCTACGTGCACACACATATATCACGAAGCTAAGCTCTACTTGTAGAACATATATCACGAAGCAAAGCTCTACGTGGAAGCGCTTCATACTAGCTACTCAAATCACAACGCCTTTATTTGAGCATGTATTTTATGAAATGCTTCAAATACTGATTATGCCATATCAGACAATCATAGATGATGTTCAATCAGAAACTTAGAATCATCGGACCTATGCCCGGCATTAAACATTCGTTGGGAATTCACATATCATATAGGATTTCACATCAAATCAGAACACTTCTAATGCGTTAAAATAGAATATGGCTTATATGGCAATCATATAGGATGCTCAAACAAAACTCATAATCATCGGACCTAAGTCTAGCATTCAACTTTCATTGAGAATTCACATAACATTTAAAATTTCATAGAAATCAAAGCCACAATCAAAACACTTCCAATACATTCCCGAATATTGATCTCCTCGGACAATTTGAAGTTCGGAATTCATAAATAAATCGCAAATAGTTTAATAATATTGGAAGTTAAGAAAACAAATCAAATCAATCCTAGGAGATCATCTAGGTTGACTCACATTACTCTTCAATAAGCTATTGCCTGGATGGTCCAGCAATGTCTGACTGGCATCTGATAAGCTCCTCTATATCATACAAATCACATTTGCAAATATCACATTTTTGCACAAATGTACAAGTGTTCTTTCATGCACATCAATGTATAGAATGTATGCACAATGCATGTTCAATGACAATTCCGAGGTACTCTTTTGCGATCCTTATCAACAAATCTTTCACATATCAAAGCCCTCATTAATACCATGTAAATTTACAATTGGATCGAAATAAAACAATGTCAAACAATTTCATAACTTCATTGACTACTTCAGATTTTTCCTCTAATACACATACAGGTCAACTTTCCATACGAATTCTGATAAGGTAAATGACCAAATTAGGCAAAACTTCCTTCTATAAAGTTGTCCTCCCATTTCTTAACTTTAGAATGACACCAAAATCATTCAATTTGGTTAATTATATGAAATGATATACTTAAAATATTTCAGACTGTCCAATAGCTTCAGCAGAATTCTTACCTCAATTTCCATCCAAAACTTGAAAATCTTAGAGACGGAATTAAAACTCCATTTCTTCACAAAAGTTGTAGCCCTGTGTCTCTAGTTTACGCCAAATCAAACATCACCCAATTTGGATATCTACAGAGAACGTTATGGTCAAACTACTAAAGTATGTTTAAGCCGTCAAGGGGGGACCTCGCCGCGGTGAGAACAAAACTAGAGGTCGCGACGTATAGTCCAAAAATCAGTTTTTCTCAAGATTTTCTTGCAACTGTCGCCGCGAACACTCCAAAGGCCAAATTTTCTCGGGGATTTTTGCAAAGATCGCCTCGACAAATTCAAGAGTTTGCCGCGGCGAATTAAAATGATTTAGCTGCGACAAACAAGGTTGGTCTCGGCGAAGACTCGTCTTCCCCACTTTTCTTTTTTTAAACCCATATTTCACTTTCTTTCACTACCATTTTACACTTCTAAACTCAAAACAATCTCTAAAACTTCCCTTCATTTGACTCCTATTTCAGTTCAAATTATTCACATAAGATCAAAATTCAAGATTCACACTTAAACATCTACATTCATTTCTACTGATACTCAACAGATACATGCAGACATCAACTCATCTTCGGTTTTCTCCAAACCATGACAGAGTATGTGCGTATCCATCGATTCTCATAGACTTCTGTCTCATTTTCATCCTACTTTAATTTCCTGCACTTTAACATCATCCATTTCAATGTAACAACATAAACTATTTCAACATTTTCTGGACGATGCCTATGTCACAAATCAATCATACAGGTTACTCAACACCGAAATCACAATTCATGAAATCATGCATGCATATACATTTCTACACTGGAAATTAAACATCAGCAAAACTACTTACTTGTTTCAGCTTCTATTTTCGACAATGAGTATGAATGAAACGTACAGAATAGAGAATAAACAAACAGTGTTTTCAGAGAAGAAACAAGCAACAAAGGAAAAGAGAGAGCTGCAAAAATGGGTTACTAACCAATGAACTACGTGTCTTTCTATATGTCTCCCATTTGTCATTGTTTAATACTGCCACATGGCACTCAACCAAGTCTGTCACTTATCACAATTTAAACAGTTGAGGTGCTTCTTCAACCTTAATTTCCTCATTGTATGCTTCCTTGTTTAGAATGTCAAATCTTACCTATTTTTTGCTTCACAGAGCAATTGCATTTAAGCTTTTCGGATTCATCACGGTATTGGAGGGAATTGTCCCACTGTTTCTTGCTTGATTCACACTCATTGTGTTGGACAATTGAGTGACATATATATTGATGTTCTCCGCTTTTGTCTTCCATTGTTCCATTTTTTCTCCAAAGAATTAAACCGAGCTGCGGTTTTTAAAGAATCCTGCTGAATAAGGTTCGTTATTGCGTTGAACTGGTTAGCATTAGAATTCCTCTCTTCCTTCATTAGAGTCATCATGTTATGAAGCAATTGATTCGTATCCTCTTTATCAGGCACCGTCAGAGCTTGTTGAATGGGGAACTAGTTATTGGAAGGTCCAACTCCACCAGCTTGTTGGAATCTATTAGGCGCTCTGCTCTCATCATTTCTCCAACTAAATCTCGGATTAGCCTTCCATCCTTCATTATATGTCTTGGAGTATGGATCCCCCTTCGGATTTGTTCGTCTTAGATACACTGCCGACACCTCTTCATATCTTCCAGGGCATACACTCTATATGTGCATCACCACCCCACAACTATCATAACTAGGTGCAGTAAGATCCATTGAAGATGAGGGGCGATGCGTGTTCAAGTTCTTTAATTCCGCAGTGATGAAAGATAGCTGCGATGTTATCCTATTTTCTAGTGAATCCACCTTCGTTTCTAGACTTTCCAATCTTTTTGCTTGAGCTGTTAAATCTCCTAGTTCATGCACTCCTCTGGAATCTCTCACACTGTACTGTTGATGGTTTAGAGCCATCTTCTTGATTAGATCCCATGCTTCCGATGCCGCAAGGTCAATCAGGGATCCTTCAGATGCTGCATCCAACATACCTTTCTCTTGGCTCTTCAGCCCATCAAAGAAGTATTGCACCAATTGCTCATCAGGAGTTTGGTGATGGGGGAACTCGATAGCAAGTCTTTAAAGAGGTTCCAGTAACCATATAAGGACTCGTCATAATCTTGCTTATCTGAACATATCTCCTTTCTCATGGATGATGTCCTGGAGGCTGGAAAATATTTCTCTAGGAAGGCCTTCCTCGAATTGGCCTAGCTATGTTATGCATTCGACACATGCCTCTGAAGGCTCATGTACCACTCCCGTGCCTTTCCTTCGAGGGATAGATGAAACACCTTCAATAGAACATGGTCCAATGATGCTCCTACTGGCTTCATGCTTTGACAGATCATCAACAACGACTGTTGGTGCATGTACAGATCTTCTCCTACCAAACCATGAAATTTGGGAAGGGAATTAATCACCAAACTTTTAACTTCAAAATTAACATCAAAATTAGGGCAAGCAGCAGTAAATGGGTCATAGTTCACGTCAGAAGTGGTTGCTTCCCTAATAGTCCTACGTCTTTGATTCTCATTGTTTTCTCCTACTCTCTCGTGCTCACCATTTCCTCCATTGTCTCCATTTCTAGGGTTGGTTTGCAGGAAAGTTAGGATTTGACAAAAAATTTAGGTTGGTTTCCATCCCTGGATGACCTAATTCGGCAAGTTTTTAAAGGATAGGTCACGGGTCGGGTCGGTACAGTAAGAGATTTTTTCAATTAAAGTTCGGATACCCGACTTCTCGCCGCGACGTGGAAGGAGCTGCGCCGCGACATGTGCTTCTTGGATCACTCACCACGGCATAACAAATAATTGTCGTCTCGGTGCATTGTTGCGTGATGATGCGCCGCGACGAGATGATTAGTGTACGCCGCGACGTGCCTTCTTCTTGACGCGCTGCGACGTGTGAGAGAGCTCACGTTCTGTTGACTTCCTGATCTTTCTGACTCCTTTTTTCCTACAATATGCAATAACAATTTGTAGTATCAGTTGTCCTTAGAAAAATTATAATGCAATTAATTTCAATTTGTAACAATTTTACTACCAAATTGCATAAAATAGAAGCTCACCATAAGGGACTAATTTAAGCACAAAATCACGAATTAAGAGTCAAAAAGTATATTAACAACCATGAAAGTGTATCCAATTTATATAATAAACTTGGGCTCAATCAAAGTTTTACTAGTTCAGGTATATTTTGTATTTTTGGTTCACAAACTCAGCTGATGTATTGTGGCTTGAAATGTCATTAAAGATTTGTAAAACTTTTATCTTTTGATATAAATGAAATATATGTTTTGGCTTGTCTATGATTATCTTGTTTTCGCAATGTATTTTGATTTAGAGATGGGATTAAGAAATTGAGAATTAGTTTGTGCTTATATTCATGTTCATTTTGTTCTTTAAGTTAAATTGACGAGGGTGATTGAATGAATTTATGTTTGCATTTAATAAGGTAGGTTGTTTTGGGTTTCTGGGTTCTATATTGAGGTTTTAGCCACGACGGAGCCAAGAGTTCGCCACGGCGTAATTCACCCGATGTTATTTTTGCCTTCTTGTGGTGACTTCGCCATGGCGAAGACAAATGTTGGTCGCGTCGAAGTCAATCTTCCAAGGTTACCATGGTGAAGTAATAATTGTTTGTCGTGGCGAAATTGACCTGAAGGTTCTGTGGAATTACTCCCACTTGTTCGCTATGGCGAAATGTTAGTTTGTCGCGGCGAACTCGCCTTCGCTTCCGATTTTTCTCATGACCATTAAAGGTTTGTAAATATTCCTTTTGCATGACCTTCACCTAACCATCCCAAAGCTCACGTCTTATGATTCCTAAATGTTGAGCTCCGGAAACAGGGCTCAACAATTATTGGACTTATGGAAATTAGAATTAGAAGTGATTTTAGATCCTCCCCTCTCTTTTTAAACTGATAACTACAAAAGATAAGATAAAGTACCAACAAAGTTTAAAATATTATTCTTGACCATCAAAGAATTTGAAAAGAAGAAAGAAAGTGAAAGTAGAAATTACACGAAAAAGGGCTTTTAATTATTACAAGTAAAAACCCATAAATAGTTATGGATCAAGGTAAGTTTCTATTGCCATTATTGTTTATATGTAAAAAGAAACATGTGGGTTCATGGGATCTACAATCGAAAATAAACTTGTAATACCCCTTTAACATTCACATATATTCCTTTCTTTTTGCAAGGATGATGATTCGTTCTAACTTATGAGTTAGTGCATTTAACCCATCCCAACCAGAGGAACAATTTGTTATTCCACATTTATATTATACATCTTAGAGAAAATTATGTTTTGATCTTAAAAATTTTCAATTAAGGTATCAGAATTGCAAAAGGAATAAAGGTTAACACTACACTCTAAAGAAAAAGGAAGGTTGAATCGATGATATGACAAGTGACTCCAATATACGCTAGTGTCCTTGTCTATTTCCATCATGTTATAATGTCCTGCTATTCCAATACACCCTAGTGTCCTTGTATCTATTTCCATCATATTATAATGTCCTTGCATCTATTTTATTTCTCATGTTTCAAAACTATGATGCCTATTTCACATTAAATTTTGCATGAACAAACAATAATTAAATATTTGAATTAACATCATAAGAGAGAAAAGAATTTATTGTATTGCCTCAGTGGACCTCCTGTTTCTTAACTGTCATAAGGAAAATTGTGTATGAATAAAAGAACCAAGTCTCCACTTTCTCCTTAGCCCACGTATAATGGCCTAAATAATTTTTTGACTGATTTTAATAACTTATTTTAATAATTTAAAGTGGTCCACATACCTTCGTGGACTCATTCTAATAGATGTGGGTCTAATATGATGATTATTAGGCTTAAGAAAACTAGAGTAAGTCCACTCAAAAAAAAAGAAAAGAAAACTAGCTAGAGTAAGAAGGGATTTTTCTTTCTTTTAAAACATTATTAAAGTAAAGAACAAGAAAAGTTTAGCTTATTATTCTTGGCCATAAAAGAATTTTCTAAATAAGAAAGAAAGAGAGAGAACAAATTTACAAGAAAAAAGACTCTGAATTATTACACGCGAAGACAAATTAACAATTATGAATCAAGGTACGTATCTATTGCTATTATTGTTTATATGTAGAAAATAGAACAAGTGAGTTCATATGATTTGAAACAAAAAATAAAATTTTAATACTCCTTTATCATTGTCATATTTTGAAGATTAATACTAGAAACTTAAAAAAAAACAAAAAAGAAGGGAAGAATTAATGCATGATGTGATAAGCTGCACAATATTCCCTAATTCAGAATATATTGCCCCGTGGACCTTCTATTTCTTGACGGTCACAAAGAAAATTGTTAAAGAACAAGAACCAAGTCTCCACCCTCTCTTCAGCCCCTCTTGCCTGTAGCTTCAAGAACTTAATCAACCTATTGACAAGTGACCATGTATCACTCGTTTAGAATTGTTACCCAGAAAAGATAGTTTTTAATAATTGGCAACTTCACTGACTTCACATGGAGCCATAATGTACGTGGGTAACGTTAAAGGACAAAATTTGCCTGATGTAACCGCCAAATCATCAACCGTTTTCATCCACATGAATATACACTTTTGTGCAGATCTTACATATCTTCTATTTCTTGCATCTGCAAATGATATTATTAGCTTGAACCAGTGAAAAGCTCAAACCAGTTATCAGTGTCTCCAAACTTTTAATCACTAGTCTATCCTCAAGTTTTGTGTATCTAACTTACTTAAGCTTAGCGTTCAAACCTTGAATTCCCATCAAGAAATAGATAAAACAGTTTCTATGGTGAAAAGCCTTGTAGCAGAAACCCTTTCAGTTTCTATGGTGAAAAGCCTTGTAGCAGAAACCCTTTCAGTTTCTATGGTGAAAAGCCTTGTAGCAGAAACCCTT
>JANZLX010000212.1:24962354-24973546 GCA_025531955.1 Erythroxylum orinocense
GGAACAATTTGTAAGTAAATTTTTGGGATGTTATGAGAATGAAAAAAAATATGATGGCTAATGAGGGTTTAATGAAAGAACCCTTCAAGTTAATATGCATGCTCACGTTTCATGATTATCAGAGCAAGCGTTGGACACTGGAATTAAGCGGGGTCTAACAGATGAATGAGTAAACAAGAGAGTTGGGTTCCGGAAACTGGATCCAACACAAACTAAGATGAAGAGGAAATTCAAACTAAGATGAAACAAAAGTCAAAACAAGACGATACAAACTAAGACGAAGCGTCTTAGGTACAAAATTAAGACGAAGCCGAATTCAAACTAAGACAGAGTAGAGGTCAAACTAAGACGAAGCGGAGGTCAAAATAAGACGATACAAATCTAAGACGAAGCGTCTTGGGTACAAAACTAAGATGAAACAACCTAAGATGAAGCAGAGGTCAAACTAAGATGAAACAAAAGTTAGATTAAGACGGTGCAATTGAGACGATGCACCGTGCATAAGAAGATGTTTCAACTGGATCTTCCTCACATCCCTAAAGTTAGAACGCAAATTCTAACCCTATAAGGGATCCGAAATATGTAATGCAATATAAAACCCGAAAATATAAACATAAAAAAAATGATCATATATCATTAACAGAACCAAGCACAATCTGAGCCTAGCTTTAATGACATATCAACACACTCATCAGAAACTTAATACAAATACAGATGGATGCTCAAAGATTGATATGCTTATAACTAGCCAAAAGGGGTCGAACTGACTTAATTACAAATGTTCTAATATCTTGAAGTTTCTGAAGCCTTGCAAGGATCACTGATCTTCTCGATTTGCACCTAAGGAGGGAAGGAAAGGGATGAGCTACACAGCTCAGTGACTAACATATTGAGGGTCATTGATAATTGACCACAAATTCATGCACATGTATATATGTATATTTATAGGTATACATTCTAACTTGAGCATTCTTCATTCTGGTTTAATACTCATAGCACATAACACTTAAATGCATCATTCATGTCATGTTCAAAGATGCAATGTATAGAAATTGGCTCGAGGGTCCTATGGATCAAAATGAGGAAACCAAAGTTTACCCTATGAACAGAATGAGATCATTTCAGAGCTCATAAGCCACAAGTGGGCAGCCGGGAGAAGGCTCTTGTCGACGTACACGTGACGAATAGAATGGTTACATTGTCGCCTAAATAGAAACGCATATTCGATATCTCATATGCTTATCCTTTTATGGTTTATCTTCATTTTCATTTAATGCAGATGTCATGACCTCTGTTGAGGAAAAACATAGCCATAATTCACCATGCATATTTCCACATTTACAAACAAGACAATTTCAACAATCAATTTCAACATACACACATAGGCAACAATTTCACAATTATACTATAACCTTAAATATGTTACCCACCTAGTTAGCTTGCGAAAACCAAGTCAAGCTTGCCTTTCCCTTTGCTCTTGGGTAGGATTCCCTTGGTCCCCTATAATAACTAAGGTTCCAAACAAACAACACTCCAATCAAATTCATAACTTAAAAGAAAATCATACAATTTCAACAAATACAAATTGAATGCAATCTAACCTACCCATCACCCATCTAGGTTAGAAAACCTAAGACCCACCTTAGAAACCCTAGCAAAGATGGTTAACCTACCTTAACAAATTGTTTTCTCCTCTTTCCTTCTTTCAACAAAACCTTTCTCTTCTCTCTCTAACTTTTGTTTTCTCACTCTTCTCCCTCTTGATTTAACGTTTTTCTCCTCTTAACAAGCAAAACAGCACATCCTTTTTCTATTTCTACAGTTAATAATCCCAAAAATTCCATCTTACCCTTCCTTATAAGCTTATACTCTTTTATGCTCAAGTAATCTCCCAAAAACGTCCTTGAACATCCTTATTACATCAACACTTTACTTCCATTCATCCATTCAACAAATCCTACTAACCTTAACACCATTAACATTCCAAACATTAAATCTATCTACACTCCAAAATTATTTTAAAATCATGCTTACTTAAAGAAAAATTTTCTAGGGTCCAACAATTCTCCCCCCTTAAAGAATTTTGTCCTCAAAATTCTTCCCTGAGACATTGAAGAGGTGTGGATACTTCTCCTTTATAGCGTCCAAAGGCTCCCATATTTCCTCCTCGGTCGAATGGTTTCTCCATAAGACTTTAACTAATTTCACAACCTTGTTTCTCAAAACCTTTTCCTTCAAATCTAGGATCTCCACTGGTTTCTCCTCATATGTCAAATCCTCCCTTAGCTGAACCTCTGAAGGTTGAACTATGTGCGAAGGATCCGACCAATACTTCCTCAGCATTGATACATGAAAGACATTGTGAATCTTAGATAACTCCGGTGGCAAGGCTAACTTATAGGCCAAGGGCCCAATCTTCTCAATGATCTCATAAGGGCCTATATATCTCGGACTAAGCTTGCCCCTATTACCAAATCTCAGGACTCCTTTCCACGGAGAAGCTCTAAGGAACACTTTGTCTCCAACTTCAAATTCTATTTCCTTTCTATGTGCATCCACATAACTCTTCATTCTCACCAAATTAATCTTATCCATTGTGACTTGCACCAACTCAGGCCCTATAAGTTTCCTATCACAAATAGGAGTTCTACATCTCCTACCATACAAAGCTTTATAAGGTGTCATTTGAATTCCCGAGTGATAGGAATTATTATAAGCAAATTCTATTAAAGGCAAATGATCATCCCATGAGCCTTTGAAATCCATAACACAAGCTCTCAACATTGCTTCCAAAGTCTAGATTTTTCTCTCAGATTGTCCATCAGTCTGTGGATGGTGAAGTGCAACTTTGTTCCCAAAGCTTCTTGTAAACTTTCCCAAAACCTATAGGTGAACCTGGGATCTCTATCTGAGACTATCTGACTTGGAATCCCAAAAATTCTAATTATCTCATCTATGTATTTCTTGGCTAACACACTCAATGAATTCGTCTATTTAATTGGCAAGAAATGAGCAGACTTGGTTAGCCTATCCACGATCACCCATATTTCATTATGCTTCCTACTAGTTCTTGGCAATCCCATCAAAAAATCCATAGTAATCCTTTCCCAATTCCATTTCGGAATAGACAAAGGCTTAAGCTTGCCTGAAGGTGCCTGGTGTTAAGCCTTGACCTGCTGACACACTAAACATTTACTAACATACTCTGCAATATCCTTCTTCATTCCCTTCCACCAAAAGTGTTCTTTCAAATCTCTATACATTCTCGTACTCCCCAGGTACATTGCATAGGGAGCATTGTATGCTCATAAAAAATCTCATCCTTCAACTTTAATAAGTCCGGGACACACAATCTGTTACCTACCACCAGCAGCCCATCTTCTCTTATCTCTATTTCCGAAGGTTAACCAATCCTAATCCCTTCTCTGAGCTTGCTCAAGTACTCATCCAGTTCTTGCAATTCCTTAATCTTTTCATTCAATAATGGCCTTACTCTAAAGTTAGCCAATATGCAATCCGATTCAGCCTGTGTTAATGTCACTCTGAGTTTGGATAATTCCTTCAATAGAGGAATATGCACTGTTTCCACATGTGCCATAGCCGATTTTCTACTCAGTGCATCCGCTACTACATTAGCTTTCCCTGGGTGATAATCAATCATTAAAACATAATCCTTTAACAGTTCTAACCATCTTCTCTGTCTCAAATTCAACTCTTTCTGGCTCATCAAATACTTAAGACTTTTGTGATCTATGAACACCCTTGTAGTGACTCCAAATAAGTAGTGTCTCCATATTTTCAATGCAAAGATTATAGCAGCTAACTCCAAATCATGCGTAGGGTAATTCATCTCATAAGGCTTTAATTGCCTAGAAGCATAAGCAATCACCTTATCTTCTTGCATCAATACACAGCCCAATCCCTTTCTCGAGGCATCACTATATATTGTATACCCATCATTATCCGAAGGTAAAGTCAAAATTTGTGCAGTTGTGAGCCTATTCTTCAATTCCTTAAAACTATTCTGACACTCCTCTATTCATAGAAACTTCTGATTCTTCCTTTTCAATTTGGTAAGTGGAGTTGCTATTATAGAAAAGCCCTCCACGAACCTCTGGTAATATCCAACTAAACCTAAGAAACTCCTCACTTCTGCTATATTCTTAGGTACTTCCCATTTCACCATAGCTTCTATTTTCCTTGGATCCACTTGCACTTCTTGTTCAAAGATTACATGTCCAAGAAACACCACTTCCCTTAACCAAAATTCACATTTGTCAAATTTGGCATACAATTCATTTTTCCTCAATGTCTCCAAGGCAATCCTTAAATGCTCTTCATGCTCCTTATCACTCTTGGAATAAACCAATATATCATCAATACAGACAATGATAAATTGATCCAAGAAAGGCTTAAAGACTCTATTCATCAAGTCCATAAAGGCTGTAGGGGCATTCGTCAATTCGAAGGGCATAACTAAAAACTCAAAATGCCCATACCGTGTTCTAAAAGCAGTCTTTGACACATCAAACTCCTTTATCCTCAACTGGTGGTAACCCAATCTCAAGCCTATCTTGGAGAAGACTTTTTTCCCTTGCAATTGATCAAACAAATCATCTATGCGTGGAAGCGAATATCTGTTCTTGACAATGACATGATTAAGCTTCCTATAATCCACACTCATCCTCAATGATCCATTTTTCTTCTTCACAAAAAAGGACCGGAGCTCCCCAAGGCGAAGAGCTCGGTCTTATGTAACCTTACTCCAACAAATCTTCCAATTGCTCCTTAAGCTCCTTTAATTCCGTCGGAGCCATTCGGTAAGGCGGAATTGAGATCGGTGTAGTACCTGAAAGAAGCTCAATGGGAACCTCAATTTTCCTAGGTGGTGGTAGTCTTGGTAATTCTTCGGGAAAGACATTCGGAAACTCCATAACCACAGAAATATCTTCTCGCTTCCCTCTATCTACCTTTGTGTCTACCACATGGGCCAAAAATGCCTCACATCCTTTCCTCATCATCTTCTCTGCTGTCAGAGCTGAAATAATTCTAGGCGGGCTTGCTTTTCTGTCCCCTGTAAACACCACTCTTCTGTCATTGTCCAATTCGAACTCTACTGTCTTCTGTTTACAATCCAGATGGGCATTGTACTTCTCTAATGTGTCCATACCCAAAATTACATCCAAGCCTCCCATCTTCAATGGCATTAGATCCACCACTAGTTGTTCTTAACCAATACATATCTCACACTCTCTATACACTTGACTGATAATAATATACTGGCCGATTGGAGTACTCACCATCAGCGGAGTATCCAATGGGCTCAACTCTATACCATACATAGATTTACCCGACGAAATAAATGAGTGGG
The DNA here is from genome assembly GCA_025531955.1 of Erythroxylum orinocense. Lineage (NCBI taxonomy): Eukaryota > Viridiplantae > Streptophyta > Magnoliopsida > Malpighiales > Erythroxylaceae > Erythroxylum > Erythroxylum orinocense. The sequence goes on from JANZLX010000212.1 coordinate 24,967,726, forward strand.
TGGACCCTGGATCAATCAAAACAACAATATCAACATCAAATAATTTAACAATACCAGTAACAACTCTGGGGCAGTTTTTGCATCCTCCCGTGTCATTGCAAACACCGTAGCTGGCCCTTTTCCTTTTGGTATTCCTGGAGGATTCACCCTTTTAGCTGCATCAGAACTACCCACTTCAGTTGCAGTCTTGTGCCCTACAGTTTCAGATCTCTTGGAAATTTGCATCTGACTTTTCTCCTGTTTTGCATGCTGAGGGCACTCTCTAGCCATATGCCCCTTTTCCCCACAGTTGAAGCAAGCTCCTGCCAATCTGTAGCATTCCTCTATATGGATTTTCCCGCAGTGATCACATTTAAGGATGGATGAAGCATTTCCCTCTCCCTTTTTGTTGCCTCCCGCAGTAGAGGCTTGATGAGAAAAAGTGGGAGTCCTCATAGATTTGGACCTGCTTGCCCCACTACTCCGCTCCTCAAATTGCCCAGGGAAGGTCCTGACACTCCTTTCAGGCATAGGAGTACCACCTGCCCTCTTGAACTGTTCTCTCCCCTTTCTCTTCTTGTTCACGGCACTCTTTATATTCTCTATGTTTTCAACCCTTAGTGCCGCTTCAACTAGTTGTTGAAAATCATAAAAATTCTGCACCACTACCTTCTCTCTGATGGCTAGATGCAAACCGATTTAAACCTATGAAATTTAGCCGCCTCACTCATCATCATCTCAACTCCATATCGGGATAGCTGCGTAAACCGACGCTCATACTCGCTCACCATCATCTCCCTCTGGGTGAGACTCAGAAACTTCCTCTGCTTCTGCTGAATGTACACCTCGGATAAGTACTTCTTCTTATAAGCAGCTAAGAAGTCCTTCCATGCTAACCCTACTGGTCTCATCTGGCTCCCTGGCACACTCTCCCACCAATGTAGAGCATCTCTCTGTAGCAAACTTGTAGCATACACAACCCTCTCATCATCCTCACACTCCATCTGATCTAACACCCTCTCGGTCTTTCTCAACCAAGTCTTGGCTTCTTTTGAGTGCGTTGTCCCATAGAAGTCGACTGCCCCATACTTCCTCAACTTATCAAACTGTTTCCCCTTCTTAGCTGGGGCCAAAGCAGAAAGCTGTGACATCTGACCCATAGCCTAGACAAATGCCTAAGTAAAGGCCTGGAACATTCTCGGATCCAATGGAGGCATTTGTTCCTGCAGAACAGACGACTCCTGCGCAGGGAACTGAGACGACTCACTAGCATGCCCTACAAAAGCCTTAGCATTTCCTGGAGCTACAGATTCCTCAATACTCTCCTCTCTTGGTGGAGAGTCAGGTGTAACAGGTCCTTGTAGAAATTCTCGTGTCCTTCTACGAGGTGGCATCTTACTCCTTCAAATATAAACACTAAGGATTAGCTACATTTCAATCTTATTTCCTATATGTATGCATGATATGCATGTCACGTAATGCAATCAATCAATTCGTAATTCAACAATTAATCACTTAGCATACAATTCATCCTACTATGCATTCTAAGCCTAGGACAAAGCCTAAGCTCTGATACCAAAAGATGTTGGACCTCGTTTTCGGAGCCCAACAATCGCTTCCTGATACCAAAGAATGTTAGGCCCGAGTTTCGTCCCCCAAGGCTAAACCTAGGGTGACCCGCCGAGACAATCGTATGAGATAAAAGCGGAAAGGATTGCAATTAAAACAAATATTAGCGTGGTAGCAAAGAGGGGTTCGTCGCGGCATAAGCATCCTTCGCCGCAGTGAGGTCGCGAGAAGGGGCGCTCACCGTGGTGAACCAATAGACGCTCGCCGCGACGACCACTAGCTTCGTCGCGGCGAAGGTCCCAAAACATAAATCCGACATTTGATATAGTAGCAATCCATACTAACACATGCACATTCATTCTAACTAAAAGCTAAACACTCTTCGTGCCATTACAATTTCAAAGAGGTTGAACAACTTTGCTAACATAACACCATACATATCAAAGCTTAAAACAAAATGCATAAGGATGGTCAATGTTGATATGCTTAATAAACTATCCAAAATAGTTACTAACTTAGTACGAAAGATCTCTAACTATTGCGGAGTGTTCGATGCCTTGCAAAGATCAACTGTCGTCTTGTTCTGCACCTAAGGAGGGAAAAATAATGGGTTGAGCTACACATCTCATTGGCTAATATATTCATAGCCATCGGTATCGAGCCACACATTCAAGCATATATATATATATATATATCTACATATATCCATGTAACAATTCAATATTACTCAGATGTCATCAAAAAGAATAATTCATGTAATTTCTTCACCACAACATAACAATTAATTATGCATCATGCTTAACAAATCAATAATGAAATGCACAACAAATGGCTCGAGAGTTCCGTGGAACAAAACGAATAAATTAAAGTTTAAACCGTGAACAAAACGAGTTCGATTTCTTAGGATCTCGTGGCCTCAAGTGGGCAGCCGGGAGAAGGATATATGTCGACGTGCACGTGATTAACGAAACGTTCCTCTATTGCCTAAACACAATCAAATTTCAATGCTTAACTCATTTCATGCACATTCATTCTTTTCATGCTCATCATGCTTTCTCATTCTTTTCATTCATACAAAATGCTATGATATTATTCACGGTAATACATGATCACAATCACAACGCATTTTCAACAATTTCCATAAATCAAAACAAGTAATTTAACATACAACATACAAGCAAGCAAGACAATTTGCCCATACACAACAACTATAACTATATTACCCACCAAATATTGCTAGAAAATCCAATTCAATGTTGTCCTTCCTCTTGCTCTTGGATCCGGTCTGCTTGGTTTCCTATAACAAACCAAGCTCACATTCAAACAACATTCGAAGGAAATTCATAAAGCTTTGAAAATCAAAAGTGCTAGGATTTGAACTATAACCTCTTCAAAACTAGACTTTCGGTTCGACTTTTCCATGATCGTTATGATCAGGTAAATGAAGACATTTGGTAAAACGCCCTTCTAGAAAAATGTTCTTCACATTCTTAAGTTTCTAACGACACCAAAATCATTCAATTTGGTTCAGAAATGTGGAAGTTATACCCCGAACACATTAGAAACATCCTTACGCTGACACAATAATCTATACTCAACTTCCATCCAAAATTTGATATTCTTATAGACCGAATTTGGACTCCATTTCTTCATACAAATTGTAGCCCTATGTCTCTAGTTTACAACGAATCAAAAATCACCTCAATAAGACATCTACAGCAAAAGTTATGCTCAAAATACCGAAGGGTGTCAGTGTTGGAAAATTGACTCTCGCGGCAAGACTGTTGGAGCACGTCGCGACGTGCACAATTGTAGGTCGCGACGTGTGACCCCAAAAACCTTCGAAAACCAGATTTTTCCAACATTCTTCATCCATATACTTCCCATCTTTCAAATATAACCCTAAAATATCATTCTTACTTCATTTCTCAGCTCGTTCCAACCCAAAATCATTTACAAACACAATATAATTGTTAACCCTAGAAGATTTCAACATTGTTCAAACACCATTCAAAAACAACTTCCTACACACATTCAATCCCCCTTTTTACTTCTAAATATCACTAAATAAGGTTCATTCATCCAATTAATGCTTATACTTACTTGCTTTAGCTTCAAATTCTTCAAACTCTTCAAGATTTTCCAAAACCCTAGCTTTTCTCTCTTTTCCTCCTCTCTTCCAGGACACTCTCTTCTTTCCCTCTTCTTTTTATTTTTCTTCTTCTAATTTATACTCTTAATAATTTCACAATGATCCTTATGCCCTTCCACTTAAACCTTATAACTTAAAGAGTTAAGTGATCTACCAAGATTAACCCTCATGCATTCTTGCTACATTAATAACTTAATTCCATCAATTCAAACAATAACTCCTACTAACATTAACATGCTAATTACTCAAAATTAATATTTCGACAAGACCTCAAAATAATTTAAATCATGCTTAATAAAATAAAAAAATGGGGTCCAACATTTCTCTCCCCTTAAAGAATTTCGTCTTCGAAATTCTTACCTGAGTCCGTAAAAAGGTATGGATACTTCTCCTTCATCGCTTCCAAAGGCTCCCATGTAGCCTCCTACGTCAAATGGTTTCTCCATAAAACTTTAACTAGCTAAACTAGCTTGTTCCTAAGGACTTTCTCCTTGGTGTCCAAAATTTTCACTGGTTGCTCCTCATAAGTCAAATCATCCTTAGCTGAACCTCTGAAGGTTGAACTATATGTGACGGATTAGATCGATACCTTCTCAACATCGGTACATGGAAAACATTGTGAATCTTAGAAAATTCTGGTGGCAAAGCTAACTTATAGGCTAAAGGCCCAATCTTCTCAATGATCTCATACGGGCCTATATACCTCGGACTAAGCTTGCCCTTCTTACCAAATCTCAATACTTCCGTCCATGGAGAAGCTCTAAGAAACACTTTGTCTCCAACTTCAAATTCCATCTCTTTTCTATGCGCATCCTCATAACTCTTCATTCTGTCTTGAGTTGCTTTAATTCTTTACTTCACCAATTTGATCTTATTAACTGTAACTTGCACCAACTCAGGTCCTATAAGTCTCCTTTCACCTTCCTCATCCCAACAAATAGGAGTTTTGCACCTCCTACCATACAAAGCTTCATAAGGTGCCATATGAATTCCTGAGTGATAGAAATTATTACAAGCAAATTCGATTAAAGGCAAATGATCATCCCATGAGCCTTTAAAATCCATAACACAAGCTCTTAACATTGCTTCCAAAGTTCGTATTGTTCTCTTCGATTGTCTATCAGTTTGTGGATGGAGAGCTGTACTAAAATGTAACTTTGCTCCTAAAGCTTCTTGTAAACTTTCCCAGAACCTGGAGGTGAACCTGGGATCTCTATCTCAGACTATCGAACTTAGAATCCCATGAAGTCTGATTATCTCATCTATGTATTTCTTGACCAAAACATTCAAAGAATCCATCTGCATAATTGGCAACAAATGAGCGGACTTGATGGTCCTTAGCAATCCCATCAAAAAATCTATTGTAATCTTTTCCCATTTTCATTCAGGAATTGAAAAAGGTTTAAGCTTGCCTAAAGGTGCCTGGTGCTTAGCCTTGACTTGCTAGCACACTAAGCATCTTTTAGCATATTTTGTAACTTCTTTCTTCATCCCTTTTCGCCAGAAATGCTCCTTCAAATCTCTATACATTCTCGTACTTCCTGGGTGTATCACATAAGGTGCATTATGTGCCTCATCCAAAATTTCATCTTTCAACTCTTGCATATCTGGAATACATAGTCTGTTTCCTACCACCATCAATCCATCTTCCCATACATCTATTTCAGAAGGTTTACCATTTTTATCTCTTCTCTGAGCCTGCTCAAATACTCATCTTCCTCTTGCAAGTCTTTGATCTTCTCATTCAATACTGGACTTACTCTAAAATTTTTGAATAGACAGTCAGATTCAGCTTGTCTCAATGTCACTCTGAGTTTGGCTAATTCCTTCATCAAAGGAAGATACACTGTGTCCACATGTGCCATAGTCGATTTTCTACTCAGTGCATCTGCTACCACATTAGCTTTCCCTGGGCGATAATCAATCATTAAGTCATAATCCTTTAACAGTTCTAATCATCTTCTCTATCTCAAGTTCAACTCTTTTTGGCTCATCAGATACTTAAGACTCTTGTGGTCTGTAAACACCTTAGTAATGACTCCATATAAATAATGCCTCCATATTTTCAACACAACAATTATGGCAGCTAAACCATTCTAGTCGGACTCACTTTTCTGTCCC
>JANZLX010000212.1:24973646-24995589 GCA_025531955.1 Erythroxylum orinocense
AATAAATAATAATATTTTAATTAATATTTTAATTAATGAATAGTTATATTTTAATTAGTTATATTTTAATTAATGTAATTAAATAAATAATAATTATATTTTAATTAATTATATTATAAATAAATTAATTAATTACAATATTTTAATTAATTAATAATTATATTTTAATTGATTAATTAATTAGAATAGTTTAATTAATTATAGTCTAATTAATTATTTAATTGATTTCACCATTCCTCTCTTCCATTCCTCTCTCTCTCATTCTTCTAGATTATGAGGAGAATGGAGGATTGCCTAAAATTAAGGAATGAAACTCTTAGATCTTCAATGATAGGTATATACCAATCATCAATTTTCATTCCATACCCATACCCTTTTTCTCATACTCCTTAAACAAGCGTACCCTTAATGTGGTCAATTTTATCTTCTATCGAGTCTAATCATTGTTTCAACCAGCTCATCTCTGAAGGTTAATTCTTGCCCCCGACACTATTCGACATCCTATAAACTTTATTTAAGTAACTTTGATAGATTCATAACATGAGGTGTCTAAATTAGATTAAGTTTTTAAAAACTTCAAATCATTAGAAGAATAGGTTTAAAGAGTTGACCAAGGTGAGCACTAGTGGGTGCGTGCAAAATAGCAATTGAGGAAGAAACGGGCATATAATGGCAAACCATAAAGAATTATAACTGGCTTGAAAACAAGCCACAGGTCATTTAATTAAGGAAACAGATACTCTTTCTGTATTAATCATGTTTTATTTATTCTCATTCACTCATTTTACAGTAAATCATTCACACATTTTATTAATTTACTGTAAAATGAGTGGATGAAATCGTGTTAAATAGAATTGGTACACGAAAACGAGGAGTGAAACAGAAGATCTCCTATATTTAACCAAACTCTTTAGTACCATTTTAAAGAAATTTTAATTATTTAAAATAAGTATTGATTGTGACTATTTTTTGCATATTTATAATTTTATTTCTAAAATTACCTTTTAATTTCTCTCACATCTTGATTACACAGATTATATTTTCAAGGCACTTTAATATGTAATTAATAAGGGTATATTAGACATTTTATTAACTTTTTTAATAAAAGTGCATTTCCTTAAAACGACACTTATTTTAAATAAGAGGGAGTATTATTTAAAACTTAGAATGGAAAGACAAAAATTTATTTCCTAATTTTTTTAATTCCCTAATATTTGTTTATATTTATTTTAAAACCCTAATTTTTATATTTGTTTGGTTATATTGATTTATCACTTGCCAAACCAAGAGGATCAACTACTTTTTGCACTCACAAAACAAAACCATTCAACCAAAGGCTAATGTTGAGAGCGGTCAGAGGGTTTAAGCACGACATCTTCTCCACTTTCGACGCCCCCAGAAACCTAACGCTCACCTCTCGTCTACGCCTCGCTTCTATGGCCGCTACTATTTCTTCTCCTGAAGTCTATTCTCCTCCCTACTCTACAGCCTCTCCTGCCCATCCCACTACAAAGCGTGTTGGCACTCACAACGGTAGTTTCCATTGCGACGAAGCTCTTGGCTGTTTCATGATTCGCCTCACTAAGAGGTTCTCCAACGCCGAGATTGTCCGCACCCGTGATCCCAAGGTTCCAATTATTCCATTTTGTCTCGTCCCTTGTTGCTGCTTCTCGTCAAAGAAGTCATTCTTTTTTTATTTTATTGTTTAGTTTTGAGATTGAGAAGAAGCTGGTTTTAAGTGGTTGGTTTTCTGTTAATAAATTTTGTGGTATCGGATAGAGTCTAATTTTGGAGTATAATAAAGAGTTTAGATAAGTGGGTTAATCGTGTTTAAGCTTTCATTTGCCTTTCTTGGTGGTTTATGGTGAGCAAACATGTACTGAAGCTGTGTTTACCAACTGATGATGCGGGTTGGAATGCGTGGATTGATGTGGATTTTAGGTGTTGGAGGGTCTTGATGCTGTGCTTGATGTTGGGGGCGTTTATGATCCAATTCGCGATAGATATGATCATCACCAGAAGGGATTTGAGGAGGTATTTGGTCACGGCTTCTCTACCAAGCTGAGCAGCGCTGGTCTTGTATACAAGGTACTCCTTGATAAAATTAAGAAAGCGTAAATAAATACATGGACACACACATACATGCATCCAAATATATATGGTGGCTATTAGATATTAACCAATTCTATTATGCGAATTGTTAGTTTCATATGTAATAGGTTTTATATTATCGAATAAATATAATTTTCTTGATTGATACTTCTGTAGCATTTTGGGAAAGAAATTTTGGCTAAGGAGCTTCAAGTTGATCAAGAGCATCCAGATGTAAATCGGCTGTACCTTGCTGTTTACAAAAGCTTTATGGAGGTGCTAACTCTGCATACTTATTTGATATCTAGATGCAAGTCATTGCTTGAAATGGTTTTTAATATTCTTGTGTATTAATTCGCTAAGATTTTATATGATGCTATCCTTTGCCATGTTAACATCTTTGAAGTGACTCTTTTTCAAATCATTTCGATTTGGGAAACATTCATAAGCTCACCTTTTTTATTGTTGACAAAGTTAATTTTAAATTGAAAATGATTGGTGTGTTTATTGCTATTTTTCTGTTAGATTTGAGAACACTTTTCTTTACTTTGTCAGGCAATTGATGCTGTTGACAACGGAATCAATCAATATGATACAGACCAGCCTGCAAGATATGTGAACAATACACATCTATCTTCCAGAGTTGGAAGATTAAATTTGGATTGGATTGAGCCTGATCAGTCATCAGAGAAGGAGAATGAAGCTTTCAAACATGCCATGGCTTTAGCTGGTGGTGAGTTCTTACAAGTGAGTTCCTTCTTGATTGGAAATTTGGATTTTTCAACATATTCCTTGATAGAGAGATGCCTTTTGTACTTTTATTCTTAGAGCTTACCCATCTCTTCTTATTGCAAGAAAGGCTTTTCTGACCAACTTTTATGTTCAGAATGTTCATTATCATGCAAAGTCTTGGTTACCAGCCCGGTCTATAGTGATGAAATGTTTTGAATCTAGATTTGATGTTGATCCTAGTGGTGAAATCGTGGTGTTGACTAATTTTTGCCCTGTAAGTATTACAATTGTGTATACCCCTTTTTAAATACGTATGTTCCTTTTTAATAACATCATTGTTCCTTGTATATATCTATACATGTACACACACGCGCATACACACACGCGCGCGCGCACACACACACACACTATACACGTACACACACACACATGCACACACTCACATATATACACTCCATTGTGTTAATTTCTGTATTACTTCTCTGCATTTACTTAGATATGTTAGCAGTTTGATATAGATGCATTTAGTTGCTATGCAAACAATTGCGAGTATAAATGCATCATTTCGTATTCATTTCTTTTTTTATTTGTTGTCTTTTTTTTTGCCTTTTACTCAATTAGTATCTCCAGAAGGAGCTCATGGAAACAATTACTTGTGTATATATGAAAGTTCTTTGAGTGAAACTAGTGTTTGTACTTGAGAGAAAAATGTGGCTGCTTGTACTAACATATCATCTTTGGTAGCATATTTGGTCATGTTAGGGTCATCTATTACTGTCTATTGGAAGCAGTTTCTTCAATAGTTAAGAGTAAAGCTGCATACTTCTGAGCTTCTCCAAACCGCACATCTTAGCAGGATTTCTATTGGGATGTAGTAGTTGTTTTTACTATAGAGTCATCTATTATCTGTGAGAAATGATTCATCAAGAGCATTCAATCATTATATATTATAATCTATCGAAAGCTCTCATTAATTTCTGTTATCTTGCAGTGGAAACTTCACATATTTGAGCTAGAGGAGGAAATGAAGATTGAACCTTCAATTAAATATGTACTTTATCAGGTGTGGCTGGCTTTGGTTATAACTTGGTTGTTCGTATATTAGGTTTTCTATCTTCAGTTTCTAAAAATGAATAATTGTTTCTGGCATATCAATGTCTGAAACAAATTCTGCATTTAATAAAATAGACATATTGCTCAAAGCAGCAAAAGATGCAGGACCTTTCTTGTGATCTTAAGCTCCATTTGATTCTCTTCATGTGAATAGCATATTGTTTCCATAAATATTCTACTGTTGCTGTATCAATATATGCAATCATTGAGAAAATTCTTTTGAATTGTTAAGTGCCACATGATTTGTGCAGGATGACAGGAGCAAACACTGGCGAGTGCAGGCAGTTGGAGTATCTCCTGGCAGATTTGAGAGCCGAAAACCTCTTCCAGCTCAGTGGCGAGGTCTAAGAGACGATGATCTTGTAAGGGAGTCGGGAATCCCTGGTGGTGTTTTTGTTCACATGAGTGGATTCATTGGAGGGAATCAAAGTTTTGAAGGTGCTTTGGCCATGGCAAGAAGTGCTCTGAAACTCTAGATTAAAGATGAGATATAACCATTTCAGTCCTTGCCAATGCGCTGAATTATAGAGAGGTTGGACAGTTCGGATGATACATCATCTGAGATCATCAACTGGATTTTCATTTGGTTTCATCCTTCCTATTTGATTTATCTTCATGTTTTTTTGCACCAAAGTACTGATTTATTTGTATCCTCTTAGTTATATCTCTTGCAACTTTCTTCTTCAGTTTTGATTCTCCACTAATTATGTGTACGTATTTTGTTCTACACACGTGAACAATGTCAATTTCGCACCGGAGAGGACTTTACGTGTGCTGTCAGTAAAGCTCCTCTTATTTTGTGGTCTGGTCGTCTTTTATAAACAGCAATCGTTAACTGGCTGATTTGTGTACATCACCTTAAGGCACGAACCGCCCAAGCACCGGATGTTGATTTAAAGCATACCGCGAAAGATTATAAATGCTACAATGCCAACCTACAAAACTGCTCTCTATGAAGTAGATATGACAACAGCTTACTGAAACCCGGACTCTAATTTAATTGCCTTCAAATACTGAATTTATTAAGGGTTTTATAACATCAGATAATTTCATGGAGTCTTAATTTTATTACTCTAGTTCATTTTCGGCTTCGACTATAAGCCCAATTCGACAACCTGTCTACAGAGCAAACATTTAGTACATTCAATGCTTTAATCTTCAATAGGTTTTATTAAAAAAAAAAGAAAAAATAGACAAGTATTTGTTCGCTAAAATTTTGCCTAGAATGTGGATTTAGTACAAGTTTAATTTGATCAATCCACGAATTAGTATGTATATGTAGCGAATATTATGCCTACAAGAATACTTTTGATTCTTCTTGCAAATGTTGAAATTAAAAAATGTTGTGTACCCTTGGATCAAGCTTGAGCTAGAAAATAGAGAGGATATTTGGGTGTGGTTTGATAACTGAACTAAGTATAATCTTCTTATCCAAATGAGTGAGTTATCTTACCTTGCAAACTGACTTCCGCTCAACATCCTCATTGACGAACCAAGAACTATAGATAGACAACATTAAAAGGTTCAACTTATTAGTGGAATATCTCCCTCAAATCACCTATTGGTATAGGGAGGATACAATTACTTGAAACCTGGTCATCACAATTACTTGAAACCTGGTCCTAATAAAGTATTTACCAACAAATCGTGCTATAAGGCATTGCAAGCTGTGGGAGAAAATGTACCTTAGTTCAACATTCTATGGAAGCACTTATTAAATCAAAAGCCTCAATACTTTGCATCAAGAACATGATCCGTACTAAGAGTAGATAGTTTGGCTCATATGACCCTATTTGTGTACTGTTCAAAGAAGCTGAAGAAGACTTATTCTTTTAATGTAGGTACTCAAAAGCTATCTGGATCAGAATTTTACATTTGTTAACAGATTACTGTTCTTCTTATGATTGGCTAACTACTCTTAATTAGATCATTTGTAAAACTAAGTAAAAGGTGCAGGATGGAGCAATGTATAAAACTTCCTTTACAACAACAATTTACTCCCTATGGAAAGAAAGAAACAAGATGATCTGTATGGGAGAGGAAGTAAAATAACATTAATTAGCTAAAGATATCATCAATTAGATCAGAGCCATTATGAAAGTTAAATCTGATCAACATGCACTATCTATAAGAATGAGAACTAGATGGAATGTGTAACTCTTGGTATAATCTTTTCATATGTACTATTTTATGAAGTCATTGTAATGTTAATATAGCTTTGCTATAATTAATAATAACTTTATTCAATTTTCAAATAAATATTATGTCTAATGACTTCAATATCTCATCACTTTACCGTTGGTCAAATCAGCTGATAGAATCAGCTAACAACTAATGCAATTAGCTGTTTACCAAACAGAGTCATAGTTATAATTAGAACTGACAAGTACGAGTTAATCCTATTAGGACTAGAATTACTAGTATTTACCTTCTCTTTATTATATATTCTAACAAATTATGGAGCTTATGATTAATCAAATTCAAAATTGAAACAATGAACTAAAATAAGTCAACTCAATTGACTAACTAGAACAAAGTTTAAACTAAGAAAAAATCATAGAAGAAAGTGGTACTTAGAGTTCAAATCCCCTAAGACTTTTCATGAAATCATGATTTAACTAATCAATTTAATTTATAGTTCATTAGACTATGAAAATTCCTCAATTATTATAATCTTTCTTAAGACTATTAACATTTAATCCTAGGTTGGTTAACTAAAATTTCTTTCTAGTTGAAACCCCCATCATTATTTTAGTTAATCCTAGGTTAAACCCTAATTTGAATTTCTACCCACCTCTAGGTTTGCATGTAACTCCTTTCTCTTATGCTAGATCCATTCATACATAGGATTTTTTAATTTCAATTGCATAAAATCACATATGAATTTATAGGCTATCAATATTAATTTAGGAGTAATTAAGAACATATAATTGAATATTAATGAAACTAAAGGATGAATTAAATTAAAATAAAATCACTATAATATCTATCACAAGGTTCATCTAATTCAAATACCAAAAATGGTTTAGTTCCTGATTATAGAAGACATAATATCAAAACCAAAAGAAGACTAGAAAAATTAAAAGAAACATGATGAAATCCCTTTTAATCTTTATGAAATCCAATTTAGATCGATGGAAATTCACTTTGATTATGTTTCCTTTCTTTTTTTCATTCTTTATATCATATAAGGGCGTCAATTTATTTCCCAAGCCTCCCTTTTACTTTTTTCTCTTAATTTTTTTATAGTTCAAAATTAGGATTATGGACGGTATACAGTTACCAACACGAGCATGAATGGTGGCCTTGTTGATTAGAAGTCACAAAACCCTCAAATTTGGAACAAACATAGGCTCAAAGTATACACACAAGCATGGGAAGCAAGTTTGTCTAGGGATTGTGTAACTCTTTGGAACTATGTAGCCATCTTATTTTGGTCAAAATAGCTCCAAATCACTCCAAACTTATCCCAATTTGTTGCTTTTGTTTTGAATAGGTAAATTAGAACCTAAAAGCACAATAAAAATGAATAAGCATCAAAAAACAAAAAAAAGCCAAATGCATTAAACATGGGTCTAAAAATATGGTCTATTAAGCATTTATCACCTTATAACACGAATTACTTTGATTTTTTTAAGAAACTTTCTAGCACATTAAGTAAGGACACCAATAGCTTATTAAAGTCGAATTTCAGGAAATTTTAGTTAAGTATTGGAAAGAAGAAAAATTTTCAAAGGGAAAAACAATAGCAAAAGTGTAAGAAAAGTTTCAATTTTCACACTATGGCTTAATGATCACTTAAAATAACAAGGGGTCCAAAATATTATACAATTAAACAATCTAAAATATCATTACCCTCTTATTAGACTAAGATAAAAATTAAGACCTATTTTATGTATACAATTTCCTTTTTCATAACTAGCTAACTAAACAACCTAGATTTTCTTGGAGTCCTACCAAACTAACCATTTTAAACATGGCCTCCTTTGACCAATATACTCCTTAGTGTCTTGGACCATCACTCTAAAAGCCTCTCTTACATCAATGTTGTTTATGCATAAAAAAACTTCAAAATTAAAAAGTAACTTTGGAATTGACTAAGTAACCTAACATCCTTAAGTTAAAACAATAGTTAGCTCATTAATAGAGTTTTCAATGCCTATCTGCTACCATCAAAGTCTCAAGGTGGCTAATAAGTACTAATGAAAATATTTTTTTAGTAAGATTTTAAGAGCATTTTGTTATGTTTTAATGGTTTTTTATAGGATTTGGAAGTTGATGCCATTTATATTTAATTTTCAAGTCTTATCTTAGCTCCCCAATAAAGAAGAAATAAATTCAATCAATTTGGGGTCAAGTTAAAGTGAATTAGGGTAGATTGCATAATAATAACATCTAAAGCTTGGAGACACGACCTTATTAGAGCTATCTTTATTTTTCTCAATTCTTATTTATTCATATTAGTATGTAAATCTAATTTTAATTCACCTACGGATGATTCAAGAGAGTTTGCTTGTAAGTAGATCATAGCTTAGGTAGGGAGATTGAACAACATGCTCAAAGAAGATCTATATGACCTTCCTGATTTTAGGGTGAAACATTTCATATTGATGAACCAAGGGAGATCTCAATCGATCTTTTAATGGAAATAAATCCTAAGTATTATTAACGGGTTTATTATTTTGATAAGAAGCAATATAAGAATAAGATGTAGTGATAAACTTATAAAATGGTTAATGAAGTTGATAAAAGAATAAATGAAGTATGTAACTTACAAAGTGAAGACAAAGTTAAGAACAAAAAAAGAACAAGGAACATCAAGGTCATTCTTTAGTTTGTAATATGTAATGTTATGTAGTCATTGTGATGTTTTAAAAGACTTACCATACATAAACATTTTATATCACTTCATCGTATAAGTCTTTTCATTCATCAAACGGCATTAAAACTTTTGGTTTTAGTAAAAATAATTGAGTTCAGTTGCCTATATGTTCAAAAGGTAGGTCCTAAGCTCTTTGTATGGTCTACATGAACATTTGAATCCTTCACCTTTCAAAAGCTAAGGTGATGCTAATAATATCCCTCAAAATTAACCAAAAAGCCTTAATTGACCTCTTGAAGACCTTAATTCATTCCACAAGGTAGATTTTGAAAAGGCAAATTTAGAGGCTTAGATAAAGGTGATTTAAGTTTTCATAATACCTAAAAGATCTGATATCAAAAATATGCACTAAATAGAAGTAGAGTACCACAGAAACTTAGTTCTATTAGGATCATTAGCCATAACAAGTTTGTTTAGATGATAAGCATTAGGATTGGTAATCATGTTCTAATTCTTCAAAAAAATTCAGACTTACACATTTATCAACTTTTATTTTGGTCTTTAAAAGACCAAATATCATCAACTTTATTAAACTAATATAGTATGAGATCATTTGTTGTTTTATAGGGTTATTAAGACCCCTTGTGCTCCATACAACTATAGATAGGATTAAAGAGAAGATTTAAAGGCATTATATTTAATTTTATAGCTTATCCTCCTCCTTGCAATAGTTTGAAAGCCCTATAAGGCCTTGTTGGGAGAGCCTTGCATCTTTGTCTTCTCCTCTAGTTCCTTCATTTCTTTGCATTTCTCCCATCCCTTTTTATAGAACATTAGAATGTTTCTCTTAAAAAGGCAAGTTATTTTTTTGGAATAGACAAACTGAGACTCCCTAGTTGCCATGATTGGATCCTCAGGAGAAGGAAGATCCTCATTTATAATTAAAGTTGAGACTTATGGTATAGTACTCTATGAGGAAAGAATGATTTGAATATTAGGCTTCTACTATACTTAAATGGACACTTAAAGAAGAGAAGTACGAGAGGTATTTTCTAGATAGTCCTAATGATTTGTACCCATTAGCTCACTGAAGTCTCCTTTTAAGAACTTACTTCTAGTTGGCTTCCAAACTTTCTATTATTGATACAAAGTAGGTCTCCATTAATAGGAGACTCACAAAGTCTCTAATTAGAGAGTCATTGTCTTCTAATAACCTTAGTAGAGCAATTACCTCTAGGAGCTCTTATTTCAAACCATACTAACACAAATTCTACCATACCCTACACTTCTATGAGATGAAGTAACCTTATCCATACAAATAGGTCTTCCTATAAAACTCACTAACGTGTTTAAGCCTTTGGTTGACCAATATTCAAGAGGGATTTTACAGAAGTTGATCTAGATAGAGACTTGTTTCTTCTTAATATCCTCAAGCTTAATGCTAGGTTTATATAATTTTAGTAAGAGAGGTAGACTATTAAGTGTTAAGGTCCAACCTCTAAAACTTCTTGAACTTTAACCTTTGTAGCAAACTTAAAGAGGAACCCTTTATTTTCCATTGTTTAGTTTCCCAATGTTAATAACTTGAAAACTTAGGCACTTTCTAAAAAAAAAACCAACTACTGTCAAAGACCATAGCTCCTTCCTTTATATTTTCCAATGATAAGGAAACAATAATCAAACCATCCTTCTCCTCCAGGGGACAAAAGTGAAGACCATTGTTTGAATGCTAACCTACGACATAACTTATTCTTGAATAAAAACAACCTATTCTAATTTGGACTATACTAAATCCAAAATTAGGTCATGATAACCTAGTTTCCAAATAACTTCTTATCTAAACTCTTATGTTTAGACAATCATATTTCTAAACAGTTTTCATCCAAACTTAAGATATCTTATACTAGTTTATAAACAATATTGTCTTCTATATTAAAAACCCTAGAAATTGTTGAAAATCTCAGTCATTGTGTTTCAATTGCCACTACAGTCGTTGCCACTAACCTCTCTCTAATTATGAACTCTTCTATTACTAGCGAGACATTTCCAATTTACAGACCACACTTACATCATCTTCTCTAACAATATGCCACTAGCTCTCATATGTCTCCTTTTTCACATCCAATACATAGTGAGTTGATATCAAAAGAACGATAAGACATAACCATCACAATTTTTTTTCCTCACATGCCATTTGTTACGTCTACACTATCAGCAACAATCATGGAATCAAAAGGGGGTTTATTCTTGTGGATTTTTGGATCCTGTATTCAATAACATAAGAATTTGAACAACCTAAAAGAAAATGATTAACAAAACTAATTCTAACTTGACTAAATTTGAAGAAATGGATGAACTTTTCATTTATCAGTAAACTAGTAAAAGCATAATGTTGGTTGGTGGGTTTATGGGGTTAAATTATAAACTCGATATCCTAACAATATGAAAATTTCAAATTCATAGCAAAATCTAATCTAATTAGGAAGATAAACAATTAATATGAACATTTCATATTTAGATTATGGTTAGGGTTTTTAAATTTTACAAAACCAATCTAAAATTATTCAATAACAATTAAATAGAAATTAAGTTACATAATTAAAAATTGCTCTTATATCATTATTAAAAGTTGAATCTCATCTAACATGCAATAAAAGAAAAATAATATTTTCTATAATTTATTGAATATGAAGATCACTTTAATCTATAACTTAAGTAATGTATGAATGTAATAAAGCATGAAACATAAATCATAGCTTATTATGGAGCTTGATCTACTTTTCTTGTAGTTTTCCTTATACTAATGTTTGAAATAGAATAATTGCAACCACTATAGCTAGATAGGTGCCAAACTTCTAACATTTTTCACGCAAACAAGTTGGGAGAAATCTATAAGTGGTTATAGCGAAGGGTAAGCAAAAAATGCTAACTTTTAGAACCTAAACATATTTATAATAAGGTTTAAACCTTTCAATAATTTAATTAGATTATAATAATAATTTCAATTAAACCTTAAAATTAAATTTGATTCTAATTAAATATCAAATAAGTCAAAATAAAATCTTATATCTAATATTGATTCTTATTTATAAAATATCTTATATTTGACCTTAAAGTTTCTCAAGCTTTTCAATTATGTTCAACTTGATGAAATTGCCCTCTATCTCTTTAACTATTATCTATATATAATCCATTATTATCTATAATTTTTATAAATTATAACCCTAATAGAAATTATAACCCTAACAGGATTAGATAAATTAAACTTATTTAATTTTCTAATTAAATAAATTATTTCTATACATCAATATTTGGGTATAGCAACAAATCGTAACTACTCAAATATTATGAAATCCGAAGTAGTTTTGATTGAAATTTTTGTAGATAATTTTTCATATAATTCAAGCTTTCCAATGTACAATATTCCAAATAGATATTAGAATTAATGTCTAATACATGTAAGCCCAATCGTATTAGTTATCTAGTAGCAATTAATTCTTTTTATTTCATTTGAAAATTATTTTTATATGTTATTTCACTAGATTTATTAAATTAATATTAATAGGGAATCTATTAATATTAACCACTTAACAACCTACATATAGTTTAGGTCATTACTTTAGAGTGGCGATCATATATTGATCACTTAACAACCTATATATAGTTTAGGTCATAGTCTAAACTGACCTGCCTTTGACTATTATAAGTCATAAGTAATATTAAAATATACACTCATATAATCATCATAAAAATAACTTTCAAAGACATACAAATAATTTTTCTTATAAAATTCCCATATCAAGTCAGTTAAGCGAATTTGTTCTTTAATAAACATACACATTTATTTAAGTATTTCCATATTTTAGCCTTTCAGGTTGATTAATTCCATGATAAAGAGGAAATATAAATCATGCTAGTTTTTCTGTTATATTGATATCCAATTTTAATAGAACTGTAGTTAAGAATAATTTAGAGATATGCTCAGGTATGTAAATTTGGAGTTCAGCTTGGAGTACTACATGGATATACGTTTCATCTTCAATTCAAGGTAGGATAGCTTCGACTAAGGTCAGTACATGGTCGTTAAAATGCAACTTTAGACCCTTTAAATGGTTAATTAATGTCATGAAAATAGGTAGTATTTTTGTTACTCGAAAAGAAGGTATTTCAGTTGGACATTCTTGACTTGTACGAATCCCATTCGTATTCTAGAAAGTTTTGTGGATTGGATTGCTTAGTGATTTGGTGATGCAGACAATTACCGTTCCCTACCTTATATGGAGAAGTGATTGGGATAAGCAGGTTAGATTGATATTGATATGTTGCTCTTTAATTCATTAATATAAAGCCACCACAATGGTCTTGTAGGTGAACAAGGCATCGGAAAGTTCTTAGGTCCCAAGAAACTAAATGGGAACCCACCCTATTATTGCTTTGCTCGTAAAAAATAGGAAAAATCATAATTTACTTTTGTTAGATACTAATCCCTACATATTTTCTACGTGAACAACATTCGGAAGGGCAGTCTGGAGTTTGAGTATCAACCTGAGGTGAATCTCAATTAGTGTTGTTTCGTTGATTCCATATGAATATCATATTCCTGTAATGAATTTGGTAATGATATGCCATTTAATATTTGGTAAAGAGAAATATTGTTAGCAATCCTATGCATACTTTAATTATATTATTGAAAAAATATATTTAAAAATAGTATAACTTAAGAATTTTTATTCATAAAATTAAATATCTTATTAAAGAGTGATATTTTATCATTATTGATAAGGATAAAAAACTTCAATATCAATAATGACGTGAATTTAATTTTTATTCCTGAAAAATAGACAATTGGTTTTTTTTCGTCAGCAATAATTTTTAAATGTGACATAAATTAATAAACAAGTTTTTTTTTTCAGAAAAAACAAATAATAGCTAGCACTATTAAAATGTGCAGTACTAAATACTAATAGAAAGAAGTAAGAAGACTACTTTTTATTGGAAATACAAATGAGATAGAAAATAAAACAGTACTTCCCTACCCCTGAGATAAGCTAGCTGGAATAAACCTAGCTAATTTATTATTCACAAAAGGAAAATTTAAGTTGAAGTGGGAACGACGCATCATCGTCTCCAACCACTATCGTGTGGCCACCTGAGGCCAAAATACGGTAAGCATTGTAGTCTATGATTTGCAAACTTTTGCAAACATTGAACTCAAAGTCTACTTTAACCGTTTGTCCAGCAGCTACAAAAATTCTCTTGAAGCCTATAACTTGCTTAATATGAGTATTGTCAATTCCTTCTGGGGGCTTGGAGTAGACGATAAGAACGTGATCTCCATCTAAAGAGCCAGAATTTGTGACGTCAAGTTGGAAACTGAAAGTTTGTTCACAGTTGAGGTTCTCGTCAATCTTGATTGCAGGACAATCAGGCCTGAAAGTGTCCTCTAAATATTGCAAATCATAGCAGGCTTGAAATCTAGTCAAGTTGATCTGGAGTGATCTTTGGGCAGATGATAGTTTGTGGTCGAACTTGGTGTAGCTCAGTCCATGACCAAAAGGAAAAACTTGTGTTCCATTATAAAATTTGTATGTGCGACCTGGATACCCCAACTGCTGAATGGGCCTGAATTTCATGGATGTCATGGGTATACTGTCCGCGTAACTGGCAGGATACCAGGTGAGTGGAAGTCTTCCTCCTAAGAAAAGAAGTAGAAAGACCAATGTTTCAGTTTTAACTAGAGGTTAGGTTACAATTATAATTGAACTATTTTTTTTTTCCTTTACCTGGATTATATTTGCCAAAAATAACATCAGCTATTGCGCGACCACCTTCCTCTCCAGGATATCCAGCCCACAGAATAGCTTTGACATTTGGATGATCCTTTGCAAATTGAATATCCACCCCTCCTGCAGACATAATAACCAGAATGACTGGTCCTTTAGCAGCATCAGCTACTTGTTTAATGAGTTGATTTTGGTAACCAGGTAGGTAAAGATCCTCTCTGTCCTGTTCTTCACGTTCCACAATTAAACCAAGTCCAGCTATTATAATAGTGGCGTCAGCTTTCGCAGCAATTCTCACCGCAGGAAATACCAAGCTTTCGTTTTTGCATAAAATATCGCCACATCCCATTTCATAAAGTACATCCGCATATTGTTTAAGACCCTCAAGAGGAGTGGTGTATCCACATGGAATTCCTGCATAGTTACCAATCATTACGTCTGTAGCATTGGCATGTGGTCCAACAGCTGCTAATGTTTTGCAGCTATCAGGCTTCAAGGGAAGAGTTCCATCCACATTTTTCAAAAGCACCATTCCTTGTCTAGCTGCTTCTGCGGCTAATTCTATATTCTCTTTGGTGCAAACATCGTCCTTTCCCAGAGAGTCGAATTTTGGATTTCCGTCAAAGTAACCCAACCTCATGAGCACCACATAAAGGAATGTCAATGACCTGTCTACGTCCTCTTCCCTGGCTTTCCCCATCCTCACTGCAGCTTCAGCTGATTTTGGATAAAATGCTCCGCAGTCCAGATCCAAACCTATTTTCAACAAGGACAAAGAGTATAGATGCATTATTCTCTCACAAAATTCAGGAACAATTTTTTTTTTTTAAAAAAAGAAGATGATGAATAATTTTGCCTGCTTTGAGAGTCTGTGCAACTCCATCCTCAGGTGTATCAGCCAAATATTTGTGGTCGTTAACAAGTACTTCAATTGAGTCACAATCAGAAACTATATATCTGTTAAGGAATAAAAAGAACAACAAAAGAATTAATTCCTACTATCAGAATCGGAATATATTTTTTGTGAAGGTTAGCAAATTAATTACCCATTAAGACCCCATTCATTTCTGAAAGTCTGATTCAGGAGTTTTGGATCAGCACAAGACGGTATTCCGTTAACTCTGATATATGAACACATAACACTGCTGACATCACCCTCTTTAACACAAGCTTCAAAGGGTCGCATAAAGCTTTCAACCATATCTTGTTCCGTCACCTTTAATAACACCAGTAACAAATTTAGATTTTATAGACTAGAAACAAAGCAAAATTCATGGATCTAAACCAAATTTACCACAGCATCATAAGTCCATCGTGTGTGTAATTTCCATTTGTCCAAGTCATAAGCAAAAAAGTGCTTGCAGCATGAAGAAACTTTGAGAGGCCTGGAGTTCAAATCCTGACAGCCCTCGGTTCCTTCAACGTCTTGAAGGCCTCTAACGTAATTCACAGCATATCTTGAAACAACAAATGGATCTTCACCAGGAGTCTCCAATGTTCTTCCCCATCTGGGATCCCTCACAACGTTCACGTTTGGACTCCAATATGTTAGCCCGGCTTTTCCTAGGTTGTACATAGCCCTTCCTTCCGTTGACACAACCTACAAGCCAATCACGTACACATTATCAAATTATAGTTATCTATTCCTCTTAAAACAACGAATATTATACCTCGCCAAGCCTTCTCCATAGTGACTCGTTGAATGAAGCTGCCGTGAGTATTACATTTGGAAAGCTAGTTGCACCAGGTACAACGCTATCAAAGAAGGTACCTGGACCTGTGTTAGCTACACCATGGAGAGCCTCGGACCACCACTCGTATTTTGGTAGTCCCAATCTATTAACACCCTTGGCATGGTTTCCCATCTGCAACGCCTTCTCAGTTATTGTCATGTGGTTAACTAACTCTTTTGCTCTCACATGATAAGGAAGGGACTGGTCACAGAAGAGAAAATCTGACATTTTCAATCCCAAGAGTTCATATCTCTTAGGATGACAAATGTGGGTGAAGGTTTGGCCAGTTGAATTATTTTTTTCCAGTTCTACTAAAGCTCTAAACCCATGCTCAGGATTATGTCTACCACTCACCAGCAGTAAAGTAGTAAAGAAATAAAGGAAAGCAAGTGAGCTAAGGAAAGTCTTTGCCATGGCTAGAATTTCTCAAGAAAGGGAATAAACTTTGGAGATGATAAATTTAGGATTGTTTCCACCTATTTATACTAAGCTACTTAACTACCTGATGTAAATATGTGTTGTATCTGTGATGTCTTCGTGATCTTCTTAAAACAATATTCTATTATCTGAACTAATTGAGCAAAAAATCTTCGTAAGATATGATATGGGGTTATAGATATCTCGATGAGTACGCTAAATAGAGATGAGGTGAACATATATACTATCTTGTCTGATTAAAAAGATGAAACTCCCCGCTATATTTGTTCGTGTTGCGGTCTATTGAGATCTAAAAGATAAATTCTGTTTCCCATATGTGGATATACTGGTCATTATTTCCATTTAATTCGTTAATTTTTATCTTTAAAAATTATCCGTCAGCTTGTGAGTAACGATCTTATCTGATCCTTCAATATCCACACACCGGATAAATATCAATACGTTTAAAAGAAAGCTGAATTGTTGAAAAATAAGAGAAAGAGTCCATGGATTCAATGATCATTGACAAGGGAAAGGTTAACCACGTCCGCTTGAGGAGATTACTAGCTTTTATTTTATCCTTATCTCAAGGAATTTATATTATCAACCCAATGCAGGATTATAATTTTAAAGGATACCGAACTCTTAATGTCTCTGTGGTGTGGATACCACTTCAAGTAACGACTCTGTACGTACCAAGGTTTTTTTTTTAAGAAAAGCCGAAATTACTCAAATCCCTACATCTTTTGAAATCACACTCGATACTGATCCAGATGGAGTTCTGTGGCCAATCCTCTGGGTATAAACAAGTTGTAAAATTTGATAAATTAGTTGAGCAGAAAAAGAGGTCCAAATGACATGAATATGTTTCTTTAAGGTTTGTCCTTCTTTGAAGTAACTAATGTAGCAACAAGCAGGACAAGAGGAGGTAGTGAACTCAAATTACAAAGTTTTCTGATACGTACCGAGGTTTTCTGCATTTTAAGTTAGCAAATAAATATGTTATGTACTCTAGCATCCATTTTTTTAATGGACGAACGATTGATTTAGTTACAAAACTTTTTAAATTTAATGCCGAAGCTTTTCTTCTTTTTGCATTTTTTTCAAATGGATCTTACTAGTGTAAAATGATCAAGTCTTCTAGAAACCAAATAATTCGAATTAATTATAAAAGATCCTTGCAGTTAATACTAATGCATTTCAATCAATCCTTCTCTCACGATGATTCTACGTATACACATAGGGAAGTGCACTTGTTTCCTCTAGATGAAGACTAGACCGATCACACGAGCCGAGCCATGCTTATCAACTTTAATTACCTTACTTATGCAATAGAATTTCGGAATTTCCTCACCATCACTCCTAATTTTTAGGATCGCTACTTTATAAGAAAATTAATAGCAATAGTGCTTTGCCAATTTTTTTATTTTATTTTTGGAAAGATTAGTATATATATACACATTGCTCATATCTGTAAGGATCAAAATTTCTTAACAAGTCTTTTATCTAAGTCTGGTCCAATCACACTCAGACAATTTAACATTTGCCAATACAATTAGTCAGGCAGCTCAAAGTGTTTTGATCGAATCAATTCCAACTGGTTTGAGCTAATCCTCTTGAGTTTGAATCTGAAACTTGAGTTTGAGCCTAATTTCAAAGTCAATTGAATTTCAATTAACTCAAATTGGGTCAAGCTAGCCACAATAAGACCAGTATATCATTTATACCTATTTGGTTCGATTTTTGGAGACTCTAAAAGTCTTTTTTTCATCGTAAAAGCTATTTTTTAGAAAAAAATAAATATTTGACTGCAAACTTTACAAGCACTTTTCAAGTAGAAATAGCTGTTGAAAAAGCTAAAATACAGCTTTTTCGGGTAGACCATTCCCGTCACTTCCATAAATAAAAGTTTGACATCTCTTTCTTTTCTTTCTCTTTCTTTTGTTATTCACGACACTCACGGTTCATCTTCTCTGATCACTCACAACTGAAAACACGCAGACGTCGAGTTACGGACTAGTTTTTCTCCTTTTTTTTTCAACTTAAACCCTCTGTCTTTACTAGCGAAGGCTCTGTATTTTTGGATCATTACTGGACAAAAGCTTTTAAATTTGATTGAGATTTGAGATTAGTAGGTCGATCCTTCAATGCTTGTCTGTTGTTAATTAGGAGCTGTCTTTCTTCATTTCCAATAGTTATCGACAACGTGGAACGTGGTTCTTTTTTCTTCGAATCTGATATTGCTGCTCTCTCTCTCTCTCTATACATATATGTATATATACCACTTCCGTTTATGTGTTTGATCTCGATTATTTATGTAGAATGGAGGAAATTGAGTCCTTTGGGTGCTCTTGTTTTATCTGAGCTGTATTATCTATGTGTTTTTTGTGGGGAAAATGGGGGGGAAATGATAGATAGTTGAACCATAGTGTTAGTTGATGAGTTTCTAAATTCTTTCATCCTGCTCAGTGACTGGATATTTCAGTTAAGCTTACATTGGATAAGTTTCTTGCTTTGGGAAGTATGAGATCTTTGATTACTTTCATAGTCGTGTCCATTCCTTATATAAGCAATTGAAGTCAATAGGGTTTGGAACTAATCTGGAGCTGAGTTTTGAAAATCGAGAATTCAGGTTTGGGAGGGCGGTTTATGTCGGGACCAAATGGTGGGTTTTTGGACCAATCGTTTCAGTTGGGTAATCCGTCATTAACCCACCGGAATAGTATGAATCTGCTGGATGATCATGATAATACTAGAAAAGCCACTGACCCCATAGAACTGAAATCAAAAGAGTATCTGACGAATCTTAGAAAAGGGAAAGCTGTTGACAATTGTAATGCCCCAGGTGATGACAATTGGAGCGAAGACGCCCAAGATGGGATTGGCGAGAGGTGCAATGGGATTATGGGTAAAAGTGGAACTCCTTGGCAGCGAATGAAATGGACGGATAATGTGGTACAGCTTCTTATAGCAGTGGTTGCCTGCGTTGGTGAGGATGGGTCACTAGAGGGCGTTGAGGGACTTAAGAGAAGTCGGGAGCTTTGCAGAAGAAAGGTAAATGGAAGACAGTGTCAAAGATTATGATTGCTAAGGGATGTCATGTATCTCCACAGTAGTGTGAGGATAAGTTCAATGATTTAAACAAGAGGTACAAGAGGTTGAATGAAATTCTTGGAAGAGGAACCAGTTGTAGAGTAGTGGAGAATCCTACTCTAATGGACTCAATGCCTCATCTTTCAGCCAAAGCAAAAGATGATGTTAGAAAGATACTGACCTCAAAACATCTGTTTTATAAGGAAATGTGTGCTTACCACAATGGCCAAAAGATACCAAATTCCCACAGTCTTGACATTCAAGACTTGAAACAGATAAATGGGTCAGAGGAAGAGGAAGCTGAGGGGAATGATGGCAGTGATGATGATGAATCTGATAGTGAAGATGATAATAATGCTGATGAAAATATTGGGACGATGGGCGAGTACGATGAGAGAAAGAGAATCTATGGAGCAGATCTTCGTTCTCAATCAGGTGGCTACACTAGTTTTGGAATTGAAATTGCTGGGAACCTTCCCAATCCTTCTGTGCCTTTAAGGGAGAGAAAAGAGTGGCTCAAGAAGCAATTGTTAGAGCTCATGGAACAGAAAGTTAGCATTCGAGCTCAGGCATTTGAACTTGAGAAACAAAGATTCAAGTGGTTGAGCTACTGTCAGAAGAAAGATAAGGAGTTTGAGAGCCTAAAGTTGGACAATGAGAGGATGAGACTGGTTAATGAGCAGAGCATTTGGCAACTAAGGAAGAAGCAAGTGGAGATGCATTTTCGGATTCCAGAAATATCTTTAGAACCTACATCACTCGGTACTGACTGAATGCAAGAGCTCATAGTGGTTAAGGCAGGCATCTACTGCTTGATCATTTGATCATTTGAGCAGCATTGAAACGTGCCTTTTGCTATCTTGAATGTTGCCATTCACGATAAACTCTTATGGCTTTTAGCTATGAAGTTGTAATTAATACTATGGTTCTCGATTTGTTGCTGTAAATTAAGTTTCGAATATCTTTTCCGCAAAGCTATCTATCTAAACCAAACTTCTGGAGCAGAAGCTTTATACTGACTCTTCAGCCCATGTACTGCATTATTAATTGAAAAAACTGCAGCTGAGTTCTAATCGAAAAACATAATTTGGAGAATTGATTTTTTATTTTCTATTAACTCAACCACATCCACTTTACAGGAAATTCTTATTAAGATAATATAGAAGCATCTAGTCATTAAGATTATGTTAACAAAATCAAAACAGAGTCCTAATGACTCAAGAGTTGTTTTAGAAGAATATCCCGGCAGGTTGACTTATTATTTAATTGAGATTGGATAGTTCCAAAATATTGAGAATTGACACATGTTAAATATGAATTTGATGTAGATGTAAATCGGCAGCCTCTTTGGATCGAACCACATCACTCTTAACCATCTTTATTACTCCCAATGTGGCCAAGGACATATTTGATTGGTGACTTGACATGTGTCTTCATAAAATTGGTGACTTGACATGTGTCTTCATAAAATCTAGTCATTAGAAGTTTATTAAAAAAATCAAAATAGAGTCCTAATGACTCAAGAGTTGTTTTAGAAGAATATCTCGATATGTAGGCTTATCATTCGGTTGAGATTGGATAGTTTCAGAATATTGAGAATTGACACATGTTAAATACGAATTTGATGTAGACATGAATCAGCAACTTCTTTGGACTGAACCAAACCTCTCAAAACCATCTTTATTACTCCCGGTGTGGCTAATGTAATTCAGGCTTAGCTAAGCTTGGTGAGCTTGCTTAATATCCCCCCTCAAACTATGCTAGGTGCCAAGGCATAGTGTGTCTCGATTAATAGCCAAAGATGTTTTGGATTGTGGCTTTGTAAGAATGTCAGCAACTTGATTTTATGAAGACACATGTCAAGTCACCAATTCTCCTAAAGCTACCTTCTCCCTCACCAAATGATAATCCAACTCTATATGTTTGTAGCGAGCACCAAAAACAGGATTGTCATGAATAATGCACTCAAATTGTCACAAAACAGAGTTGATGTGAGCAGAAGTAAGGATTATCAAGAAGATGGCGTACGTGACGGGGGTGAGCTTGTCATTTCAATTGAGCCTATGTCTAGAGCTAAGATCGAGAAACTCAAGGAGGCTCTCTATGCACATGTGGGCCAATTTGTGGAGAGGATGGAGTGCACCAAGCCTATTGGAGGA
>JANZLX010000212.1:25015062-25026686 GCA_025531955.1 Erythroxylum orinocense
AATATGGTACATCTGCACAAGGGAAGAGGATTTACGGGTTGAATGGATTCATATAATTGACTTAAGCGGAAGCAACATATGGAGCACTAAGCCAAACTAGAACATGTCTTGGACTTTGAAGCAAATCATTGCTACTAGACAATGGATGGAAAGATTAATAATCCATAAATTAGGGGATGGATACAATACATTTTTTTGGTATGACAATTGGCTTACATATAGCCTATTACACAGGTCCATAAAATAGGGGATGTACACAATACATTTTTTTGGTATGACAATTGGCTTACATATGACCTATTACACAGGTTAGAGGAGGTTCTACACCTAAGGATATAATTCCAGATGAAAGAACTCATAATGGCAAATCAATAAAGATGGCCTTTTTATAGCAAAAGAGGAGCAAAACTGAATATGAATAACTCACCTCCATATCAACCTAATAAAGACAATGAAGATGCAATCTAATGAAAAGCTGACAACGCTATGGAATTCTCTACAAAGGAGTGCAAAAAAGTACTCCATCATAAGGCAAACATTAGGGTGCAATGTTATAAGCTAGTTTGTGACCATGACACCACTCTAAGCCATGTTTTCATACTATGATTAGGCATATTGGGAAGACCAGAAAATAAGGAAAAAATCAATTTTGAGATCCGTCATAGAATCTATGAATTGTGTAAGGAACAAGAAGAGACTATAGATCATCTTATGGTTGAATGCACTTTCTCTAAATTCATGTGGTAAAAAATTAGAGGGTTGATGAACATTTAATAGATTCCAACTAACTTGAAAGAACTTTCCAAAAGTTAACTAGAGTTGAAACCAAAAATAAAGGAGATTACAAGTTGATAAAGATGAGCCTTGCAGCAATAATATACTTTTTATTGAGAGAAAGAAATGCTAGAGTATTCTAGGAGGAGTCTAAGACACAAGAGCAAATTTTGCATAACATAATATTACATTATAGAATGAATGTAGTAGCAAGAGGCCTGAAGAAAAAAAAATCTCACCAGAAATGAAAACCAGATGGTTAGCAGCTAATAACCACACTGAGCACACTGAGGTAAGGGATTCCATATCCTAAAAGGAGCGAAAGACGACAAATGAGGAGTAGTCAAAACCAATATATATTTAAATTGCCAAATTTTATAATAAGGGTTGGATGCTCATAACTAAAGAGCTGAGATTGTAAAACAGACAATCCATATTTTTTGCAAGAGTGTGTACCAATCCATGTTTTTTACATTGACGATTAGTATTATTTTTACTCAATCATGGTATTTCCATTTTCATTGTATCTGGTATTTATTGTCATTGTATTATTATAATTTTAGAAGTAGTTGTGGTATTTATTGTACAGATTCCTATTATATTTTTTTGATGTATGACATTCTTCCCATTCAGTCAATATATTATATTTAAAATTGTATGGCTACCTTATTTGTAAGAAATTATAGTTTTTTTTTACAAAAACATGATATTAAATAACTAGAAATAGTGTAATTTAGATTAAAGGAGGGCATGGTTTGATCTTAGAGATGATATTATCATTTTTCACTAGAGTTGTTATTTCTATTATTATGTCGTGGTAATTTTTGTACATGATTGGGATATTGAATGTAGTACCACTATAGTTTGTGTTTAGGCATATTATTATTTTTATTTAATCAATATATTCTCATTTAAAAGTGTATATCTTCCTTATTTGTAATAAATGATGGTTTTTTATATATAGACGTGGTATTAGAAAATATAGAACTCCTATAATTTTGTTGATGTACGATATTGTTTGTACTTAAAGATGATATTCTCTTTTTTTACTGTTACTTATTTTAAACATATCATGGCAGGTTTTCTTTATATTTGTGGCATTGAATGTATCGAATTTTGGTATAATTTCTATTATAACATGGCATTCTTTGCATTTAGTCATTTTATTACCATTATAAAGTATGAAGGTACTTTTTATAAAGACATGGTATTGAAGAAATATAATACGAGTGTAGTTTATATTGAGATAAGGCATAATTTATACTCAGAGATGGTATTTATATTTTCACTGAAGTATTTTTATTGCAGGAGGAGAGGTACAGACATATCTAAAGCATATGACCGCATTGAATGACTGTTTCTCCATCAGTTGACAACGGAAGCTTTGGTTCCATCATAGATTAATATAACTTGTGTTAAAGTGCGTCGCTTTGGTAAAATCCTTCCTTGCCTTTGATAATCAGAACGTGGGCTCCATTTAACCTTCAAGACGTTTAAAGCAAGGCTATCCTCAATACCGTTACCTCTTTATTATTTATATGGAAGCTCTTTCTTGTCGTATTGCTTCAGCCAAACTAAATAAGAGATCCCCATTTATTAATCATTTGCTCTTGGCAGACGACTGCTTAATCTTTTTCAGAAGCTTCCGGACGGAGTTGCACTGCTATCACCAAACTATCTGGCTGATTTTGAGCTAGCCTCGACTTGGGGTTTCTTTTTGAAAACAAAATGTTTATCACGCATAAATGTTACTACTTTTCTTTAACGTGGGACTCCCATCATTTATTGGCATATCAAAAGTAGGCTGTTTTTAGTGTTATCAAGGATGGAGTAAAGCAGAGGATCAATGGCGGAGAATAGATGATCAAATTTGTTGGTCAAGCTATAGCCACCTATTTTATGTCAGTTTCCAGATCCCTCTGAACTCTGAAGTGGTGCAAAGAATTATGTACCTTATTTTCTATTTTTTGGATCAACATGGAAAAAACGAGGAAAACTAGAAACAGCCATGTGAAAATAAACCAGGGAGTTGAGATCTTTTAAAATCGAAGTACGGTTAGCAACTATTTCAGTCTCCGAATGGTATCGGAGGTTTATGGTCTGGGTTGCTCTATCTTTCAGGCTAAAACAAAAAAGAATTCTGCCATTATTTTCGTCTCAGGTGGCGGCAAATAGCACCACCTCTACCTTTGCTAGAGAGTTATCTGATGTTTGGAGTCAAGATCTATACGGATGGTCATAAGACAATGTCTTCCGAAGCTATCCCTCTCCCATTTCTTCATTCAGCCACAATGGTGGAGTCCTTGGCGCTAAAGCAAAGGGATCTTGGCTGGTAGAAGACTAAATTTTTTGAGGATGTAGGTTTCCTGTTATACCAAACCTGTTATCTGTTCTGCAAAATTCGGAGCTGTTATTCTTGTTGCGCATACTTTTGTTATAAATTGATTTTTTCGATAGGTTTGACCAAAGAGAATAAGAGACAGGGGGGGTTAACATCCCGAGGAAATTAAGGAAACCAGGCCGTAGGATTGAATGATGTACAAAACTATAGAGCCCTCACGTGCAATTCTCTTTGACTTTTCAGTCTTTGCCTAGATTCCCGTGCCAACGATTTCTCCCCGTTTTTATTAATCGCCGACTCGTCTCCAACCAACCA
Organism: Erythroxylum orinocense; assembly: GCA_025531955.1. Lineage (NCBI taxonomy): Eukaryota > Viridiplantae > Streptophyta > Magnoliopsida > Malpighiales > Erythroxylaceae > Erythroxylum > Erythroxylum orinocense. The sequence continues at coordinate 25,018,493 of JANZLX010000212.1, forward strand.
GCATCGAACACCAACCCAATCTCATCTTTCCGATTCCTTTTTCTTTTGCACTACTTTTCTCCCTTTCTAATTCTTTTTTAAAACCAACAATAGGTTGGGATACTGTTTATTCACATATGATACGAATCTTCCTAAAAGCAACGGTTTTATGTGGCTGCTTTTTCCAAAATGTGCACTCCAACGATGTTTTTGGTGATAATATTTTCACCACACAACTTCTACTATTCTCAGCAATTATTATATCATGTTCTTTTACTTAATACTTCTGATTTATGCTTTATCTTATTACATATGATTAATTTTAGAATATACTTAATTAACTGACTATTGTAACTAGACACATATTTTGGTTGTATCTTTAACACTAGCGTAAATATGCTTATCATCCTCATTACTCCATAAAAGTAACACTGACCATGGAACAGTAATCATATACACCCTTTTCGCATAAAATTTGGGTAATGATGCAAATACAGGATCAACTTCTTAATTCCTGTTTTCCTCGTTTTTATAAAACATGCACAAACTCTTAATTTCTTACTACCTTTTATACTGTCAACCCAAACTCCCTGTAGTCAAATTTTTTGCGGATCTCACCTTCTTTTTCCCCCCTTCTCCGCCGGACCTTTTGTTTATTAGTCTAAACCTTCTACTATTTACCCTTACGTGTTCACTCATTTCGGTGCGTGTATGTTCCTTTTTTGGCACAACCCTTTTACCGGATGTACTGGTAAATGATATTATGCCCATTTGTGGATTATTTTTCTGAATATAATAACAGAAAAGGTAAGATCCACCCAGAGTTTCTTCAGATTGATTTAGCGATTGGGATTATACCCAATAATGACACACAAAACCTAATCATACGAAGATATTGATCATCCACCATCCATCAATCAATGACAAATTACTAATCTTCTTCTTTCTCACTCACGAATACCCGATTAATAAATTAAAAATCCATTACTCCTTTTGTTATATATTAGTCCCCTCTTTCCTCCCATGAATCAAACCAAACCCTCTGCTCAGTGTGCCTGTTTCTCTATCATTGCCACCCATCTCAATCTCTCTCCGCATAAGTGTGAGTAAATGCAAAACGGTGTAGGGGACGGCAAAATCTGACAAAAACTAAGGACTTTTTCTGAATCATCTGTCTCTATACTGCGCCACTGCAAGAGTCGTACTTAGGTTGTTAATTGATTCTATTGTTAATAGTCAACCAAGCCGTTTGGCGATACACAATCTGATCTACAAAAAACAAGTGAGATACACAAGCCAAAGAGCATAAAAAAGTAGCAGTACAAACTGCAGTGAAAAAAGAAATGCTGGAAACTGTCAAGTACCTAATCGGCTCAGCCGGTCCCAGCGGCTACAGCTCTAAGTCCACCGCCGACCAAGTCACGGAAACTTGTGATCTGAGTAACATGACCGCCATCATCACGGGTGAGTTGGGTTTCCTAGAAGCCTGAACTCGTCAGCTTTTAGTTAATGTTGATCTCTTGATCTATTGTGTGATCATGGATGGGGTGTGCGTGGTTTTGTAGGTGCTACGTCGGGTATAGGATCGGAGACAGCGAGAGTGTTAGCTAAGAGAGGAGCAAAGCTGGTGCTTCCTGCTCGGAGCCTGAAAACGGCTGAAGACGCCAAGGCTCGTATCTTATTGGAGTGTCCCGAGTCTGAGATCAAAATCATGGCTCTTGATCTCAGCTCTCTAGAATCTGTTCGTAGCTTTGTTTCAGAGTTTGAGTCTCTCAAATTGCCTCTGAATCTCCTCATGTATGTTTCGAATATCCTTTTATTTTGTTTGGTTGTTATGGGATTTAAAAAGGTACTGAAAATTATAATCTTTCGCAGAAATAATGCTGGAAAGTTTACCCATGAACATGCAGTCTCCGAAGATGGAGTGGAGATGACGTTTGCGACTAATTATCTTGGTATGTCGGAAGTATTTCTTCATGTTTAGAGAAGGAATAAGTGCTCTTTAATCTTATAGGGATTTTATTCAGGTCATTTCTTGTTGACTAAATTGTTACTGAAGAAGATGATAGAAACTGCAAAAGCAACGGGCACACAAGGACGAATTGTGAATGTTTCATCTGGGATTCACAGTTGGTTTTCCGGCGATATCATCAGATATCTGGGTGAAATATCCGGAAGTAAATGGTGGGTGGTCGATTCCGGTTTATATATAAGTTATTAACAAAAAGACACCACCTTTATTTTGCAAATGGTACCAATATAATAGCACTTACAAAATTTGTATTGACATTGAACTATTTTGGACGATTCAGTAACTACGATGCGACACGTGCGTACTCTCTCTCAAAGCTCGCTAACGTTTTGTATACCAAGGAACTTGCTCAGAGACTAAAGGTGGGTGGCATTTATTTTGTTTTGATATGTAGCATTTAATCTCCAAATCTGAGAGATGAGGAAAAAGCGAAATTTGTTGTTATCGTTTTGGTTTTACCTGAATGACGTTTTGTAATTCTGTATCGCTGATTAACAATGCAGCATATGGAGGCCAACGTGACGGTGAATTGTGTTCATCCAGGTATTGTAAGGACCAGACTCACCAGGGAACGAGAAGGCCTTGTCACAGGTTCAAACTTTAAATACAAACTTTCTTTTAATTCTCAAACAAATACGTCACCTCAACATCGTTATTTTGTTATAATGGCTCACAGATACTGTATTTTTCTTGGCTTCCAAGCTCTTAAAGACGATTCCGCAGGTAAATTATAACTTCTCTTTTATTCATGAAGCTGTACATTGGGTATACAGATATATATATGTGTGTGAATTTAGTTCAGACATATATTTATATGTATATAGGCGGCCGCTACCACATGCTACGTTGCAACACACCCTCGACTTAGGGATGTGTCCGGAAAGTACTTTGCAGATTGCAATGAAACGTCGACGTCGAAAATGGGATCCAGCTCGACAGAAGCAGCCCGGTTGTGGGCTGCCTCAGAAATCATGGTTTCTGGAGACTCAAAAGCAGTTTTTGACCCACTCAATGCCATGGACCATGATTAAATCCTTAAAGTAAAGAAATTTAGAAGAATGTAATAAAGAACTAGGAAAGGAAAAGAAAGAAGGAAAGTTAGTCAAGTCGATATTTCAGCAAGTAAAGCTAGAGAATGAAATTATTAGTATACGATGCATACACCTTAAATTATTGTAGAACATATACTGATTATATGGCACTTGTATATTCTTCTGGTATCCTTAATTTATACTTCTTTTATTGGTTGGGGAGGCGTTTTTAATAAATTAAGCGAGTAGGATATATATATATATATAGCGTTTGTTACTTATAATTACACAATGATTAATGTGGAAGTACAGCTTATGTTGATTAGTAGTGATTGGGAAAAATGTTTAATTCATAAACAAATAATGTTGAAGGACTTGTACATTCTGCTTATTGTAAAGGTAGATAAGCTTTGATTAACAATTTTCAAGAAGTGCTCATATATATATATATATATGGGGAGTACCTTTTGTACGTCAATTTGGGTGCTCAATTTTTTTTTTTTTAAAAGCACACATCAACACAAACAAAGAGATTCATATGTACATGATCGCTAAAGCCAAACATTTTGAGATTATGATTTACTTTTTAATAGTCCTACTATATATTAAAAGGTAGCAGTGAGTACATAATGAAAATAGGACAGCGATAGAATAAGAGGGTAACATGAACAGGGTGGGTGGGTTTTGGAACGTGGTGGTTGATATTTTTGTTTTAGTGAACGAGTATCTTTAGGTTATGTTGGTGGTGGGACCCTAACTACAACATGCGCCAGGGGATTAGGGATTAAGGATTGGAGGGAAGTATGGTTTCAAGAAGTTTAACTTAAGAGAGCGTGTTTGTACTAGAGTTCTTTCACTGCCGTTGGTGGCATTAGCTTGATTACCTCTTTTTTTTTTTTTTTGGTGGCCGCTCTGATTTATTCAAACATATCACTTGATGCCTCAACTTAAAAGTTCATGCCAAATTTTATTGTAGTAATTAAACATGTTTTCTTAATTCAAATATCACTGCAGCAATATTTGATAAATTTGATGCCCCATCTATTGATAAAGCTAAACAGTTATCAAGCATGTGGTCAGTCATACTATCAAAATTCACAACATTCGCAATAGATTTTCAGATAAAATTCACAACATTCGCAATAGATTTTCAGATAAATTATATGACATCATCCATTAAAGTTCAAGCATAGGTACTCGAATCCTTACACATTTTAGTGTATGCCAAGAAGAGAAGATCCGGTGGATTCCATACCGTAATTATAATCTTTAAAATGGTATTTCTTATGGCATATTAGAATGTAATCTAGTCCAATAAGATCTCTATATAGGAATTAAAAGAACTTATAATACTTTTCTAGCAATTAACAGAATTTGGATTAAGATGTGGCATTAATATTTAATTTATATAAAGTCGAGTGGTCTCACCAAAATTTAATAAATGGCACATGGCTTCAAAAAAAATAAATAAATGGCACATCCAATAAGGATAATTCTATAATTTTTAATAGAAACTAATTGATAATTGTAATTGAAATCAACAATAATTGACATTATGTTGAAAGAAAATTGAAAAAAATGTTAATTTAAACATGAAATTGAATAATTTTAATATCTACATAAAGTATAGTTGTCTTGCCAATTTTTTAAACAAGTGATATATATATATATAATTACTAAGTGTAATTAAAATATACGGTTGGTGATCTTATGTTAAAAGAAATAAAAATAAAAGAACTTCTCATTTTAAAACATACTTTTAGCAAGAGATGTTCTTGCTTCTCTATATGGTGTGTATGGATCTTACTTGATCTCCGGTTCTCTTCTAATAGGGTTTTTGTCTGGAGATATAATATATTGTTATATTACTCTAATTTTTGCCATCTATTTATACCGTGCTTCTTCACTTTGTTCTTACACTTAGCTATGTCCTCCTTTTCTTCTCTTTTAAATCCCTTCCTTTCTCTAATAATCCCCTCTTTCCTTTTCAATATTCTTCCTTTTATCTTTCACCCTTTCCTTTTCTTCTCCGGTGTTTTTATTCTTGTTTTTCTAATCCTCCCTCTCTTCTTTTTCTTTCCTTGCTCCTTCGATGCATTTTTTAGTTTTTTTTCCCAAGTTGTACCTTTTCTTTTCCTTTTTAAGCATAATGTTGAGCCTAGAGCCCCAAGCTTTTGAACCTTTTCACCTTCTTAGGAAAAAAAGTTTCCTCACTCCCCATCCTTCTTCTAACATTATCAAGTCCAACACTTCCATGCTTGATGCTCTTATTAACTAGGCTTTAAGTTTGACAAACACCAAGAAAAATGGGTTCCAAGTTTTGAGAGATTCTTCTGCGTAGCAAAAATTCCACTACTATCCACCTCGTTAGAAAATCGACTCGGATATAATTGCTCACCTTATGGAAATGCTAAAGCTAGCTTCCAAGTGGGATGCAACTTTTATAGGTTCATGAATAAGACGCCACCTGTCCCAACTGTAAATACCTAGGCTATCAATTATTGGAAATACTTTTGCTTGATAGAAGTCCTTATTAATGAGGAAATTCCTTCCTTTTTAAATTTGAATTCTCTGGATAAGCATAAAGTTGCCAACCAATCTTTGTTCAAAGATGAAAGCTTGACATTCAATTCCAAAGTCTCAAGGTGAAATAGGTTCCCCTATGAATCAACCTTCACAACTTGCCATTAGAGTATTGGACAAATAAAGTAACATAGTTAGTCATCTTAGAAAGCCTCTATGCCTTGATAATGGCACTGCCATCAGGATGAGAGTTGATTATGCACATATTTGTATACATATGGACATCTAATAGTACCTTTTAGAGATGATACCTATCCTAAGATTGGATGAGAATGATGACCTGTTTGAGGAATCTATGAAGGTTTCTTATAATTAGAGACCTGAATTGTAAAAGAAAAAAAAAGGAATGGAGACTTTCTAGAAGAAAATTCACTATAAGAGAGTACTAAGAAATCTTGCTTCTGCATCTTGTAAGGGATACTATCATTATCAATGAAAATGAAGAAGATTTAGACAATTATAATTCTCCTCCTAAAGAACACAATCAGGGTTTTATTTCAATAATTCAAATAAAAAATCAAGAGGAAGTTCCTCAATCTCCATCTTCGACTAAAGCTATCAAACACCTTGAAAATGGAGACATGATGTCTCCAAGTTTGTAGGAGGATCCTACACATATGGAGCAATAAAAAAGAAGGAAGTTCAATCTCAATGATTGATATGTGTAAGAATGATGAGCATAAATTAAAGGATTTACACTTAATAAACACTCAATTGGAGAATTAGATAAGGATTCTTAGCTTGTTACTAGAAGAAAATCATACAGAAAGAAGAAGGGCCCTATAGTAAATCCTCATCTATGACTATTCTCTCATAGAATGTCAAGAGGCTTAATTTCGCTATAAAACAACTAACTCTCGCTACTAATTCTATTTTGATGGGATTTTAAAAACCAAACAAAAAGAGGATAGTTGTAAGAATCTGACTTTTGCTGAAGAAATAATAGAATGTAATCTTTAATCATCAAAGATGTCATAATGGTAGGATTTTAGTATCTTATGATTTGGATATGGTTGACATTATACACTTTACTATTGGTAATCAACTAATATATCTCTCTGTTAGAAAGAAACTAAAGAAGCTTAACTTTGAACTTACTTTTATTTATTCTTTCAATCATATATTTCAAAGAGTCCCTTATGGGAAAAAAATGAAGGATTGGACATATTTGGTTAAATCCCTTTTGATCTTATTGGGTGACTTTGATAGGATAATCTATAATTTTGAGGTTGAGAGAAATTCAAGCTTGAGAAACTTCTCAGAGGACCTTAGAGATTATGTAAGAGACATCTAGGTAATTGACCTCAAAATGGAAGGACAATTTTATACCTAGAGCAATAAGCAAATAGGTTCTTGGTTCTTTAAGTAAAAAATTGATAGGGCAATGATGCATGGATATTGGATTTCCATATTTCCAAGCAATAAAGAAAAATTTGAGAACCTTACGTAGTGCGTTGTAATAATACTCAAAATAACTAAACCTACAATTATAGTATCTGTGTGTCTAGATTGTTCCCATAAAGAGTATATGTAAAGTTTTTATTATGAAAATAATCGGTGTTTAGTTTATGTGGGTTTTGTTTAATTTCAAATAAGAAAATAAAATGAAACTAAACTAATGAAAACAAATTAAAGAAAACAATAACAAATGATGAATAGAAATGAATTCGTTTGCGACCTGTTCATCGATTCAATGTCGGCCTACACACAATTAAATATATTTCATTGAGTTGCTATGCTTATACCTCTCCTACCAATTATTACTAATAGGTTGATAACAAGCTCTGTTAACCTAATTTTCCCTTAGGATCTGTTTAGTTAAGAGATGCTCGTTAATTAAACCTAGTTATCGAACAACCTAGGATAAGATCTTTAGATTTAATTGGACAATTGCATTATGAATTATAAAAACATATTAATCAAGGTAATAACCACACAAGCTTAGGTCATTTATCCTAGGTTATGTTATCCTTAATGATTGAACACTAATCAGAAACACAAAAATTTTGGATTGTATTCCTAATGATTTGAAACCATTAGTTGCTACAAATGAATCTCAATAAAACAATTATGGATTATATTGAAGATTCTAGCAATATCCAAACACAAAAATTATTAATTTTATTCAAGATTCTAATAATAGGTTCATACATAAACAATCTAATGATAATAAGAATAAAGATCATTCATACATGAAAAACCAAATCCATAAGCATAGGATATCATTATCAATTCCTAAGAGAAAAAGAACAAAAAACAACAAAAGAATGCTTAACCGGGTTCTTCGGTATTGATATCACCTTCGAATTGGTGTCGGGAAGCTTAGCCCTCCATGGGTCTCCCAAAGATGTGTTTTGTCCCCCTCTTCATCCTCTCGAAACCCCTAAAACATTTCCTCTAACCTTTCATATTTTTTCTACCGTCAGAATGATGTTTTTTATACCAAAAAGTTGGGTTTTCAGGATGAGTTGGCAATATGTCATAGGCGTGACAACATTCTCACGCCCACGAAAAATTTGTCATGGCCGTGAGAAGTTTCTTAAGCCATGACTTATTCTGTTCTTCATTC
>JANZLX010000212.1:25123608-25139744 GCA_025531955.1 Erythroxylum orinocense
AGCCAAATTTTACAAATTGAGTTTTCCCATCTCTTTAAGGTCAATTTGTGTTCGGTTTGGGCCCGCTATGCTCTGTGGATTTGTGGTCCGAATGTCGGGGCTCGGAGACGGGGTCCGATGTTCGGGAAATGTTGGGCCTCGGAGGCGGGGTCCAACATGATAGCTTGCCAAGTGATGTATGTGAATTCGGGGCAATTTCTAAGGAACCATATCAACTTATGCCAATTCACTTTTGGTTTGGATTACATGAACAATCCCCTTAGAGAGTTATTGGTGAACTTTCCAGAGGAGTTTGCTATCCATATTGTTTTTTCTTCCTTTTCATAGTTACGTCTGTAGTAAAATATAGCCTCAGTTATCCTATCAAATTCTCTATAGTTGAATCTGAATTATTGATTCTTAATCAGCTCATCCACTTTAGCTCCAGGTTTCATCATGTGCCTTAGATGAAACAAATTAGGACACAAGTATAATGGACCCTTAGTGGACAAGTTTTCATACTAGGTGGATGTGGTTTTTCCGTTTCCAATGATGCTTTTTATATAGGGTGTAACTTCAGGTCTCAATTTGAGTTAATTATGATAGGTCTAAGAGTCATTGGATCCATATTTTACTTCCTAGAACTGGAAAATTTTATCCTATAAGTGTTTAATATGAGTCCATTGCATCTATAGATTCTCTTTATCTACTATCAACTTCTAAATTCTTTTGGCAATCAACACTTTGTTAGTAACATGAATGGAATTGATCTCCAGTCCTACTTGCTCCTTTTGGTAGCATAGATCTTTCCAAGAGACCAAAGCTTTTGTGTGGATCTCCATGCCATAAGAAGTTGTTTAACAACTTCCTAATGTCTTTTGCCAACTTTTTATGTAGAATTAAGTAGGAAATCCAACAATTAAAGAGGATAGAGAGGACAATTTTAATAAGTTGAGCTCTGCCTATATAGCTTAAGTCTTTGATGTACTAATTTCTAAATTTTCTCTCCACTTATTCTAGCAGTGGTTTGCAGTCCTTATAGGAAGGTCTAGAAGTGTTGATTGGCACTCGAAGATAAGTGAAAGGTGGGTTGGTAGTTTTAATATGAGTTATATTCTCTAACTCTTACTTCAGAGGTTCCATATCCTTGTAGAGTAGTAGCAGACTTTTTTCCAAAGTTAACTTTAATCTCTAAGAGGCTACTGAACTACTTTATAGAGTTGATTATCATGCTTATTAAGGGTATGTCATCTTTTAAAAAGAGCAACAAATCATTAGCAAGTTGCAGGATGAATACCTTAAGGTTTCTACACTTCTTGTGATAATTGAATCCTCCACTAGTATTAATGTTATGGCTTATACAGATTGTAACAAGTAAGGAGATAGAGGATCCCCTTGTGTGAGTCCCTTTTCCCCCTTTCAAAGATGGTGTAGCTTCTCCATTAATAAGTATATTGAAAGTGGGTGTAGTTGTATACTCTCAAGAATTCCCCAGGGAATCTCATAGCTTCCATAGCTAGCATGAAAAAATTCCAATATACTGAATCAAAAACTTTCTTAAAATCAACTTTTATTGTACACACATTTTTCTAACTTCCTTTCTCATATAACAGTTGAATAAATCCTAAGCAATCATGATGTTATCATCCGTATTTCTTCCTTAAATGAATGCACCTTATGTTGTGAAGGTTAGGGAACTCAGGTTTTAACCTTGATACTAGCATTTTGGAGATGAGCTTGTAGATGGAATTGCAATAGGAAATTGTTATGAGCTTCTTTATTTTGCTAAGATTGTATGTTTTAGGCATAAGGCTAATAAATGTATGATTGAAAACTTTCAACATTATGCTCATCCTGAAGAATTCTTAGATAACTTTAGAGGTTTGGTTTCTAATCCATATCTAGGTGATTTTTAAAAGGTGCCCATTCATTCTATCAGGACCAGGTGCTTTGTTTGGATTTAGTCCTTTGAGAGAGTCCTCTATATCCTTCAGACAAAATTCTCTTATTAGGACTTCAGCTTCCTCAGTTATGATTATATTCTTCATAAATGATTGTAGTAAGAAGTTGGGAAAGGCTATGGCTTTTTTAGATCTAAACAATTTGATGAAGTATTGTTTGGCTATGTGTTTTACTTCATTCTAACCCCATGTTGCTATTCATGTTGCTTTTTTGTAGAGATAGCTTTGAAGTAAAATTTTCTACATCTATCACCTTCTTCGATCCACTAAATTATTGATCTTGCTTTAAAATTGAATGGTAAGTTGTCAGTGTTAAGAGTTAATCCTCCTGTGCTTTCTTTTGAAATTACTCTAGCCTCTCATTAGATGGATCTAGATAGGATTCTCTTTCAGCCTATAAAAAAGTGTCCTTAGTAACCTTGATTTTTTTGTTGTGATTAGAGAAGAATTAGTTATATAGGTCTTTTAGAGCTTTTCCATTGATAAATAATTTTTTGTAGCATCTGTAATGTTCATGCCCCTTTATATTTTATAGAGATCTTTGTTCTACTATCTCTTAGTAGCCTTCACATTTTGATAGGTAGTTAAAAAATCTTAATGGAGAGATCTTTCTAGAGTTATTCTATAGTGTAGTGATCAGATTTTAGGGAGGCTCTAAAATTTGCTTCAAAGTTTTGAACATGTATCAGCCATTTATGGTTCACCAGAGCTCTATCTAGTTTCCTTATCAGTAACCATTTCCCTTGCTAACTTCTTATTCACATGAAGAAGTGTGACTTCTCAAATCTATAACTTCCAGTTTCTATATGCATGTTCAAAATTCTTTGCAGGGACCTATGCTTCCCACGCTCTCTTTAATTTCAAAATGGTATAATGAACTATTGAAACTCTCTTAGTAACAACTAAGGTACATTTTCATTTTTATTTATTGCAATTTAAAATAGATCTTGCCATAAATTAGCTTTTTGAAAGCTAATGTTGAAAGCATAAATGAAGCTAATACATACCTCTTATTTTGTCTCCTTTATAATTACCCTTAGGTGGATTACTTGCGAGCTAATTTTATAACATCGAGTTTCAATCAAATTGGGTTGGAAGCCACAATTATTTTGCCATTGAAGGGCACTTTATGATTAGTATGCACTTCCCATCCTTTTTTTTATGAACTTCAAATTGATCATTTTACTCTTTATAATTTTAGTTTCTAAAAGGCCATAAATGCTAGGTTTTATTGAATTTAGGTAATCCTTTACTATAAGTTTCTTGTTGGGGTTATTTAGCCCCTTTACATTCTAGGCTACTATTGTCAATGATTAGAGTTAGGAGGCTAACTCCTTTTTTTCCTTCTAGATCCTCTAGTAACTAGTGTGAAATAAGCTACAGTTTCAATTGCTTTTTGCACATGTTCTTCTATGACTTTTCCTTACCTTTTTTATTACTTGTTTCTCCTTGAGAGTTAGTCCTACCTTATCTTCTTTAGAATTGTCTATATCAGGATGACTAGCACTCCATGATTTAGGAGCTATGTCACTTCCCTACGTTTCTTTTTATTTTCCTTGCTCCGGTAGCTCATTTTCAATTATTGGTTCTTCTTTTTGGTGTCCATTTACTTCTCTGGTTAGCTGATAGTCTTTAGGATCCTTGGACTGATAGTCTTTAGGATCCTTGGAAGTCTTCTATATTAGCTTCCATTTAGTTTTAGTTTTTGCTTTAGGCCTCCACTGATAAGATACTGCCACTATTGATTCAGTATTGTTTCCCCATTCATATAATATTTGTAGCTTCAATTCCTCAGGGAGTGTTTGGGTGATTTCCACTTCCACACACACCCTTGCATATCCAATCCTTCATATTCCAGGCACAAAAGTTTATCAATGGAGCTTTCCAAATAGCTAAGCCTCATTGTTCTTTACTATTATAATAAGATGTTGTGAAATTTGCCTAAACAGGAACTTGTTTGATCTTGCTTCTGTCAAATTCCATTCCAAGTTTCCAAACTTGCAAGATTAGTGGTTTCCCTAAGCAATGTCAAGGTCCTAGTTGCAAAATTTTGCTAGCAGCCATCTCAGATGAAAGTTGAATATGAAGAAGTCTTTTGGATTTATCAAGATCTTTGTAAGGCTATGATTTTCACATTTTTTTTCTCTACTCATATTTTAAGTAAAAATATGATTTTCATATTTTAAGTAAAAATATGATGTTACGTTCCGATGTTAGTAATTGTTGAATAATACAAATAATAATAAATTCCTCTACTCCAATCGTTAAGGGTGACCTAAGATTGTACATTAGAGGTATCCAGCAAGGCTCTTTCTTGGAATTAATCTTGCCATGTGGTGCCAGTTTACCCGTGCTTAAGAGTTATTTTTGATACATTTAAGAGAATTCGCGAGATTAGTGTTGTTGCTACACTTTTGTTAGACAGTAGTACTCTAGAGCTCATTCGGTGGCTCAATTGTCTTGTCAGCTTTTGGTCCAAGTAGAGGAAAGTGAGATTCCCCGTAAGCATACCCTTTTAATTTTTGCAATAATAGTCCAAAACAGCAATTCTAATCTCATTTTCAATGGGACAAAGGATGTCAGGAATGCCTTCCAATCTGTACCACATAACACAGAGACACGCCAAGTTTTCAAGAGACATATCACTTTATACTGTGACTTAATTAAGAAGTAAGTCCAATCCTGGAAATTTTACCACAAAAAAGTACAGTCTTGGAAAAGATGCCACTTTTGTGATGATTGAAGGAGATCTATACAGCGTCTTGTGTATGAGAAGACAACTAGATAATTAACATGGAAGTTTATGCGAGTCAATAGAAAGCTGTCAATCAAAGGAAGCTGCATCGCTTCTTGTAGTGGAACATCAAGCAAAGGCTACGTAGAATCATATCCATTTAGTTTCTTAATTAGATGAATCATGACGATACCTCTTCGGCTTGTCCGTGCTTTTCCCTCAGACTCAGGAAGTCAAAATGTTATTTCCCTTAAAACACGATTCTACACTAATTATTATTATTGGACTTCAAACGAAACACTAATTTGTTCTTCTAATATCATTTGTATTCGCAGGTATAGTTTTCAAAAAATTAAGATTATTTCGATTGTTTTTCTCCCACTCACATTTTAAACAACTAATGTAAGATACATGCATGCTCATAGTCATATACACGCTGATTACATTACGTCGTTCAGGAAAGTTATTTTTCTCGACATAAGAAACTTTTTTTTTTTCTCTATTATATTGTTACCCTGGTGGGAGCTACTTGAAAGTTACTTCACTAGAAATCAAAAAGTAGAAAAAGTGGCTTGTGCAATAATGTTACATGAGGCAGGTACCAATTCATGTTTTTAGAATCAGAGGTCGTTTAGAAAAATCGTTTACAGATAGTAGGGCAAAGCATGTTTCTTCTCGGAGGATCAGACTTGGACCTACATACTGGCAACAAAACAAAATGTTTAACCACAAACGCTGAACCAATCATCATATTTATATCGAAAGGACCCCCCAAATGATTCGGATTAGCGTTCTTAAGATCCAAATCTTTCTCAAGACATGCATGCTTTGCTCTTTATAAAACAAAAAGGTTAAGACAGTGAAACATACTAAATCTTAGGTTAGATCTAATCCCTTCTCTTTTGATTGTGGAAAGAAAGTAAGAAAATCGGTTAAAGCAAAAAATTTTGATGCGGTTGACTTGTTTCTAAACGGTCATGATTAAGCGTGTATTGCCTTCAGGTGACAGAATCATAATCTTTTGCTAGCTAGCCAGAAATTGTAGAGGTTTTTGAGATATTGAGAAACTTGGTTCAACTTTTAGTCCGAACTTTTTTACTTGTGGGTCTTATATTTCGCCTCTCCATGCCAGGAGTAGTGGCACACCCACCCACTTGCAGAAGCTGTGCTGCTTAGCGCTTTTCAAACCAGACCACATCATTGAATTATTAACTAACAAAAGAACAAATCTAATCAATATGCTTTAAAACATTGTTTGCAATTGTTGTCAATTATATCTTTGCACATAATTAAGCTTGTCTTTCGTTTATTAATTAACGAATGTTAAAGTTGTGTTTCAAGTAGTGCATAGTCCTTCAACTAGATGACGTAAATTCTACAGCATAGCCCTTCCCCTGGATGATGTAAATTCTTGTGCGTATTCTTCTCTCTAGATAAATTTCGTTGGTAATTATAGAGTATAGTTTACACAATAGAGGCTGTGATCCCAATTATTTGCGTTTAAGAATTGCTTCGCCCGCCATTTGAGGTCAGTCACCTAGTAGGCCATAATTAGTTTAGGTCTTTGGTTACTGCGATCAATACAATTGTCTTATATACTATTTAGTACCTCGTTACAGAGCTAATCTGACTGGCATTCAGTTGACAAGATATCCAAAATAGGAAAAAATGAAAAAATATATATATAAAGAAAAGAAAAGGTTAAAGGTTATAGAATGTTAGGGACCAAGTCGAGATTCTAATATTATTGGCTAGTAGAATATTTATGAAACAAATGAGGACCCCAAGCCAAAAAGAACAGCGCAGTAGAACGTCCCCTTCATACTCTATATTCCATAATGAGGAATGATGCATGTCTGCTAACCTTTTGGGGGTTTGGGCTTTGGATTCCCTACCCCAATATCCCAGAAACACAAAGACAAACGGAACGCATGAGAGATAGAGAATATTGCTACGTACATGCGTACATGAAGATAGGACTTCGGATAGATCACTTGCTTTGAGAGAGCGAGAGCAACACAAACGTTTTCTGCAACTAATATGATACAAAGTTCATCAATATTTACATGGTTAAGAAATACGATAAGGATATAAAGGTCAAAGATGCGCTCCCTAGATCAGAATTAAGAGCCACGGTTTCCTGAGTCTAACAATGTGTAAAGAATGGCTTGATGAGATACTGTATGTCCACTTTCAATATTTAAGAAATTTGATTTTTGTAAATGGATAGATTAATAGACAAATTAACTTAATTTGATAGTCTGATGTTATATGCAGAATCACACTAACAACGAAGGTCATCATCCGTCAATAAATCTCAAGTGACACGTCTCATTATCTCATGCATCTTGACTCCAAGTTACGCAGTGGCAGCATCAACCTTTTAGGCGTTATGTAAACAATATATATTAATAATAACTTCGGGAAATTAAGTTAAAAATTGAAAATAGGGTTACAAAACTAAAAGCGGAGTTTTCCAAGAACCACTGGAAAACTTATATGAGAGTTGAGACAATATTTCCATAATAACACGTTATTTTTTATTGTTAAAGATACAATTAAATTAAATAATAATTTTTATTCACTTTAAATTCTAAATATATTAATATGTACGTGGATCACACTTAAACTATAAATTTTTAACAAATATTTTCTCACTTAACCTATATCACATAAGTGACTAATAAATGTGATTAAACTTTTAGTAATGTAAATTATAACCTAAAGTTTTTTTTTTTATAAAGTTAATAAGGTATTTCATTCATACTGTATATGTACAAGCAAGACTACACCACATCTAGTTAGGACAAAAGATCTAGTATGGTTGTGTTTTCACAGTCAATGCTCTTGGAAAATAAATAAACGTACAGCAAACTATTCCTAGTTTCGGGAATACAAAGGTTATAACCTAAGGTTGCTTCCTTCCATGCATTACAATATCGAGAACTTTAAAGTTATTAATGACAAAACATATGTTTTATTCCATTCACAAGTGAGATCAAATAATAATAAGTTGTATGTGCACGAATTATATCATCTCTACTGTAATAAAATTAGAAGTCTAAAACATGAAACTAAAAGCATCTAAACAAGCACATATTCTATATGTGGTCCTTATGTCAATAAATCTTTTGTCGTAAAATCAACTATCATCTGATAGAACTAATGTGTTCCATGGTAATTATTGTCTTCTCCTTAACATAATCGACAACTAAATATTTTATATTAATATGTTTTTAATTCAACTTTTATCATTTCAATTGAATTATCACAGCAATTCTTCAATTCTTATGTAATATTGTCTACGATCCTCAATTTTATTATAAAATTCCTTATCGTCTATGTTGTAACTTCACGCAAGTTATAAGCTCTTCTTTCATAGTGAATGAGATAGTATGTTTAATACTTCTCCATGAGAGTGCGCCTACAACAAGTAATAAAAAAAAAAGATATTCATCTTTTCATCCCACAAAATTTGAATTTGAATAACTCACCACCTCCAAATTCAAAGCACTTATGTGTGAGTTTATAGTTAAATACCTTATAACTTTCTTTGAAATGATCTAATGCTAAAGCCAAATGTTACTCTAGTATCTCCCCAACATTCTCATTATTTATGCAATATTAGTTCTTTTATAGACCTTTTCATTTATTAAACTACCAATTGCAAATGTATAAGGTAGGTTCTTCATTACTTTTTTTTTTCCAACTCATTCTTTGGATACTGATCGAGTCTGAATTATCTCTTTTGATATCTTTTGATAATAGGTGCTACTGCTCATCCTAAACTTCTCCAAAACTTTAGATTAATCTTTCTAAGATAATCCTTATGTTATAATAAAATTGTCTCTATAAATCTCTATGCTATTGACATAAGAGGCTTCATCTATTTCTTTTACTTCAAATTTTTGACAGAAAAAACCATTAGTCTCATGTAATAAACCCAAATAATTAGTCATAGCTAGTATATTGTCTATATATAAGAACATAAGCATTTATCTACTCTCGCTAACCTAAAGTTATATGTATACTGATTAACGATTTTCTTTTTAACACTATAAGAAGTTATAACATTGTGAAATTTTATATACGATTGATGTAAAGCTTATTTTAGTTCACATATAAACTTCTTTATCTTGTGAACTAAATAATTTCCTTTATTGGGATCAAAGCCTTTAAGTTAAGTCACATATACTTTTAATTCAAGGTCTCCTTTCAAAAAAGACAATTTTAACATCCAATTGATAAATTCTAAATTAAAATGTCATTAAGGTCATAATTATACTTAATGTTCCATTTTAGAAATTGGAGAGATAGTTTTATGATAATCAATGGCTTTTTTTTAGTAAACTCCTTAGCTACAAATCAACATGTATATCTCTTTATATTACTCAAAAGAGTCATTTTCAGTTTTAGAAACTAATTTGCGGCCAATGCTGCTTTGATCCATTCTAGTAATTAAATGAGATCTCAAAGTTAATTACTTAGCCATGAATTTCAACTCCTCTTAAAAGTGAGATTTAATCCTCATACGGACTCGTATATTACTCCTTTAGATACACAACATAATCATTATAAATTGTAGGTCTCCTTATCCTAACGGACTGTTTAACAACCACTTCTTATTGTGCAGAAATATCATTAATTTGTTAATAGTGTGTTATAGCTTGAAGAGGTTATTCTTCTATACTTAGTTGTTTACGTTGAAAAACAATCAATTTATCTAAATTTATGGGTCTCTCGTAAAGCATGATGTTTCCTCTAATTTAACTATATAAGGAATATTCACACTAAACTCATAATCCTTAAGGAATCTTCTATTTCTTACTTCAACTATTGAGGGACAGTAAAATATAAATCCCTTAAATTTTTATGCTATATAATAAAATAACCACTTAATATCCATAGTTCCTTTTTTTAACAGGATTATAAATCCTTACTGTAGTATGATAAACCCATATGTATAAATGTCTTAAACTTGGTTATCCTCCATTTTAAATCTCAAAAGGAGCTTTAAGAACAAATCTTAATGGAATCCGATTTAAGATATACATTGTGATTTTAAAGGTTCATTATATAGAGTTAATGGGATATTATAATCATTAATCATGCTTCTTACTATGTCTATAAGGTAATAATTCTTCTTTTCTCCACACCATTTTACTATATGGTGTGCATGATATTATATAATTTGTAATATGCTTTGTGTTTTACGAAACATTTGTAACACAATTTTGTTGTCCTATATGTATGTACTTACCATAAATTTTGCACATTTATCAAATCCTTTTGTCCTTTTGTTTCAATATTTCTACTATGAAAATCCTTAATTCATCTATATTCTCTAACTTATTATGGAAGAAAACAAAGATACATGAAAATATTTTTTGTTGGAAAGTAAATAATTGTATTTCATTGAAATAGATTCAAAGAGTTACAATCAAGAAAGACTCAACCAATACTTGGGTATAATAGAATTGTGTAAGCTAGAGATAGATATCTATTTGACAAAAAGCATTCTGAAGAAGAAAATATAAAAAACTAATGCAAACCGATTCTTAACCATGTCAAGACAAAAGATGTAGATACCCCATTGTTTGGATATCTTTGAATATCCTTTGATTTTAACATGGCAATGAAGATTGGCAGGTAGGTGATAGTGTTTGTCCCAAGATTGTAGTTAAAGTAGAGATTATAAAGACTAAGGATTGATTCCAGAGTGAAGAAGAAAATGTATAGCTAAAGAAAAGGGGATTCAAATTCTCAATATTGGCTTCATAAAAAATGCAAGTAGGATCCACTTAGGGTATTTAAGGACATATTTAGTTCCCAATCTTCCTTTAACCAAAAGTGATGGAAGTGTAAAGGATTAAACTAGAATTCCATACCAACTTGCACTATATAATTTTGCATAAAGGTCCCAAAAATAGCTCCCTATAAGAGGTATTTGAGAAATCTATATATTTGTTATTCAACCGTAAGATTGATTCCTCCTTGAATAAGTTAGGGGAGTATGCTAGAATATTATCTACAAACTGGCACCTCGAGGCATAAACTAACTAGCTCTAACTTTTAACACTAAATTATTTTTTTTTCCATTTTTGTGTTAACCTGTAAACTAGCTTTGAGAGTCTAAAAACTTATCAAGCCAAAATTAAGTATCTTTGCCATTCCCAATATCATATTTCAAGACTAAGCTCACTAAGTCTCTATCTTGTAATACTCGTCTTAGAGTAAATGAAGTGTTTTTTTTTTAGCTTTTAAGAAATTCATATGTACCCAATGGCTTTTAAGAAATTCATATGTGCCCAATTAACCTAGCATGACTCTTTTTTTATGAATAATTTCTAAAGTCCCTTTATTAGAAGCAATTTACTGGTGGTTTTGATTAAGTTAATCCAAGTCCTTTATGCTTCTTAAGCAAGCAGATTCTAGACCTCTTTACTCTAGGCACCTTTGCTTTATGCTCAAGTCCAAATCATGAACTTCTTAAACATTTTCTCAATAGATTTCATTATCTCTGTTCGAAGTACTGTATGAGAGCACCATCAAATGTGGAGATTATTTAGAATTGAAATTACAAGTTGAAGTCTTTTGTCATAAAATAAAGATTTATTACACTAGTTGATCAACTTTTTTTTTAATAGAATCAATGAGGGGAGTGAAATTAAAGGAGGGTCTCTTTGTGGTTATAGGAATAGTAAAGTATTTAAAATTAAGATGCTCACATTTGAAGCCCTTGCTAATTATTAGTAGTTCTTCTTTAAATAATTAAAATTTTCTCTTAATACCTAAAGTATATATAAGGTTTCTTTTCACCATAAAGAAGGAAGATGTGCAAGGGTTCTTATTCACCTAAAGAAAGACATATGTACAAAAAGTTTCTCTCTATCCCGTTGAAGAAGTCATAGTGAATAAGGGATGTAAAAGGATAAGTTAAGGTTAGGCTCAACCCTGAACACCCTATGGTTTGAGCCTAAACCTATAAAAATTGAGTATAAATATTTAAGTTAGAGCCTATTCAAATAAATTTGACTCATTGACTTCAGGATGGGCTAACCTAATTTTTAATAATTGGTTGGCTCTTAAAAAATTTGTAAAATATGAAGTTTAGTTAAACTAGACCTGGCCTATTCCTTTTATGCCAATGAGCTTCTTCTTTTTATACCTAACAATGACTTTTTAAGTATAACTTGAAGAATAGAAGTAGGCTAAAGTTTCTTTCTTTGGCCAGAGTATTATAAATTGGTTTTGGTTTTCTTTATGCTCTTTAATTATTATTTTGGTTATTTATGATTTATATATATATAATTATTATAATCATTATGTAACATTTATTAAATTTTGAATAGGTCAAAAAGGATATATACACAATTCACAACTCTCTTATGCTTATTTGAATAGTAACATTTTCTAATTTTTATTTTCCTTAACTTTTTATAATATTCTTAAGAGATAATATATAATTGTATTTACAAAAATTTGATTGGGAACTCATAATTAACTCATTATCCTTTACCTATATTATATTATACTATATATTAAAGAGATATGATGTAATTAAAATTAAATAAAATCACATAATTAATTATTATCAAATAATAACTTTTTGTTCTTGTTTAAACTTTCGATGTTTGTAAGTGGACCACACTTAAGGAAAGAAGGCAGATTTTTGTTGGGGTATTATCTGAGTGGGAATCGGACGTTTATGTGAGGAAAGGAAAGAAATACATGTATACACCAAAGAGTAGTTGACATTTGATAATTAGAACTTCTGTTTAATCATGAAGCATGCGAAAAAAGAGATGGTTCAGAATTAGTTAGCTAGTTCAAACCTTTTCTCCATCATAAGTTGTGGAAAAATGACATCAACTTTCGACCCTTGGCAAATTATTATAGGTATAATTAGATCGGAAGTAGTATTCCGCCTTATACCCCAGTAGCCTTTACAGTTGGACTCGAGGTTTTCCAAATCACCATTTCACCTGCATTTTAGTGGGAGTCATCACCATTAAATATTTGGAGAAACTGTTCCATTCTTCACGAATGAAAAGCAAAACCATTCGGAATTGCAATTTGTCTCATGTTTTGCAGTTTCATTTCTTCGAGCTACGACAAACGTTGAAACTGGCCATTATCGCTTTTTAGCATTTACTTAACGGGACGGTCAAGTAGCAAAAGTGTACCTCTGTATATATTCTGCATGATTCAAGAAAACGTGTCATTAATTTATTAAAACAATGCATGATTTAGAACTCCCAGTTTACAGACTTGGAATATTTTGTTGCAACTCTGAAACTCTACTTTCTTGACCCAATACAATAGAGGAAAGAAGATCGCTTTATTATTTTCATACTGCTCATTTATAATGCCATCTAGCGAATGGATCTGCTTTTCTAAACAAGTTTATTGAAGTAAAAATGTAAAATAGTGATGCTAATTAATAAAACCTTTAATTATTTTATTCAGAAGTTGAAGGAGAAAAGGTTTTATTCCTTATTGAAAAATGCTAGTAGAAAGCAAATACCTGACCTTCATAACGTTAACAGGTTGAGTGAAAGGTGTGGAGACAGTAGCAGAGAATGGCATAGAAAATGATCCCTACAAACCCCACAACGCTTACACAGGTAGGGACCATATCCAGACAACTTTCTCACGTTTCACTTCTCAACGTGGACCCCACTGGACCACCCAATCAACTGAGCCGTCACCAGTATATTCCACGATCGGTCACCGGCTCCAGCCTTCAGCCACCGCCACCGCCACCGCCACCGCCATCACCACCATTTTCAGCATGTCCCACCAGGGTATTCAGTGTCATTATCACTATTGGCAAGCTTAAACTACACTCAACCCAATAAAAGAGACCGGGATTGTATTATTACTATCCAGTGGTATAACCTAAAGGTAGGTGGCCCATATTATGAAAATTGATAATATTTATTTTGTCTATTAATCATAAGAAATGATGAACATACTTAAATTACTCTTACAGCAGCTTTCTTTTCCTTTTTCTATACTGGAAAAATAAAGTCGCTCTAGGTAACATTGACAAGTGTTATGCCATGGGAATTGCTCTTCCTTAATTATATGCTTGCGATTTTTAAATAGTTTAAGGGTGTGCTAATCAAAATTAAGTCTTGCTGTAATAAATATATTCTTTCTACTTTTTATCTTAATGTACCAACAAAACTATAATACAATCATTGATTATTTGCAATATTTTTTTAAATAAAATTCCTAACATTAACTCATGTAGATTCTATTAATATTTAATTTTACATGTAAATTTAATTTTACTGATATAATGTGTCGTAACACTACTCAAAATAACTAGCATACAACTATAGCAGTGATGAATTTAAGTCAATTCTACAAAGAGTATTCGGTTAGCTTTTGTTATGAAATTAATCGATGTTTAGGTTATAAGGGGTTTGGTTTTAGTTAAAATTAAATTAAATTAATAAAAACAAATTAAAAAACATGCAAAAATGATGAATTCATTAGGGACCCAGTTCTTTGGTTCAATATCAATCTACACCCAATTAGATATATTTCATTAAATTGTTGTCTTCACACCTCTCTTTGAACTATTGGTCGTAGATTAACAACAATTTATGTTAACTTTGTTTTTCCCTTAGGTCGTGTTTAATTAAAGATACGCTCGTTAATTAAACCTAGCTATCGAACAACTTAGGAAATGCTCTCTAGATTTAATTGGACAGTCACATTACGAATTAAGAAAACAAATCAATCTAAGTAATAACCACATACGCTCAAGTTATTTAACCTAGGTTATGTTATTCCTAATGATTTGAAACTATTAGTTGCTACAAATGAATCTCAGCATAACAATTATGGATTATATTGAAGATTCTAGCAATGAGTTTATAATAAAACAATCCAATGAATGCATTACGATCATCTGAATACAATACCCAAACAATAAACACAAGATAACACAATCAATCCCTAAAGAGAGTAAGAATAATAGACATAATGAAGGGTATGCTTAATAGAGTTCTTTGGCGTCGATGTCACCTCCGAACTGACGTCGAGAAGTCTAGCTCTCCATCTTCTCCATGTCTCCAATGTTGTGGTGCTTTGCCCCTTCTTCGCCTCCCAAAACCCCTCTATCGATTCTTCAAACTTTTCTCAGAATAAAACATGTTTCTGTCATCGCACTCTTACCCATTTATGATTAAAACTTAGGGTTAAAAGGGGTGAGGTGGCGGTGTATCATGGGTGTGACATGGGCTGTCACACCCGTGCATAACCACTCATGGAGGTGAGTTGTGTGTCACGGGTTTGAGTGGTGTGTCACACCTGTGACACATCTTTGTATATGTGTGAGAGGTGTCTTACGCCCATATAGTTGTGACATTTTAATTGTTTGGTCATAAGCCATGTTGACAACATTTCTTTATTTTCTTTCCTTTTTTTGTCTTCTTCTTGCTCTAGTCCTTCTTCTTTTTATTCCATAAAGACAAGTGACTGTGAATCTTCGAAAAACAACTCAAATATTTTGCTTTTTACTGACTTTAGCTATTCGATTCTGAATTGTACCTAAAATCAAATATAAACTAAAGTGAGTATCTTAAGCATTTTCATATCATTAATTACCAAGTATTATTGAATAAATATAATCAATCAAGCATATATCAATTTCCCTCATACTTTGCTTTTAATCGTCCTCGAGCAAAACATCATAATCAAAATCATTGACCAAAAAACATTTACTCATTTCTCATATTTTTCCAAGAATAGATAGTTATAAGCAAAGATGAACAACTTTCAAAAAATATAGCAAGAATTTAACATTCAAAGCACTTAAAGATTTTACTCATTATCAATCAACAATCATCACCTTCAGAAATTGAGCAATCTAATGGTATACTTGGACAAAATTCGTGTAAGTAAGAAATATTCACAAGTACACTCAATACCATTCATGATCACGACATTCCATAACTTTGCAAATCATTTCATTTCTCCACCACTAAGGTTCACATGCATAATCATGAATCAAAGGACTTTTTAAGGTTATAATGTAGGTAAGGGTCAGGTAAGATGTATTTGAATAATGTAGTGTAAAAGCCATCAAAGCTAGTGAATCAAAAGTAACACTCAATGCAACATCAAGCATAAAAACTAACATTCACTCACAATTGTGTATATCAACTATGATGAATGCAATCAAATTCAAACTCTCATACAATTGATGACAATATATTGAAACTATAAGGAGTGATTCTTAAAGGCCACATCTACCTCATGTAGCATCCCCTTACTATAGAGTACCCACCGGAATGCCCGTAGGTCATTCCGATACATATTCTATGATAAGAGACCACTACTGACAACCACCACTAAACTTTCCATGGAATCACAATAATAAAACAGTAATAAGAAATTGAAACTTTTTAAAACCAAACTGGATTCCATTTCATTTACTCAAACTC
>JANZLX010000212.1:25139844-25162950 GCA_025531955.1 Erythroxylum orinocense
TAATCAATTAATCCTAATGAAAAATTAACCCAATCAACTCCAATGGCCCGAATTTCAATCCCAAAATAATATACCCACTATGACAGTGCCATTGGGTAGCAATTTTCGCTACCGAAAAGCAACCGGTTCGCCACTTGGCGATTTTTTCTATCCGAAAATTTTCTCCGAAAAATTTTAGAAAAATTTCTAAAAATTCCTTAAAATATAAAACATTTAATGGCGCACTCAGAATAATTTTTCAAATCTAATAACCACGTTAATCACAATAAAATTACATTAGGCACGAAAACCGAGAATGTCATGTATCCATGTACAGCTATGTCATGTACACAAATGTTATTGTGTACCAATCCTATAATGCATGACCAGTCCTAATTCATTCCAATCTATCCCATCCTATGCCAAATTACCATTATACCCTTCCAGTTGAGGGTGAGATGTTACACCTCATGTGCATTATAAGCAAATCACCCATTCAATACAACTTTAGGAGGAGAAACCAATCATGAACAACTTTTCAAAACAAATGTATTTCCTTTTTGATATTTTATTCAAACATTTTTTCTTTTTATTTTTCTTTGCTTTTGCTTTTCTCTTTTTCTTTTCATTTAAAAATTGAAAGAAGCTACATTAACAAGGGAATTTCATTGATAAGACATAAAATAACAGCCTACTAAGTATAATCATCCCATACATACATACACCTCACACTTATACTTATATACATCCATAATCATTAACAATCAACAAATGCTCCACTAGCTGTAAGGCTTGAGTAGGACATTTGGTTAGGTTTAAAGCATGTAATGTGTTAAGCATAAAAAGAAAAGCTAATAAAGTTTAAGGGGGCTTAACAACGGGAAAATTTACACCAAGGGGTATGCTATTTGACTAATGTAGTTCATAAAAAGACAGAATGCCTATATCATTTCCATGTTACTGCATGTGATAAAAATGTAGTCTGGAATAAAAAATCAAAGCAAAGTCACGATGTACATATCATGAAGGTCATAAATATGTCATTAGTCACTACTATTCTAAAGATAATGCATATTGACCAATTACAAGAGTAAAAGTACATGCTAAGTTGTTATCGATTCTTTTAGTCAATTCACCCTTTAATCATGACTATATAATCCTAAAAGCAACAGAAAAAAGAAAATTGTTTGATTGTTTTATTCTCTTTCTCTCATTTCGTTGAAAACTTAAAAACAAGTAAAAACAAACAAATTTAAGAACACATATGCATATAAAAAGAAATGCAAAATTGTAAAGAAAAGAAATTAACTTCCTTTGGGTTGCCTACGAAGAAGTGCTTTTGTTTATTGTCGTTGGCTCGACTGCGTTTTCTCCCCATCATATGAAAAAATTATGATCTTCGAGTGTCACATGTGATTCTTCTACTTGAGGTTCTTAAGGATAGGTCCTTATTTGATGATCATTCACATACATTGGCTTCCCCATCTTCAAATTTCCAATCTCAACTGAGTCTATGCACTTTACAAATAACTTGAATATCTCATCACCTTTTTCTTCTTTGTTTAATTCCTCTAGCCTGCTAGGTAAAGATGAAGGGTTAGTCTCAACAATATTTACGGGCTCATTACTTACCTTCAAGCTAAAAGATATGTCTTTTTCTGCTTCGAGCTCCTGCTCCACTTCTTTGACACAGGCAATTCCTTGAGTAGTTCTCTCAAGATTCTCAAACTCCTCTTCACCCTGTAAGGTCTCTGCACTAACATCGCTTGGATACACCTCTGGTTGAGATGTTTGCTTCTCTTTGCTTTGTGATTCGAGGTGACCAAGAGCTTCCGCCTTCCAACCCATCTGGTTTACTACGTTATGGAGTCTAGACATCGTATCTTGGTGGACTTGCCTGATTTCTTAATGGAACTGTTGCATACTCTGATGAAGTTGAATATTATTAGCAGTTATAATGTTAAGAAATTTTTCCAAAGATGTACCTGAGTCATGATAAGAAACTTCTGGTCTATACGAGAATTATTATGTGTCCTCCATACTATCAAGGAAGTAATTCTTTTGATTATTACATTCATAACTAAAGTTCGTATGATCTCTACAAACATGGTTAAAAGTTTGGGAATATGAGTTATAGAAAAAAATTACCTCTATCTATGAAATTTTTAAATATTTTTTAAACAAATACTAAAAAAGTGAAAAGATCAAGAAACAACTGAAAAGAAACTAATTACAAACAAGTATGTACAAAACACTATTTAAAATCAAGAACAAAAACTAAAGCATCACACTCAGTGACGTAGCTACATGGAGCTACATGGGGGCATTGGGCCTCCCAAAGTTTTTTTAAAAAATTATTTTTAATATATATATATATATAAGGATAGAGTTATTTAAAGGTCAGTGGGACACTGGGCCCCCCAAAATTTTAAAAAATAAATATTTGGACCCTCCTATATTAAATTTTTGGCTCCGTCACTGACCACACTTCCCGACATCGACGACAAAATTGACATAGCATGTCATAACACTACTCAAAATAACTAGACCTAAAACTATAATAGTGGTGATTCTAGGTCGATCCTACATAGAGTGTTCGATTATCTCTTATTATGAAATCAATCGGTGTTTAGGTTATGAGGGAGTTTTGGTTTGGGTTAAAATAAAACAAAACTAATGAAAACAAATTAAAGAAAACATGTAAAAATGATGAAAGTGATGAAACTTTATGAAACTAAAAACTCAAATTTAAATAATACTACATAGATTTATACTTTTTATTTCTCTCTTTTAAATTATATGATTTGACAATTTTATATGGTGTCAAAAAATTTTCAAATATTTTTAACATGAAGTTTGTAAATGTGATACAAAATTTTAATGTTAGCTTTAACAATTCTATAAACAAAACAATAAATAAAAAGAAAAAGATAATGAATTTCATGCCTATTTCATTGAAGAGAAAAAAAATATAATTATTTTTTTTATTTCAAGTGACATGAGACCCTGTAGATAAGGTAAAGAAATTCCCTGTGTCTGGATTCCCAAAAAGGCTCGTTGCATATTCAAAGGCATCAATTAAAACAGACAAAGATCTTCTCCTAGCAGTTGGTCTATTGACACCATCTTCTAACAACTTCTTAGCTTTAACTAAACCAGCAGAAGATACATTGAATAATTTCCCAGTTATAGTATGGAACAGTGAATTAGATGAACTGCACTATGCGTTTCATTTTAGGAACAAAAAATATAGAACAATCATCTTAATTTCATGAAAATCCTTAAAAAATTAAATCCTAAAAACTTAAAAAGCTAAATCAAACAATATAAGGAACCCCAAATTTGAACACATGTAGACCGATTAAAAGACTCCATCATCACCACAACAAATAGGCACAATTTTCACAATCGACGACTGTTTCAAAACTACCAATTTGCCTAATCATGTACGAACCATCAGGATAACACCATTGTCTCCATTTTCATCTATGTTCTCTTCAAGATTTGAGCAAGCAAACTTTTTTAAACATTCTATAATCAAATCTAATACAAAGATGCTTATCAATCAAGGTAAAGCTCACTACTTATGTTTGTGTTTGTGATCAATCCATGCATTAATTTTGAACATAGGTATAAATATAATGCATTATTTCTGACCAAAAGCATCAGCAAGAGAAAACTCTTAAACCTAAACCTATAACAAACAGCAGAAACATTGGAAATAAGAAGAAACGATGAGGAAATGACTATGGAGAAATAGGATAATCATTCATGCATACAAATATCCCACTTCCCCACAAATTTTTTACATCGAATTGCCTTGATCCCGTATCACTGTCATTATCATAAATGAGTTCTTATAGAAATCAATTTCTAAAAGGAAAGACGCCAATGTGGATAACATTTACAATATCATGCTTGGTACACATTTTGGGTATATCATAGGTTTTGGCTTTGGCCCTAAGCCAAAATTTTCAACATCATCAAGATCCATATACATTTAACAAATTCAAGAGGAAAACAAGATGTTTAAGGCTGAATTATAACATATTCAAAAAAAAGTTAGCCAAGCATGATATAAGTACCTAAAAAAAAACTTAGCTAGGATTATAATAGCAATGAAGATGGAAGTGAATGGTATTAATTACATCTGTTATACTTTTTTCTTTTAATTCATGTTTGTATTATAATTTGAATTTAATACTTTTTCTAGGATTACAGAATTGAAAAAGATTCAATGGCTGATTGATTATGTCATAAATGATAAAGTTATGTGATGCTTGTTTTAATTATGCAATATCATTTCAATAATACAACATTTTAACTATATAAGATTTTTGGATTATAATAGGTTCAATGACATGTTGTCATTTTTTTGTAATCTTAGCATTTATAATTTTATAAACTAGTCTTTGTATTTATTATTTTATTTATAAGAATTGTTAAAATTGTAATTAAAATCTTGTATATGAAGAAATTTAATGATATTTTATTTTCTATACAATTCTTCAAATTATCACATTTATGTACAAATTGTTATAATAAATTAAGATTAAAAATATATCGATACATTATATACAATAATATGAATTAAAATATAAAAAATAATTTATTCCAAAATGGTATAATATTCATCAAAACATAGAAAAAAATTTGACTACATTTTATAAAATGTAGCTATAAATTTTGTCTACATTTGTAAAAAGTAGTAAAAAACTTTTGGCTACATTTTAAAAAATGTAGCTAAAAATTTTTGGCTTTCAACTGCAAAAATAAGCGTAGCCAAACCAACTGGTGATGATTCCCTAAAACGTCACTAATATTTTTTCACTACAAAAATAAAACATAGCAAAAAACTATTAGCAACAATTGGTATAAAACATCGCTTATAGTTTTCAGCTATAGAGATTTGGCAATGTTTTGGGCGATGAAACTAGATTGTTCCCAATTACTATTGGCAACAATTTTTGTACCTTTAGCTACGATTTTTTTCATAGCCAATGGTTAACTTTGCTATAGTGTTTGACAAAGACCTTACACCTTAACAAAGACATCAATAATTTAAAAATAAAGATGTCAGATCTCAAAATATTATATTAAAAAAGGGATAAAAGTTAAACTAATTATTTTTATGTTTGTAATTTTATAAAGTCTGAATGAAATTATTATTTAACTATTTATGTTATTTTGATAATTAATTGAAATTTTCAAGTTAAAATTTTATTATGACTCTCAAGTTTATCTAAATTTCTTGAAAATATAAACTAAAATAACTGTTCTAATCTTAGAAGTGTCTTTTTTAATAAATATTTTTTTTTGTTTTTGAACTTATCATATTGTTGAATTAGATTAAAGAGAAACTTATCCTAAATTATTTGATAGAAGAATTTTAAATAAAAGCATTATTTTGTTAAAAAACTAAAAAATAATTAAATAACATACTTCTTTTTTTAGAAGTTAAAAAGAATATTATAAAGTAGGTTGACTATTATTTCTCATATACCGAATATGTCATAGTTCAGCCTAAACATGGTGAATCATCAATTGGGAAATTTTACTTTGGGCATAATTTGAAATGTTTCTAGGGCGTTTGTGAGCCATGCATGATGCTTTCTGTTCATTTCTTGAAGGATGGATGTGGTAGCTCCTGGAGAGCATGCTTGTCCTTGTGGTGTTCTGAATTTCACCTCATCCCTGAGTTATGAGCTTCTACCTTTCAATGAGATTATTGTCCATACTCTTTCTTACCTTGTATTATGCCTTCAATTAGGTGTAGGGTGATCCAATTATATCCCCCATTCGATCATCATCTATGATGACATGTGAAATTTTATCTTGTGTATATATAGATGTTCCCTCATTCTTTGGAGAAGGGTTGTCCTAAATTTGTTTGGGGATATAGATTAGTCCTTAAAGATTCTAGCATTGCTCTTCTCCTAGATGCTAGAAACTAGGTAAGCTAAAATTATTTTGAAGATTATCTTGTCTTCTTTGGTTGCAAGTTTTATTCTATTACACCAGTGTATTGTATCCATCCAAAGTGTTTTTGGGGGCCCAATTCTAGATTTCTACATGATCTAGAGCTACATCTCTATAGAGAAATGACATTTAAAGAAAATATGTTCAAGGGTCTCCATTTCGTTTCCACACAGTACATACCTATTAGGGATGTATATGAATTTAGCTAGTCCGTCAGTAGTAGAAATGTTATGCTTAATAGCTAGCCAAAGGGTGTAAGAAGTCTTAGGGAGAGCATACCCTTCCCATTCT
Source organism: Erythroxylum orinocense (assembly GCA_025531955.1). NCBI lineage: Eukaryota > Viridiplantae > Streptophyta > Magnoliopsida > Malpighiales > Erythroxylaceae > Erythroxylum > Erythroxylum orinocense. The sequence goes on from JANZLX010000212.1 coordinate 25,146,094, forward strand.
AGGTGGAACAATCCTGCTGTAGGAATATGTTACCAGAATAAGTCTCAAAATGACCTATTAGTGGGAGGAACTGCGACTGTATTTCTCCTAATAATAGAGTCCTATTTTGGGGCCAATATGCAATTGATTAAAAATTGGATGATGGTAAAGTGGGTAAAGAGGTTCTCCATCAGTCTTTTGTTTGAAAGAACTAAGTAAACTGTAGCTTCCTCATGGAAGATAACTTTAAGAGGCAATAGCTCTTACTTATGATTTAAAACTCCAAAGGAGGTTTAGTGATCTTTCCAGAAGCTGATAATCGTCCCATCTCCTGCCTGGTAATGGATGTTTTCTTGAATAGAGTGTCTGATTTTAAACACGTTGAAGAAGATAATTGAGGCATTGTTAGGGAGTGGGAGGGTCTAGAATTGTCTGCCCTTAATGTAATAGATATTAACCTGGTACACCTAGAGTGAATTTTCTCCCTTTATAAGTCTCTAGGCTTTCTTAGCTAGTATTGTTCTATAGATTACCTTGATAGTTATAAATCCCAATCCCCTTTCCTTTTAGGGACACACTTCCCTCAATTGCAAGTATACAGATCGCATCTTATAGTATAAAAAATGTAATCCAACGAGAATTATAGTATTCACCCAAAAATTTTAGTAAACTTTTTTTAAGGTAAAAAAAAAAGATGGATAACTAATAATTAAACTAAAAAAAATTAATAACTAAACAGTGAACTAGGCAATAATGAATTAATTGATTAATCAATAATGAAAATTATGAATTACTTATATCCTTATTTGTTTTCACTTTATCTTCTTGATTCAATAATACTTGATCCTAGATCTCCTATGAATATGATTACCTTCTCTCAAGATCTAATCAGGTAATCCTAATTAAAATAGATAGAAATTGAATTGTGATCTGTCATTCTATCAAAACTCTTTTTAACTATGTAAATGGATTTGAAGCAATCCTATAGATAACTAATAACAATTAAATTATCTCTTTAATTGCCTATTAATTTGATGTTAATATGTCTATTGGGGTACCAACTCTTGCTATGTAACACAACATAAATGATCCAATCTAATCTCTTAATTCAAACTGTATGTAAAACAATAAACATCCCAAACATATTCATTAAATTAAGAATGCAAGGTTTAATAATTAATTTGAGAATAATTCCTAAAAAGGAATTTAGCAATCCATATATGTAACTATATATAACCAATTTTAATCATCATTAATATCTAACAACAATAAGGAAATAAGAAAATAATAGAGAATTGAATCTAGAAGTCTTCTCTTCTTTTCCTTAAGTTGGAAAATCTACAGCTTTGTTCTTAAGAATTTTGGTCATTTGATCTCCTCTTATGATTTTGTAGTTAAGTAAAGTTATTTTGCTCTTCTTTATATACTGTTGAGTCTTCTAGGGCTTGTCTAGGATTTTTCCTCATTTATCTTCTAAAGATAGCCCAAAAATGTCAAAATTACAAAAATCTCATGGCCTAAGAAAACATATTACATAATTGTAGATGGCCATAAACTATCATGCATGACACTACTCCAACCCTCTGGCATGATCGTTTCAGAGACTTCCTAATCTAATAATTCCTTATGCATATGCCCAATATATTTCTCCAACTTTTCTTCATATTTTCTTCCCTTTTTCCTATCTCCACTCATCTCCAAACATATTAAACAACCTTTGAAATATACAATCAAAATTAAATTCTTATTTTAAATAACATTCAATTAAATAAAACACATGGAAAAACTAACAAGAAAATAAATATAAGTCCTAAACACATGATTACCATCTAAGAAAATACTAAAAACACACTCTTGTACCTAGAAAATACAATATGATTCACACCTATCATAATAACTAGCCAAAACAAAACCATGTAAGATACAGTGGGATATTATTTAAACACTCAAGGTTCCCCTTCAAATACTACCTCCTCTATTACACTAATAAAGGAAATATTAAAGGTCCAACTGTCTATAAAAGAGCAAAACATTATATTACAACCTATTACCAAGGAGGAAATAAACAAAAGCCTCAAGCTCCTAAATCCCCAGAAAGCACTTGATGTTAATGGGATGAATGCTTTATTCTTTCAAAAAACATGGGATCTAGTTCGAGAAACCACTATGTGAGTACTCTCCTATAGCTTGCCTCTCATTCTCCCATAGGCTAGGATTAGTAGGATCCTAGTAGAGTATATTATGTATTTTTGACTTTAAAAGCTTCATAAGTGCTTCATGTCATAAATTCTATCTTTATATAATTTTTTGAGCCTATCCTTTATGCTCCTAAGCTTTTTGGAGTATATATACTATTTAGTTCCACCAAATCCCTCTATAATCCTCTCAAAATAGTTGCTTCAAAACCCTCAACCTCTGTGAGATAATTTTTTAATTTGAATGGGGTTTTCTAGGATTCTTTTAGTGTAGATGTATACAATGCTAAGAGACTGGTCAGAGAATAAGGGGTTAGGATATGGTACGATACTTTAAGGGAAGTTTTGTTTCCATTCCAATTCACTATGCTCATGTCTAACTTCTTTCTTAGGTACCATTCATCCTATTATTTGTTGATTCAAATAAAAAAGTTTCCCTCATATGGTAAGTTTAAGAGTTGGGTGTCCCTAATGCATAGCTTTAGATCATCATTGTAGTTTCTGGCATAGACATTGGCTTCAGCTTTATTGAGATCCCTTACAGCAATGGAATCACTAATGGCTAGCCATGGCTCTTACACATTAGTTGCTATTTCCCTTAGCTTATTCTATAAAGGGAGCTACTGAATATTAAGATTAAAACCATATATTATGCTAATATTAAACAACCATTACTCTTGTTAAGCTCTTTATTTTAATGTGAATCATCTAATCCATAATCTGTGTTTTTAGAATTTTAACCTCATCCTCCTTATAGAAAAATGGGATTTTCCCATTACGGTAATAGCTATAGTTTTCTATCATCTTCCATTTATTATGCGAAAGGTTGAAGAGACTGCATTTTCCCTTCCTAATTCTAGATTCCAAAATACCAAAGATGCTTGGTTTATTCTCTAATATGAACTTAATAATTCCTTATTGTATTGTGGGGGAATTTAGACCCCTTATATTCCATAAAACAACCTTCATGTTTCACCACTTAAAGAGGTCACTATCTTCTTCTTATTAGATCTCCTTTTATTTTTCAAGGTTTTAAAGACCTCCTCCTTTATCCTAGTCTTAACCTGGTCAGGGAAGGGTTTACTTTAAGAACATAATTTATTTAGTTCCAATTGATTATAAGAACTGTTGGCTCCTTAGTTTTGGGTGTGAAACTAGAGGTGCTATTTACTTGTTGATGCTGAGCCTCCTGGTTTATTTCCTCCCTATTTGTTTATGTAGGGTCTCTCTCTAAAGTGTTTTTTTCCTCACTAACTTTTTGGGTATGATGGCTTTGCTCACTATTTGTAGCATAATATTTCTCTCCCAAAAGTTTTAGAGAACCTCCATTCTTAAATACTTTTCTAGTTGGTTTCCACATTCTAGTCACCTTTGATTTAGGTTTCCAAAGGTATGTCACTTTGACTACATCCTTAACCATTTCCTAAACTTCATAATAGGGATCTCCTTAGGTAAATCATTCATTATGTCTATTGAGACGCAGATTCTAGCAAAATTTATGCATTTTACCATAACAATTGTCTGGTCTAGAAACATAGGTTTACCTATATAGCTTGCTAAATAGCCTAAACCTTTAATTGTTTAGTATTCGAGTGGAATGCCATGTATGTAGACCGTGATAGGGATGTTTGTAGATCTGGTGGTCTCATTCTCTGTGCTAGGTTTCCATGTCTGTAGGAATAGTTTTTCCATATATGCTAGAGGCTATCCTCCTCCAACTTTAAGGCTTGTTCCTTGGTGATAAACTTGAAAATGAAGATACCATCTTCATTAACAAGTATTTCTATAGGCTTATAAGTCCTCTAATTTATAGTTATCTATACCTTTATAGTGGGAAATTAAACCCTCTTATCTAAGAAGAAGTCAATCGGTGTGGATGACCATCTATTAACACCTTCTTTTAAAACTTTAGTAGGAGGGGCTACCACATGTTGCTCCTAAGTGAAGGATGGTGAAGAGTAGAACAACTTTGAATATGTTTTTGAATCTCCCACCACTTATGTCCAAGTGATTCTAATTTTGGGGGAAGATCGTTGCTCTGAGTTTAACAATTGTTTATCTAGTTATTTGTTTAGAAGATGGGGATGATTACTTAGGAATATAGGGAGCCAAACTTTGGGGGTAACACTATTTACAATCTGTTGTATTGAGTGTGAAAGGCATAGTAGTGTTGTAGGTTCAGAATTTAAGGAGAGATAGGTACAATGCAGGACTAAAATCATGAACAATTTTTTATAATACCAAATTTTCCCTTTAGATTTAACTTAGGGTATCCTTAAGAATGGTACTTTAAATTAAGAATCAAATACCATGAATTTAATTATTATTGTCATATCTATAGATAAAAACTAGTAATTCTTGTTCTTACATATATTCCTATTTTTAATAATTAATTATGATACTTTTTAATTTAAAATTTTTAAGATTTCCTAATATTTACCTTATTATTTTAATAATTTTTTACATTCCTAAGTTGCCTTATCTAAATTTTAAAAAACTGAAATAGATCATTAAATTAATTTACTTTCCACAAATGAAATATGGCGAATGATACAATAATGAATATTAAATTTAGTTTTAAGGTTTAAATGTAAAACAATATTGTCCTCTACTTATTAGATGATGTTTAAATGTGGTTTCGCCAAAACCGTCGAGACATAGATTTTTCTTTGTTACTATTCACACTATTTTGAGTATAAGCCATTAAAATTGCGTGTCTATTTTCAGGAGAGAATAAGCATTAATCCATTAGCAGATACTTTTTCATTGAAATCAAAATATCATGAATTCATGATAAGGCAGAAATCAATTATGACGCCAATTTTATACCTATTTATGAATGTTATTTGATCAATATATTGGTATCGACCATATTGATTCAATTTAATTGCTCAAATCTTCATTAATATGCTTAAAACCACAAGATATATGATCAAACGCAAATTAATTAATTGATCCATATCCTACTAAATACAAATTGCATCTCAATCAAATACGTGATTGTAGCTGTAACATTAATTGTTAATAGATTACGTACTTCGCTAGACATGTCTTCAACTACTAAAAACAATAAGCAATTAAGTCCCTTTGGTTCTTTTGTATGCTGGTAATTGCAAGTAATAACTAATAACCTACAAGCTAGTTGCGGTCAACCACATTTGGTAAACTCATGCTGCTCGTTCTTACTTTGGGCATATTGTCAGAAAAGCTAAACTTAGACAAAAGAGTAAGACTCAAACTCCACATTTATTAGCAAAATCTTGGGAACTTATCACAAAATTTAATATTTTTTGTGCTTGGGGTAGGACCTTCAAGAACTTTTTTAACAATCAAATGACTTTTTTATGAGTTTAGGTGCAATTTTTTTTATAAATATTATGATTGATAAACACATATTTCTGAAATTTGGTTTCAAACATTACTTAGATAGTCATTCTTTCCTAGGGTTATATGACTATTAATATTTGATTTATGGTAATTGTTAGTTCTCAAATTATTATTTGAATGATGATAAGATTAATGACATTATAATTTGCTTATAATTTTATGGAATTTACATCTTGAATAAAATTTAAATTAGAGGAATAGAGTAAGAAAATTCTAATTCTAGATAATTCAAATCTACAAATTTGTTATAAATTATTACAATTTAAATTTTAAGTTACTATTTTAAGTTGATTAAAATTATATTTTTAATTATGACTTAATAAAAAACAACTTTGATATTTACTTTTTTTTGTTGAAATCTCCTTAATGTTCTTTTTTGTAAGTTAAATATTGTATTAAAACCTTAAATGGGAAACTACAGTTTCCACTATTGTACATATCTAAAATGCATCGTTTCTCCACATGCTTAAGTGTGATACACTTCAATCTACTTAAGTCTCATATGTGTCCCTTAGCAATACGCTCTGGTACAATCTTAACTAATAAGTCCTTCTTAGTTCTTTCCATGCTTTAAACCAACCTAAGGCTTCTTTTGTTGGTTCCTCCAAAAATACCTTAATTTGGTAAAGAGTCCATCAAAGGGGAGTTGCAAGTCTTGATAGCATATCTTCATGTTTGCAGCTTTGTGGTTGCAAGTAAGGAGGTAAATCCTTTTTGCAATTTACATGTGTGTTCTATGATTTCTTTTTCTTATGTAGTTTTTTGTTTCTTCTAGTATGTCAGCTATATCTCCTTTCCCTTGTATGCTGAGGGGTTTTTAGAAGCAATTGCTTGTTGCTTCAATGTGAGTGTTGCCCTGTTTTTATTCTATTTCTTATGATTTTTGTTCCTTCTCTTTAGACTTATGAATCAGCATTGATGAGTAGATTTTGTGACTTAGTCTACTCAAATTTGCTTGTGGTACAATTTGAAACCATTAAAGGTACTATCCCTAAATCTTATGGTTTTCTTTCCACTATTATTAATTTTCAAATCCTTAATTGGTTGTGCTTTCTATTTCTCCAGATTGGTTCTTAATGATTGTTGGTTTGTGGTTAGTTTAGATTCCACTTCCTTCTTATTTTATGGCTACATTATGTGTATTTTTCACAATCGCAACTTCCCTTATTCTTTGAATGATCTTGGTAAAAAGGTAATAGTTTTCTTGTTTTTGATTCTTGAATATTTTATAGTTCCTTTCTTTCCTCAATTCAAACATTGGAAATGTGGCTCCTATTTTAAGCATCAACCTATCATTGGTGATCTTGTTTATTTTCTGCACGTGAATCCATTCCAATGTTTCTTTTATATTGGTTGGAGTGTATTGCATATTGAATTCCCTCAACAGTTTCCTTTAAGCTTTGGAGGAATAACTACATGTGAACATTGTATGATCCTTTTAGCTATGATAGGTAGAATATGCAGATTTTTAGGCCAATCCAGCTCGTTCTGTCTAAGGTAGGAAGCTTGTTTTGAATTTTTAACCATATGAATAATGTATGTTTAAGAAATTGTTACTTAAGCCAGATCATTTTGTACCATCCAAAGCTAAGCAATAGGGGTACATAGATTATAATAAGTAGCCACACTGAATTTTTTAGAAGGATCGCTCATCTAGATTACAATGTCTTCTTTACTCTGATATAGTTTGTAAGAAGGTAGAAGAGATTAACTACTCTTCATAAGGGTACCTACCATTGATTATCTTCTATGACTTTGCAGACCTTGGAATTTATGGGAAGAATATGTTATTAAAAGTTGTAAATAGGTTGGAGGTAAAGTAGTTTTGATTTTATCTTGTTATCAAATTAAAATTGGTTTTCTTTTTTATCTATTCCCTGTTAGATAATTGATCTCTTACCCTATTACTCCCCTTAAGCTTAGGATAAATTTAGTGATAGATGAGAAGTTTGAAATTGGTTCCATCACCTAAAAGTTGTATTATTAAAGTACTCTTCTTGTATCCATATGACCCCTAGTCCTGCTTTGCTATTATATAAGGTCCAAATTTATTTGGCCATTAAAGCTTTATTAAAATCTAATTTTTAAGTCGCCTTGTGCTTTTGGGAGGTAGATGTTCCTCTATTTGATTTTAGGAACTCGTTTATTCAATCCAACTCCACCGTTCAAAAAATTTCTTAGGTCCTTTTAATCTCTTTAGTTATTTTGGCTTGTAGGGCAACATGTGAACTCCAGTAGATGAACATCCCATTTAATATGAATTTAATCAGTTTTATAGTTCTGCATAAGATAAATGTTTTGTTATCCAACTTTTTTTCCACTAAAATTGCACCAAATATTGGTTTATAATCCTAAAAGGAGATCTTTATTGTTGAAATAGGAAGCTTATTAGGGTTTTGGAAAGTTGTAAAGCCACTGTTTTATGAGGGATTATTCTAGGAGAGAAGGGGTAAAGGAGATGAAAGTATGATTTTTCCTTCTATTTACTATCAAACCAGACCATTTCTCAAATTGGTTTAGGTTATCCAATAATAGTTCAATTGAGTTTTTATCTACTCCATAAAGTAGGAGCAAATCTTATCGGAATGCCATAGTGAAAATCTTTGATATTCAAAATTTGTAATGGTAGAAAAAAGGACTACCTTAGACAATTTGGTTAGGGATGACAATGGGCGGCCCATGGCCCAAGTCTAGGCCCAAACCCAGGCCGTCTCAAGCTTAGAAGAGTTAGGACTTGAGTTAACCCAAATCAAGACCCGATTAAAGAAAAAAATTAGCAAGGCTGGCCCATGGGCCTATGCATTGCCATCCCTATATTTGGTAAAAATATGCCTAGTCAGAACCTCAATGGTCATCAAGAATAGATATGGATATGATTTTATGGAGGAGATTACAATAAGAAATAGGTGTATAGTTTTGGAATGAAGTAGGGTTAGGGATTTTAAAGATTAAGTGGAGGAGGGTTTTATTCAATTCTTTAAGGAGGGTATCGAAATCAAAGAATTCTTAGACAAGGTTGCAAATGTGAGGTTTTAAAAAGTTCTAAGATTTATTTAAAGAAAAGTGCATTAAAGGCACCTGATCCTATAGACTTGTTAGGATTGTTGATGAAAAGGACATTTTTAATCTCGAGATTGGTTTCTGGGAAGGTTAGGCTTTCTTATTGATTTTGGATTAGGGGATGAGAGATAAATTGAGATAGTTCAGCTGGAGAGATAGTAAAGGGGGATAATGAGCCTATAAGGTCTTTAAAATAAGAGAAGACCAAATCTTTTAGGTTTTCTTAAACAATGTAGGGGTTTCTGGAGGTATCCAAGATTCTTAAATTTTTGTTTGCATTTCTTATGTATTGAATGCTTTTGTAAAAGAAGGTTGAATACAAGTCACCCTCTTTTAACCAATTAACTATTGTTTTTTTTATTCTTAAGAGGCAGTTATAGGCCTCTAGGGCTAATAAGTAGACATTTAGCTTGTTTCTCTCACATTTCCTCAGCTCTTTGTTTCATGGGTCCTTATAGTATTGAGATTGGATTGTATTTAGCTCAATTATATTTTCTACTACTGCTTTACTTATATTGTTTTTGAAGTGTCCCTTATATAGCTTTCTTAAATCTTCTTTGACGATTTTCAATTTGGAGGCTAGATTTTTTGCTTCCTACCCTTCAACCATAGCATTCAACACTTTCTTTATTATTACTTTATAGCCTTTAACCTCTATAGGAAGTTAAAGAACCTGAATTGAGTCTCAATTTCCTTATATGTTGCTCCACTCTAATTTCCAGTGAAGAATGGTCTGAAATACTTGGGTTGTTGAACCAACTTAAGCAATTAGGGAACTTTTCCATCCACTCTGAGTTGACTAGCCCTCTGTTTAGTTTCTTCATAACTTGATATTACCCTTATTGCTTGTTAGATCAGGTAAATAAGTTATCCTTATAACTAAGATCTATCATTCTAGATGAATTTAGGCAATCCTTAAGTTTTTTTTTAAAATCTATTTTCCTTGCCTTACCTTTAGTCCTTCCGGCTAGAAGGAGTTCAATATATAGTTGAAGTCTCCTAAGACAATCTATAGTTCCTTAATATTCTTCCCCACACTTACAATATCTCTATATAAAATGTCCGTTGGAATGCAGGATTATGAGCATGTATATAGGTGATATGGATTTCTTGTACAACAATGTAGAGAATATTTCTACATGTATGTACTAGTCAAATTACTAGGAATTAATGATTTTCACTACCTTAGGATTAGGCAAGTATAATTTTGCCTAGCCTATGGTGTGCACGATTTGTTAGAGTGCTTCATTAATTTCTTAGGAACTTTAGCCTTTTCTTCAAAACTGATTCGCTGATCTTGGTTAAGCAAGCCTATTAGAAATGGATTTTTTACCTTCAAAAAGTCCTTCATGTCTTACAAATTTTTTAAAGGCAATTTAAGTCCCTTATAGCTAGAAGTTTTTCATCTTCCCCTAATCTGTGGATAAATAATAAGCTAAGAGGTTTAACTTTCCTTTCAACTTCCATACATATTTTCGCAAATCATATTCTTTTCATTCTAGTCGTCTGTTCATCTAAGCTTAGTGGCTTCCTTATTACATTTGTTAGGTAGCTCAAAACCATGATTATCCAATATTCTAGTGATATATTGGGAAGCAAATCCATAATAGTATAGTCTTTAGAGCATCTTTGTTTAGAGCCATGTTGGGGTCCATTTCCTAATAAACATAGGCTTACCATCCAGTTCCATGGACCTAGTTCCATCATCTATCTCAATCCTTTAAAATCTCTGAATTTGAATAGAAAATACTCCTCTTATGATATGAAGATTTGTTCCAATCCAAAATTAGTCCATATGGTCTCAATCCAAGCTTTGATTGTTAGGTAGGAGGACCTTTTATCTAGAAATAACCCCACTATAGTATGGTCTTTCATTTTGTTACTCCAACTTGCAATATTTCCAAAAGGGCAGAGATAAATCGGGATTCTATTGTGAGTGAAATTTGAATTAGTTTGACTTTTAGCTCATTATCATTTGTTACTTATTTCTAGGATTTTAAAGGCCTGGGAGAGAACTAAGAGAGGTTGCTATCACCTGTTACTAGGAGACAGTTATAAAGGAATTGCTATTAGGAGATTGAAAATTTGATGAGCTAAGGAGTGTTCTGGAGGTGGGAGAGGAAAGAGAAAGTGTAAAGGGAAGAATGTCATTTTTAATCCTTTGACAAAGAGAGTTGAAATGGAATGGTGAAATAAGAGAAGGAGAAAACTATTGAAGCCTGATTTACAGGAGAGTAGAGAGAGTTAGAGGTAGGGAAAGAAAGAATGCTAGATTCAATGTTTATATAGAAGGGAGGTGAGTTGAGCTTGTGGGTGGCAATTGTTAATTTATGCCCTTGCAACTAATCGGTTGGTTGCCATTTGATGTATGACATTATTATTTAATTAGTGAGCAGTAAGTCTTTAACTTTATGTATTAAATTAATTACATTTTAAGTCTTAATACTAAAAGTAAAATCTTTTGAATAATTATTGTGTAATTGAAATTATAACGAGATCATAATTGTGAGATTCAATTTACATTTACGTATTGTTCCTAAATATTGCTAGTTGTAGTTTCATCAAGATGAGAAATTGTTGAAACGGTAAAGCTAGCACACATTATATTTTTTTCTTATGAAGAAAGTAATTGATCTCATAAATTGAACAATCATAAAACCATATATTTTGAATTATTCTAAGGTTTTTTTTCAATTTGTGGTAGAATATGCGAAGAAATTATGTTACATTCTATATAGAACATTAGATTGTTTCAAGATAAGAATTTAGGCACCAGGTAACCTTTTGAATAGGAAAAGAAAACAGAACTTTTTACTTTTACTTTACAGGTAAAAGACAGTAAAAGGACAAAAGAAGGGTGATAAGATCCATGTGGGACCGGTAGCCGGGAAATATTAAGACAAAGATATTAAGCACAGTCAATGCTCGAGCATCTCGCTCTTTACTCTTTCATGCTTTGTTCTCAAAAGACATAAACAGATAGAGAGGCAAGCACAAAACCTGAAGCCGAAAACGACCCTTGTTTCTTATATATATGATTATGTTATGTCCATTATACACAGAAAAGAGAGAGATCATTTCCTTTCCTTCTACAAAATCTCTGCAACACCCACTCCACTGCTCTCTTTGCTCTGTTTAAGTTTCTTCGGCCAGCCAAATTGGTGGTAAGTAAATGCAGGTAAAAGGAGACGCTTAAGCGTCTTTCTTAAGTAGTAGGTGGTCTGCAGGTCGTGGAGTCCTAGGAGAAATTTCATGTGAGTTCCTTCTCATTCCTTTCCTATTTTCTACCTGAGAATTCTGTACATATGCTTTTTCTTATCAATAAAAGGAATGGTTCAGACTTCGTTGAATTCTTATTTTGTCAAAACGTTTTACTTTTTGTGTTGGCTTGGGAATTTGATGACCTTGGCTTAAAGTTTTCTTTGTTGCATTTTTAATAAACGATCATGTCGCCTGAAAGTTCCCGTTAACTATGGATTAATCTACTTGGTTGTGATTGATGGTGAGGCCGACCTTTTACCAAAATGGCATTTATTTCAAAGTAGCGATTGACGTTAACTCTAATTTTCTGAGGGAAGAAGAAAATTTCTCAAATTAACATTGAAGAGAAATTACCTTATTTTTTTACCTTATCAGCGTGATACTTGCTCATTAGATTTAAGAAATTATCATAATCAGAATGATTGAATAAATCCGTCATTTCACAAGCATTGACACAGGTTTTGGTACCAATATTACAACATATTATTGAACTCTTTCTGATTGGGACAAGCTCTAATTTGAGGACTTAAAGTTGTGTCCTTCACTAATTGGTGTGATGCGGCTGAATGTAACTATTGTTTTTAATTTTCAACTGTTCTAATGGCATGACTACTGTTTTATGACATTGGGATCTGCTTTTTGAGATGTTAAAAAGGGTCGCTAAATGTCAAAGATGCCTACTGGAAAGACCAGATTGGGCCAGCTATGAAGCACTGGAATGCTGAAAACTATGAGTTTTACCTGTTTCAAATATTGTCTGAAAGATCTAAAATGCTAACATGTTGATCCTAACCCTCTGTTGTTGTTACTGTTCTTGATATGAGAGCATAATATCCATCTATGTGATGATCAAAATGATGTCACTTCTAACCTATTATTGTTGTAGATCTCAGAGACAAGCTTTTGGAGCAAACAAAAGCATCACTTATGGAGATGGAACACAACAGCGGAGTTACTTTACCAGTTTTAACTCCTTTATCCTTGAACTATGAAAGTTTTGACTTAAATGAATGGTTTGCTTCTTTCTGCAATGGGAATATCACAACCATAAACTGGGGCAGCTCCAATGGGCTGAAGGAAATAACTCAGTCTTCAATATGGCCTCTTGATTTCTCAGCTTTCACACCAGATGCTCAACAAGAAAGAATAAGCCCCTTTTCGGACACATTGTCTACTCCTAATCAATTGCATGCAGATTATATTGAAGCTCAAGCACACAGATCTATTAATTTTGGTACTCATTTCCTGCAACTACCTACACAATCTGCATTTGCTATTAACAAGCCAGATAGGAAAACTCCAGGGTTAAAAATGTGTAGCGATGATTGTTCTGTTATGACCTCAACACAGTTTCAAAGGCCATTGGAAATGGGGAGTCAAGAGTCTCCAAATGTATTTCTTAAAAGTGTAAGTACTCCACTATCTTGCAGGACCTCGCAAGGGGTCTCAACTTCAGCTTCTTTTAGTGAAACTGGAGAACTGGTTAATCTGGAAAAAGCTGTACAGCAAAAATTTAGAGGATCTATTGAAGATCAGAGATCTGTTTCCTTAATAAACGAGACTCTTGGTGAACTTCCGCAAAGAGAAACTAGCTTGGAGAGACTGCCTGAAGGTTTTGAACTATGTGATTTAACAACAGATATATCCTACTACAGTTCAATTGATGATCCTTCTGAGTGGTTTACTCCATCGCCAAGCATTAGTGGGATCAAAAACATGGGGATTGAGAATGTGTTGCAGTCAACAAGAGTTACTTCAACAACATCGCATGTGGTTGGAGATGTTTTACTGGACAATTTTTTCAAACATCCTGTTAATTCAGTGAAAAGTCCCATTGCCAATAGTACTTTTTCTGATGTACTTCAGAACTCTGTAATTGCTAATGGTGATGATAACCCATTAGAAGGTTTGGGACTGGAAGTTTGGTGTGGACAAGATGGGGGTTACTGCGAAAATTTTTTGAAGCCGGTGATGGGTTGTAATCTTTTAGATGTTAGCACAAGCGCTTCAAAAGGCACGCCAAAGTTGGATGCTGGTTCCATCCTTTGCCCAAGGAAAGGATTGTTCTCGGAGTTAGGAATTGAAGAGCTTCTAGATGGCGGTAGTAATTCTACTTGTGTTTCTAAATCTAGTACTAGTGATCAGGTATCTCCTGTCAAGAAAAGAAGAATTGGAACTCCAATGGCCATTGATAATCAAGTTCATTCAGTCTCTGTTTTGTGCTCTAGTGATATAACTAGGCATAATTTTGACAGCTTAGGCACAACAAAGGATCTCTCAAGGAAAGAGTTCTTTCCAAAGTCACAGGTTGGTTTATGGATTGATGATAGCTACAGCATCAGCACTCATAATACTGTTTTGGAGAGACCTAAGAAGCTTGAGGAGCAGGGAAAGGCCATGAAGAAAAGAGCTAGGCCTGGAGAAAGTAGTCGACCAAGGCCAAAAGATCGTCAACAGATTCAGGATCGCATCAAAGAGTTGAGAGGAATTATCCCTGACAGCACAAAGGTATGCAATCTTAAGTCTTTTCTTTTGAGGGGGGGAGTTATGAAATAAGCTGCTTCGGGATATCAGGAGTATTGAGGGTGCAATCTGATGTATTCGCATATTTTTCATATAATCAGTGTAGTATTGACTCTTTACTGGACCGCACCATCAAACACATGCTTTTCTTGCAAAGTGTAACAAAATGTGCAGATAAGCTGAAGCAAACTAATCAACCAAAGGTAAGGAGCTCTGTGGGTCTACTTTATGTTTTTCATTCTACTGAAGGAAACAAGCTTACATCTTGTGATCCTATTTGATAATCTTTTTTTACACATAGCTGTTCGGCCAGGAAAACATTACAGTTCTGGAAAATGACATGAAACGTAGTGCTGGTGCTATGTGGGCACTGGAAATCGGTGAACAAACCATGGCTTGCCCTGTTATAGTTGAAGAACTTGGTCCAGCTGGCCTAATTTTAATAGAGGTATAAAATACAGAATTTGAGAGTTCTTTCCTGCGTGCCTGTTATGGACCTTAACATCTGACTCCACTATATATATTTCCCTTTATTAATTTGCAGATGGTGTGTGAGGATCGGGGCCTTTTTCTTGAGATTGCAGATGCAATAAGAGACTTTGGTTTGAACATATGGCAGGGAGTTATGGAAACGAGAGAAGATAAAATATGGGCTCGCTTCATTGTTGAGGTATAAAAGACACTACCGAATATTGTTTGTGGACTTTATGAATTATTATTGTGCATAATAAGTGAGGTCACATGTTTTGCAGGCAAAGACTCAAGTAACAAGGGTTGAAATATTTTTGTCTCTTCTGGAGCTTTTGCATCAAACATCCACCAGTATGATGGATTCAACAAATTTGCCTACTGATGCTTTTAAAGGGAGGATTCCCTTGTTAAACAATTACCACCAATCAACATCACATTGTCCTACAACCATGGCTGAGAGACATCAATGATTGTCTTCTGAAACATCTTGAGCTTTCAATTCTTTGAGGAAATTGCTGTGATTGATGTTCTGACGTTGAGGAGCTAAGAAACAAGTAGTGGAAAGTCCAGTTACTGAAATTTATGCATAGGTTAGGATCTTGTGGAGCCTATCTACTAGAAAGATACAAAACTAACACGCATGCTTGTCCGCATTGCAGTTAGGGAGCTTGTTCTACTTCTGTAATGTACCTTGTTTCAGCCAAAACTTGTTTACATTGTGAAGTTGATAAACCAGGAAGTGATTAATTGCTGATATGATTCTTGCCATTCGATGTGTCAATGCAGACAAAAACTCTCCCCTTGAGTTTCAAGTTCATACATAGTGGTAAAATACAAATCATTACCCAAGAATTTTGGTAAGTGCAAGGGAATATTGGGTGTTCAAAAACAATCCAATTCCAATTGCGACGTACCCACAAAAAAAAGAAAAGAAAAGAAAATTAAGAGTTGTTGTCATGAAGTTATTCAGTTGTAGAATTTTCACCGTGCTAAGCTGCAAGCCCATTCGCTATTACTTTGGTTGTTGTGGCTGCTCAAGCGAATGTGGAATGCAACCTGCAAAGAATGAAAAGGACGTTCTTGTAGTTGATATCTATTATTATGTGAATTGGGAGTGCTGATTGCATTACAACCATCTCATGCATATAGACTCGGAAATTAGCTTCAATCATTCACCCTAATTTTCATATTAGCACACGCTTTCAGAGGTAAGTTCCATATATAAAGTGAAGACGTGAGATCATACCAAGGTAACCCATTTGAGCTAAATTCCCAGTTTCACCAAGAACAGAAGAATTGATGGGTTTTAATCAGGACAGATTTTATGAAAACAGATAAGTCGAAGAATCCAGCATCATAGATGTCGAAAATTTTAAATTAAGAACTTTTTTTTTACTGTAATTATACAAATTGAATCTTATAACATAAAAAAGTATCGTCCCCAAGAATTGGAGTAATCACTCAACAATTCTTGTGAACTTTGTTTTAGGTAAACATAAGATAAATCACTAAAAGTGACCGTGCAAGTCATTGTAAGCGTGTGGAGCTTTAAAGACATTGTTTATGGCCCTGTAAAGATACACGCCTATGTATGTTGACATACACAGATCGTGTAAGCTTTTGTGATCGTGTAAAGTCGCGATTAAGAAGTCCATAAGCTTTCAAATTGCAAATGAAACTTTCAATATGTGGAAACATAATCCTTTAGAAAACTTTTTCAAATCTGGTTCTGCCAGATTTTGGTTGAACTGTACGTTGCCGTTCGGATCCATTGGATTGACTGCTTTCCTTGGATGAGATACCTGCAAAACAAAGAAGGCATGTCGGGGGTTGTGTTCCGATTAGCCCCTCCGACGCTCAAGTCAGTCTTTTGGTGAAGGTGAGGCTGCTGAATATAGAGAAAACTAGGTTATGATTGCGTACCTTTGTTTCGGTAGAATTATACCTTATATATGGAGCAACAACTAGGTTTAGGTCTTTA
>JANZLX010000212.1:25195332-25209525 GCA_025531955.1 Erythroxylum orinocense
AACCTAGGTTAAATGATGCATCGTATGTGGTTATTGCTTTGATTAATCAGTTTTCCTAATTCATAATGCTACTACATAATTGAATTTGGAGATCGTATCCTAGGTGATTTGGTAGTTAGGTTTAATTAATGATCATATCTTGATTAAACACTACTTAAGGGAAAATTTGGGTTAATTATTAACACACGATTAATAGTTGCTAGGAGAGGTTTGAGAAAAACAAATTAATGAAATATGTTTAATTAGGGTATAGGCCGAGGTTGAACAAAAAAACCAGGTCTCCACTGAATTCCCAACTTTTGTCCTTTTTTACATGTTTTCTTTACATTGCTTTTGTTAATTATTTTAGCTGTATTTTATTTCCTTATTGCTAAAATCATAGCCCTAAACACCGATTAATTTCAATTCAACAACTATACACACACTCTCTGTGGGATTGACCTATACTCACCACTGCTATAGTAGTATTGTGATATCCTATTTTTCGGTATATTCTTAGGGTTTAACCCTAGATTAAGTATTGTATATACATGCATAACATTAGCATTCATATATGAATTTATATTTGAACACTTTATAAAGATAGCATATGCACTCAATTGACTTATTCCGAAGTATGAAAAATATTAAGTGATCATGATGTGAATTATGAATTAATGTGTTTTGAATTTTGGAATGATTGGATTTTAATTAGTAAATTGGGATTAAATGTTATTAATTGAGAGATTAATGGATTAAATGTACATTTGGTCAAAAAAAAGAGTCAAGTGGTAAGAAAAAAATTGATATATGGAAATTAGGATGATTAAGCCTAAAATTGAGTGACATTTGGCATAGTTAAATTAGTGACAAATGGACTAGTAATTAGATGACAATTGAATCAATTAGTATGTGACAAGTTGACCAATCTCGGAGTGACAGGTGGACTGATTAAAGGGTGACAAATGGTAGCATAATGAGTGGATTAGTGGCAGCATAATTGTTGAAAAAGTGGCTAGCATGCTTTAAGATATATGTCTTTGTAAGTTATTGGCACTTAGCATATTGATGTGGCAAATTCTGGCACCCAAGTTTCTACTTCCTTTCTTGTTTCCTTTACTGAAATTGCTCAAGCTTTCTCCTTTGTATTTTGCCTGAACCCTAGCCAAATTGCTGCACCAAAACTAGCTTTTTACCTTACACAAAATAGCCAAGAAAACCAGCTGAAAGGTACCTTCATCTTGCTGTCCAAAATTAGCATGTTTTCATCTTAAGTTTATGATGAATTTTGCTTGCATGGAGACTTCATTTATTCTAAAGTTTGAGTTGAATTGAAAGCATAACAAGTAAGTGAAAATGTGATTTTTATGGCATGCCAAATGACATAAGAATGATGCTTGAATTCGAGTGAAATGCATGTGTTATTGGTGAAGATATATGCTGGAAAATGTTGCATGAACTTGAAAGTTTTTTTATTTTGTTTTTAGTTTATGAAAACTGTGGGATATAGATTGATTTATGGATGAATTAGGTCTGGAATTGAAGTATAATTAAGGTGGATTTGTGCCAAAGAAAGATGTTAATTTGATGCTCTTGAATTGGGAAAGAACTAGGACTATATGCATAATAATGTAAAAGTTTTTGGTTTGATAATTTGTGAGTTGTTAATTGAATAATTTTGAACTAGAATAAGAGATGCTATTGATGGGGAATTGGAGTATGATTCAGGCCTAATAGAGGTATAATTGATGAACTATAAAGAGGCTATTTTAATTTTGGTATAGAGTGTTAAAAAAATCTGAAAAAGTTAAAGAAGAATTGCTAGAATATGTTAGTTGTGATGTTTTTACTAAACATTCATCAGTATTTTGACCATAAATTGATCTGTAGACATCTAAATGGGACCATTTTAAGTTTAGATTAAACTAGAGACATATTGATATATTTTTCATAAAGGAATCAAATTTTAATTCTATCTATAAGATGTTAACAATTTGGCTTGAAGTTGAGTTTTTGGATTTTATCACTGTCTGAGAATAGTTTGTATAATTTTAGGTATAACTTACAGAATGCTGAATCAAATTGTATTACCTTTAGTTAATTAGAAAGTTAAGACATATGGAAACATTTTTGTAGAAGAATTTATTGCCTAGTTACTTCATTTTTCTTATCAAAATAGCCATGAAAAACTAACCACAAACCTATCTTAAGAAAATCTGAAAATTGATGAAGGAATTGGATGGGAACTTTTGGACAACCCATCCCATGATTGTGGGAAGCCATGTACGATTGTGGAAATTGCATGGAAGTAAATAAAATGTTTTTTTGTGTGATTCTTGAACCAATTAAGGATAAGGTATATTTTTTTTGGTCGAAAAGGATAAGGTATTTGCATTTGGACTTGATTAAGGTTTTAAAAAAACATAATTTGATGCTGGAAAAGTTGGTTAAATGTGTGATAAGTTTTGATTAATAATTGATGTTATACTTCCATGAAAAGAATGTTGGATAATAATGTATCTAAGTTTGGAATGAAGGAGTGTTAAAGGAATGAAGATATTCATATGAATGCAGATGTATTCCAAAGGATATTAGTAATGCATTAAGAATGTATGAGAATTGTGAATTTTGTGAAATATTTGTAATGGTAAAAAAGAGTTAGTCAATGTATGGTTAATGAATGGAGCATGATCAAGTATACTTAAGTTATTAATCTAAATGCAAACAAGACATATCCAAGTGACAATTTGTGAATGATTATGAATTATGATTAAGGAAACATACCCGGGATAGTCATTGGGCATGCATTGAACATGACATATGTATATATGTGTAAAAATGAATAAGTATTTTATTGATTGACTTTGTAATGTGAATTATGTGTGAATTGTCTGATTTTAGATGCTCCAGTCGGATGCTAGTCAGACATTGCCAGACCATCCAGGAAATAGTATAAATTGGAGCGTACTGTGAGCCAACTTAGATGATCTTCCTAAGATTGATTTATTCTAGTTAACTTCTAATTATTGAACTATTTGTGATTTGTATGTGAATTCCAGAATTTAATGGTCCAAGGAGTTTGATATTTGGGAATGTATTGGAAGTGTTCTGTTTGCATCTGAAATTTGAATGATATCTGTTTGCAACTAAATTTTGAATGATTGTAAAATACTCAATGAAAGTTAAATGATGAACTAAGGTCCGATGAATATAAGATTATGTATGTGCATCATAAATGAATGCTATTTATGTCATATTTTGTTATTTGATGCATTTCATAAAATGCATGTTCAGATAAAGGCGTTTTGATTAGAGTAGTTGATCTGAAAGAGTTTTAAGCTTAGAATTCTACACGTAGAGCTTTACTCCGTGATTTCTGTATCTGAATGAGCCTAATGGGCCGATACCTGTATCTGTATCTGAAAGGCGCTCGGTCACAACAAAGAATAATGAATCTAGAGTCTCATATGCATATGCATTTGTATATTTATGATTATGAAATATATGATTACGAAATCTTTTATGAAATTGTGATGATAAAGTGATATGCCATGATAATGTGATTGATTGAGTTATACATGTTCTAAAAGAATGGATGTGGAATGTGTGTCATTCAATATGTCTTATTGAGATGGAAAATGTTTATGAAAATGGTTGGTTGTGTGATATTTGTGTATTTGACCTGAGTGAGATCATCAATGATGGTTCACTCATTGAGTTCGCAAAACTCATCAAAAATTGCAACGTGAATGTTTAGGTACGAGATTAGAGACCTAGTTCCTAAGATTTTCTAAAGGAACATTTTGGATTAATATATGGCTTAAAGGTCTGTTAGTTGACATCAGAGGAGTTATAGATTGTATTTTGTAGTTTCTTTGACATATAGAACTTTTGTATAAAGGATTGTAAACTTTCTCATATTTGGTAATGTAAATATTTGTTTCAATGACTACAATGTAAACTTTTGTCAATGAATGAAATGAAGTGTTAAGGTTTTAATTATTGCATATTCTTTATAATGCCATTTAAGAGATCATGTTTGCTCTAACATACCATTGTAATAGGATATGTACTTGAATGTCCTCCGGATGTTTGGGTATATACTCTATGGCAGTGGGATATTACTAGTATTTTAGTTTTTATTTTAACTAGTGTTATGACGCGTTGTCAATTGTGGTGTTGTTGCCGGAAGTGTGATGTTTTAGTTTTTATTTATGATTTTAATTGTAGTTTTGTATATATTTGTTCGTAATTGGTTTCTTTTCAGTTATTTCATGATCCCTTCATTTTTTTTGTTTCGTGTTTGTGAAATTTTTTTAAAACATTCATGGATGGAAGTAATTTTTTGATTAATTCTTATTCTCAATCTTATAACTAATGTTGGAGTGATCAACCTAACTTTAGTTATGGATGGGATAATCAACAAAGTTACTTCCATGATAGTTTGCAGGATGCACAAAAATTTTTGTATAGATCAGAAGTTTCTTATCACAATTCGGTACATCTCTGGACTACTATATCAAGACTTGTAATGCTAACAATGTTCAATCTCAACAGGGTATGCAGTAGCTTCAAAAGAGTATATAGTAGACCCAATAAGATATCCAACAATTCTAGCAGGATGAAAGGCAATTTTGGTCTAGTTTCTAAAATTGGGAGAGCCACCAAAAATTAGATACATCCTTGGAAGAATTAGTTAATAATGTCACTGCTAACACTTCGCAATTTCAGTAGGATGTGAAATGGTTCCAGCAAGATGTATTGCCTCGATGGGGAGATATCAATCATTTGGTGCAGAAACCTTACGGAGTGATGAGGAGCATGAGAATTTTGAGAGCAATACTCAAGGAATGGCTTGTTTCGAAGAAGTTGAGACAGAGCTTTAAGCAGAGTATGATACATCATTTGGCTCCGAGGTAAGTACTGAGTCTGTGATTATTTTTAAGACTAACCCTTCACATTTACCTAACAAGTTGGAAGAATTAAATGAAGAAGAAAAAGGCGAAGAGTTAGTTGAATTATTTCAAGAGAGTTAGGACTCAATAGAGATCAAGAATCTGAAGATAGGGAAGACGCTAAAGGTGAACGATTATCAACCAAGGCTCTATCTGGAAGAACCTCACGTGGAGGAACCGCATGTGCCACTAGAAGATCATAATTTTGTCACGTGAGGAGAAAAAGGAGTCTAGCCAACGACTGTAAACAAAGACGCTTCTTGAGAGGCAACCCAAGGAAAGTAAATTTCTTTTCGTTTCTTTTTCATATTACTTTTTTATGCATGTGTGTTTTTGAATTTGTTTGTTTTACTATTTTCAATCAAATTGAGAGAAAGAATAAAATAACAAAACAAACATTTTCTATTTTTGTTGATTCTAGTACTATATAGTCATGATTAAAGTGTGAATTGATTGGAGAATTTCATGGCAACTTTAGCATGTACTTTTACTTTTATGATTGGTCGATGTGCATCATCATTATAGGAGTAGTGACTAGTAGTAGACAAAGCTGGTGAGATTTTGAGCCTTATTAGACTGACACATTCATATCAATGTCATTTTCTTTTGATAATGTGTGACCTTCATGATATGTATATCTTGATTTTGCCTTGAATTTCTATTTGAGACCAAATTTTTATCACATGGATATGATTAGGCATTCTTTGCTTTTCCGAACTACATTAGCCAAATAGTCTATCCATTATATGATTTTCCTTTTTGATAAACCCCTTGAGCTTTATTTTCCTTTTCTTTGTGTATTAGCTACATTACATGCCTTAACCTAACCATATGTTCTTCGCAAGTCTTAAAGCTAGTGGAACATTTGTTGATTGTTGAGTTTATGTATATACAAAAGTATAAGTGTGGGGGTATGCATATGTGTGGGTTGAATGTTAGGATGTTATTTTATGCCTTATCATTGTAATGCCTATGTTGATGTAGTATATTTTAATTTTTATGAGAGAAAATAAAAGAAGAAAAAAAAAGAAAGAAAGAGAAAGAGAAAGAGAAAGAGAAAGAATTTTTTTAAAAATAAATATATCAAGGAGGAAGTGCATATATGATTTGAAAGGTTATTCATACTTAATGCACCCTCCTAAAGTTGTATTGAATGGGTTACTTGAGTATGTTGAATATGAGGTAAATGCTGGCTTGGAAGGGTCACTTTTTATGGTTTCAATATAATGCCAACCATTGTATGAGTGATCCCTTTGGATTGGTATATACTTCATGTGGTTTGTGTATGTGAGCTCGAGTTTGAGTTGTGAAACTTGTTTTTTGCATTCATCATAGTTGATGTACACAATTGTGAGTGAATCTTGGATTTTTCACTTGATAGTACATTGAGTGATGCTTGTTTCACTAGCTTTAATGACTTTGAAGTCACTTAACTCAAATACATCTCACCTTACTTTTGCCTATATTACAACCTTGAAAAATCCTTTGATCCATGGTTTTGCATGTGAATTTTAGTGGTGGAGAAATGAAATGATATGCAAAGTTATGGATTGTCCTGATCATGAATGGTATTGAGTGTACCTATAGATATATTTTAGTTAAACACATTTTTCGAATATACCATTGCTTAGTTTTTTGAAGATGATGAATGTTGATTGATCATGAGTAAAAGCTTGGAATGTTAACTTCTTGCTATGATTTTTGAAAGTCATTTATCTTTGTTTATGATTATGTATTTTTGGAATATATGGGAAATGAGTTAATGTTTTTGGGTCTATGATCTTAATTTTGATGTTTTGCCCAAGGACGGCCAAAAGCTAAGTGTGGGGGAAATTGTTATGTGCTTAATTGATTATTTAATTATTTCATAACACTTAGCGATTAATGACATTAAATTGCTTAAGATACTCACTTTGACTTATATATGATTTTAGGCACAATTCAGAAGCAAAGAAGTTAAAGTGAGTCGAAAGCACAATATTTGGGTCATTTTTCGAAGATGAATTTTCACTTTTCTTCATAGAGTAAGAAAGAAGAAGACAAGAAAAATAAAAAGGCAAAGCAGTCACTCACGACATCCATGCAAGATAGTGATTTAATTGACAACATATGTTGGAAGCATAAGAAAGTAGAAAATCATCACTCACGTGCATGTTTTTGCATGCAAGAATGTGAATTAATGGCAGCACCAAGGAGTAGTCCATGAGCAAAGTACACAGCAGATTGCAACACAAGGTGAAGAAAAAGGCAAAAATAGTAAAGCAAGATGAAGAAAACACTATTTATATGAATAGCGTAATTGTTATTTATGTTTCACACAAATGACCAAGATAAAAAATGTAGCATGAAGGAGTAAATAACACGACGATGCACAACTAGGAAGGAGCACCAAATGATGTAGTGGAGGTGGGCGTATAACCAAGCTAGCAAGGAGCAGCAAAACGCACAACCCAAAGGGGAAATAAAGCAAGAGTATCTAGGGTTTTAAATAAGTGAACAATGAAGTGGACCAAAAACTAATTAGAAAAAAGAAGAGAGTGGAAGCGCAGTAAAGAGTTATAGGTGGTCTTCGGTGGGGGTTATTCAATGGGCCTAAAGCATTTTTTTGGGAGAGACCCATAAAGGGCTAGACGTCTCGATGACAGTTCAGAGGTGACATCATCACCGATAACCCGGGTTAAGTGTATTTCATTGTTTTTGTTGTTTCTTTCTCTCATTAGAAATTGATTATGTTATCCTATGTTAATTGATTTAGGTTTTGCGTGTGGATAATTGTATTCTCGTTATTGTTATTTATGTGTATGAACCCATTGGTTATTTTGAAAAGATTTAAAATCATTTATTTGCAAACCTATTGCTAGAATTTTGATATAAACCGTAATTGTTAAGTTGAAATTTACATGTAGCGACTAACGTTTTGTAATCATTAGGGATAATATAACCTATGTTAAATGACACATTGTATGTGGTTATTGCCTTGATTTATCAGTTTCCTAGTTCGTAATGCTACTACCCAATTAAATCTAGAGATCGTATCCTAGGTTATTCGGTAATTAGGTTTAATTAACGATCATATCTTGATTAAACACTATCTAAGGGAAAACTCGGGTTAATTATTAACCCATGATTAATAGTTGCTATGAGAGGTTTGAGAACAACAAATTAATGAAATATGTTTAATTAGGGTGTAGGTCGAGATTGAACTAAAGAATTGGGTCCCTACTTAATTACCCACTTTTGTAATTTTTTTACATGTTTTTTTCACATTGCTTTTGTTAGTTATTTTAGCTTTATTTCACTTTCTTATTTCTACAACCAAGCCTGCTAACCTAAACATTGATTAATTTTAGTTCAACAACTTTACACACTCTCTCTGTGGGTTCGACCTAGACTTACCACTATTATAGTAATAATCTAGTTTTTATTTTGACTAGCATTACGACACGTTGTCAATAATCACTACATTGATCTGGTGTGGAGCGTGGTGTATTGTGTCGAGGATTGAAGAACAGCTGCAAGGAAAAAAGATAGAAGAAACGAGAGAGTAGGCTTGTGAACACAAAGAAAACAAGCTAAGTTAAGGTTCATTAAGAAAATTAACAACAAACAGATAATTGAAAAAAAAACATAATTAAATGGGTTGCTTCTTTAATTTCTTGTAGCTGGACGTGTCAATGGTCGTGCTCAAGGTAGGTCGCTCAAAGTGATTGATTCCACCATTTCCTCCTTTTCATGTGGATCCGTCTCCAAGAATTTTTCAAACACTTCCTTAGTTGCATCCACTAGCAATTGGCAACATTCATCACTCTCCATAACCCAATCCAACTTATTTCCTTCTTCTTCATACAAGCGAAAATCACAATATGCAGTAAAAAAAGAGCAGTATTCAAAAATGGTAGTAGTAGAAATAGGTTCAACATTAAATATTGAAAATTCTACTACTTCTCCTCAAACAATCATGCTCAGTTTCCCATTCTTTACATCAATCAAGGTATTGGTAGTGGCTATAAAAGGTCTCCCTAGGAGTATGGTGTGCTCCTTCCCTTATTGTTTAACCTCCCCCATGTCTAGGGCCACAAAGTCTACAAGAACAATTAATCCTATAACTTTCACTAACACATCGTCCATTATTCATTTCGGATAATGGAATGACCTATCAGCTAATTGTAAGCACATATTGGTAGGTTTTAACTGTCTTAGATCCAGTTTCTCATAAATAGAGTGGGGCATAAGGTTTATAATTGCTCCAAGATCAAGCATACCCTTAACCTCATCCCTATTACCCATTGATAACTTTCATAATAAAATGTCCTAGGTCTTTCAGTTTGGGGAATAAATGCTACTACAGAATTACACTTGTTACTTCGAAAGCAACACCTTTTCTTTAGGCTCAAACTTTTGTTTCTTAGTGCTTAGTTCCTTAAGGAACTTGACATAAGTCGAAGTATTCCTAATCACATCTAACAAGGGAAAAATAACATTGACCTTATAAAGCATGCTGTATAGATAGGAAAACTGCTCATCTTGTTTCAATTTCTTAAGGCAACTTGGATATGGAATTGGTGGTCGATAAGGATCCATCACCTTGTGCAATTTTTTCCTTCATTGTTTTTGGAGTCATGCTTAAGTTGTTCACCCTTTTAAATGTGACTTGAAGGGTTTCTCTCATTGCTTTTCTCATTTTGCTCATCTTCTTCTTGGGTGAAGCTTTCCTTTTCTTAATTTCAGCATCAAACGGGTTTGGCCCAAGTAGTGGTGCTTTAGCTAACCTTACTAGCTCATAAGGAAACTCAACATGATTGTCAATCATTTTACCACTTTTCAATATAATAATTGTTTGGGCTTGCTCAGGTTGATTAGGCAACTTCCCTTTTATGATTATTCTACATTTGAGCAGCGAGTTGCCCTCCTTGGGTCTCAATCCTCTTCATAGATGCCTCCAAAGAATCGAACCTCTTGTTGTCCATTTCTTGATTTTAGGTTATAACCTGAATAAACACATTCAAACTCTCCTCCAAAGAAGGCTTGTTTAGTGGGTTTTGAAGTGAGGATTGCCTTTTAGCCTTTGAAAATTCTGATATTGTAGTTGGGGTTACATCGATGGATTGTTGGTCTTCCAAGAGAAATTGTGGTGGTTCTCAAACCAAAGATGTAATTGTTTAAGTATGGATCATTTCCCTCCCTTGGTTGAAAACTGTTACGAGAGTTAACTTATTCTTCCCCATCGGTCAAAGGTTCGTAAGAATACGAACAAACATTAGCTCCAAATTCAAAAGTTCCACTTATACCACACACCTCTTAATTTGGATTGTTTTGTGGTAGTCTTATAGTTAACATCTTCACATGCCTCATCAACTCAGCTAACTGCATAGACAATTCTTGATTCAAGCTCACTTCATGAACTCCAGCTCTTCTTCCCCTATTGATCTTTTGTTAAGAATTGGCCCCCAACTTTTCGAAGGTTTCATATGTTTCTTCGGTTGTCTTATCTCCTACAACTCCTTCTATTGTATTGTCCACCGTGTACTGGCACTGCTGTGTCATTACTTTAGCATGTGATGTGGAAAATGATGGTGTGGATATTATATCAACAAAAGCTTAAAGCATTCCCACACCTCATGGAATGGCTCTCCCTCCATATAAGTGAAGGTAGCTATGTTGGTTTGCAACTTAGATGTCTTTTTAAGGGAATAAAATTTCCAATGAATTTGTTGTACACCTTTTCCCATGTAGTCAATAAAGTTGGTGGAAGGGTCACTAGCCACACCTTAGCCTGATCCTTCAATATGTATGGGAAGCACTTTATCTTGAGTTGATCCTTATTTAGGCCATCCAAAGGGAATGTTTGGAGAGTGATATAGAATTCTTGAATGAAATTTAAAGGGTCTTCATTGGTAAAACCCCTAGAATGATGCCAGCATGTTATAATGGATGCTCTTCAATTCATAGGACATATGCACGAAGTGGTAGTACCTATTATAAGTCTAGCATACTCCTTCATCAATAACTGCCTTTCACCATATTTTGGTTATTGATTTGACCTTCTCTCTTGGGTTCCTCATAATCGTCTTCACACTCCCTTTGAAACCATCATATACGATGTATGTTATCAATAAAAGGGACGGGTTCTTTATCTAAAGATCTCCTTCCAAGCATAAACTAAACAAGTGCACTTCCTAGAGTCCTCTTACCTAACTTAAACTAACTAGAAGTAGTGCCAAATTAAGAACAAAAATTAAACAAAAAGACATAACATAATTAATTAATAACAAAAATTAAATAAATAAAACAACACAATAAAACATGTATGCATGAACAAACAAACATAATCAAAATCACTTAAGCAAATAAAAACAATCACAATTAATTTAATTTCAAAACACTAAACCTCCCCCACAATGGCGCCGAAAACTTGTTACCCAAAAAGTTCTAAAAATACCTAGGCTATCTTATTCGCAAGTATACAATGTAGTTATAGTTGATTACCCAGGGTCGTCTCCTATAAAGGTGAAATTGGTTCATTTATATCAAAAAAAATAAAAACAAATGCAATCCTAAACATTCTATCATAATTTGTTGAGTTAAGGCTTTAAGCAAAATTACAAATTAGTCTGAAAAGTAAACTGAATCGATCAGAAGAAAAAACTAGTAAAAATTGAAGTGGAAGACTCTTGACAATTAATTTCACTAATTTAATCTCCTATACATGATCAAGGGAAATAATTAGTTAATTGTCTTACTAAAATTAACAGCTGGATTCTATGATCAACTCAAATAATAGACTAAATCTAGCTTTTGCATTTGACAAGTTATTATCCGAATTAATTATGGAAACCTTACTATTAATTACCACTTAAGTTAATATATTTCTAATTCATAACCTAAGCATCTATAGTTTCTAGTTCCATATTAAACTCTCCTCTCAGTCCTTCGTTTAATACTAAAATGATGCAAAATTTGGTCATGCTATTACATCCATTCTACTCAGAAACTACAGCAATAAGACAACAAAACTATAACTCAATCATGCATAGTTGACTAAAAGAGCTATATTAATTCTCAAGAAAAGAGATCAACCCATCATGGATGTCATAATATTCATCATCATTAAACACTTCAATCCCATCTTTATCAGTATAATTGAAGTATTTAAGCATGAAACCAAGTAAATAACTAAGATAAACTGTTAAAAGCTATAGAGTATGGGTTCGGTTAAGCTAACAAAATAAGAAATCTAGTAAACAACTGAGAACAATGCAACAAATAAGGAATAGAGTAAGCAAACAAAGGTTGTCATATAAATGAGTCGTGGTGGTCTCTTGCAACTGCAATCTTTCTGCATTAGCTTTCGCCTTCTGCTTCTAGTTGATGCTCACCAATACAATTGAATGCTCCCACTGCCTTAACCTTTGTTGTTCTTCTTCTTCACCGAATGTAGCGCCCCCTTACCGTAGGGTACCCATCGGAACACCCGTAGGTCATTCCGGTACATATCTTGCGATAAGAGAACACTACAGACAAACACCACTATACTCCACATGGCATCACAATAATAAAATATTAATAAAAAATTGGCAACTTTTTTTTAAAAACCAAACTGTTTCCATTGCATATCATCAAACTCAGTCATTTACAAACTGTTTGTTTCATCTGACTGTACAATCCTCCAAACACTTTACCCAACGTACTATACAATAAGACAACAGTATCAGTTCTAACTAGAAATCCCCAAAAGAAATCCCAGCTGACCGACCTTTGAGCTATAGCCTCTCTCGCCAATCCAATGAATGCGGCTCTACAGTCTCTCAGGAGCTATCAGTCTAATCTCAATCCTGGAAAATAGATTGCAATTTTGGATGAGTTTGCGAACTCAATAAGGAATCATCATCGATGGTTCATCCAATTCATGCATCACATAAACAATTTACAGTAATAATACAGTCACAGTAATAATACAGTCAGCAGTATCATATCATCATAAACAACAAAAAGGCATTTCAGGTATTCAGTTATTCAGTCCAGTATGTATGCAATGCATATGTGACACTTTTTTATTTTTATTTCAGTGTTGTGACCGAGCACTTATACAGTAAACAGTAAGTAGTAGATGCGTCTAGGGAGTAGGATTATCTCCCTTCGAGCTCGAGGCTCGTTTTCAGTATCAGTGGCGACTCTGGTCATAACTATTCTTATCCGTTTAAAAGTTTATGCATTTGTGTATGAAATGCATATGCTCAATTTAACAGTCAATAACAGTCAGTGAATCAATCACAGTAATAACAAACAAGTAACAATTAACACATCAAGACACTTCTATGTCATAATACTCAATACATCGGGCCCTCCGCCCGGAATCCATAGGCAGTGAACAAACGCAATCCTGATCCCACCATTATTCCCACATTAGACATATAATAATTGAATGAACCATCTAGGTCACTCACCTATTACTTCCAAGTTAATACCGGGAAGCCTCTGCAACGTCGGAGAATCGACGCTCCAAATGTACCTCTATAATAGTCAGAGAATAAAAACATTACTAATTATCCAATTACTGATGCACATGTAACAATTAGAAGATGTACAATGCATATTCACGATATTCCCGGCCTTAATCCAATATTTTTTATTATAAAAATCTGTATAAAAATTAGAAATCTAATGACAATGACGGTACTCAATTCGGACCTCTATAGGTCCAAAAATAAAGAAAACAGTAACCAAAGAATCCTTACCTGGACACACGTCAATTTCCCGTCCAAAAATTTCCAATTTCTAATAAAATGAAATTTAATATTCTATGAATCCGATGCCTCAAGAATAAGGTCAATCGGACGTCGGACGGACAAGATATGAGTGAAGGAAGCTAAAAATATTTTTTTAAAAAAAGAAAAACCAATCTCGCACTCGCGAGGCGTCGCCCTCGTGAGTAGGCGCCGAAAACGGTGAGGTCACACTCGCGATGCGACCGCCGGCTAAAACTAGCCGCTCGCGACCGCGACCGGCTCGCACCTGCTAGCCGTTACTCAAACCGATCAGTTCGCGATCGCGAGATGCTCGCGACCGCGAGCCACTGCCCTCTTCCTTTACCTTTTTCCCATTTTTTTCAAACCGAATTTCAATCACCCATAACTCTATGTATACATTTCAGAAAATTACAAACTATATCTCGTTGGAAAGAGCATGAAAAACTCTACAAGTTTCATAAAGACCATAAAAATCAATTTCACCCCTAAGGGTGTCAAAAATCCAATCGAAG
>JANZLX010000212.1:25221978-25243512 GCA_025531955.1 Erythroxylum orinocense
ATAATAATAATAATAATAATAATAAATAAATAAATAAATAAATACATAAATATCAGTAATTATAATATTTATAATAAAATTAATAATAATAATAATAATAATAACAATAATAAGAAGAAAATTTATTATTATAATAATAATAATACTACTAATAATAATAATAAGAAGAAAAACAAGAATTAATAATAATAAGAAGAAGAAGAATGTAATTAGTAGGAAGTATAAATAATATTTTAGTCTTTTTGTTAATTATTTTTTTATTATTCTAAATTTATATTTTTAAACCAAAATTATTTATACTTTTATTAAAAACTTGTTTTTTTATTAAAAACTTTTAAAAATAAACTAAACTAAATAAAATCTTCTTTTTTTTCGTCATCTATTCTATTCCAAAAACTAACAACTTTATGTATTTTAGCTGCATCTAAATCAGCATCTGTCTAGAATTTCACTCCATTTAAAACATTCTCGTCATAAGTTAACGCTATTCCTTTAAATAACACATCTTTTTCTAAATTCCGCCCTGCGCTGCCTCGACAAGACTACAACAGTACAACATAATCAATCTCCTCTATAAAGTAAATAACCATCTCTGCTTTGTTTTTTTTTAAAGAAAAACGAACCATCTCTGCTTGAAATTAGGGTTTCTTTTTCTTTTTTGTTCTCACTCAATTTATCAGTAAATTCTTAAGAGGAGGATGCGGATATGGATGAGACTACGCCCGGTATGAACATACGTATTTCGAATCACCGCCGGAATTTTGACCCGGAATCCCCTATGGGCCTTTTCTCCGTACTCGGTTGCCAATTTAGATTCCGATCGGCTCTCGATTCCTATTCTGTTGCCTGCGAGGGTTTCTCCGAGCAACTTCCACATCAGCTTCAATTCTGTACTTTCTTTCCTGTCAACGCAGAAATCAAATCGCTTTGATACTGGGCTTTGGGCTTCCCTCTTCTTTCTCGCTTTTTTCCCCCTTTCTTTGTTGTTGTTAATTGATCTTGGTGGTTTTTGAGTCTCCCTGTTCATCAATTTTGGGAAGTTACTTTTTGTCAACTGTTTTGTTTTCGATTCCTCAATTTTGGAGTCGGATTTGTGAATATGGATTTCGTTTCTGTGGATGATGAGTTCGCTGAGAAAGATCCAACGGGTCGCTACGTACGGGTATGAATTCTTTGCTGTTATATAATCGTGTTTTATGAATATTAATTGTTTGTGGCCATTCTTCTGATAGATGGTAATTTGAATCTTCTAATTATGTGGATATATTTTTTTGCTTAGTATCCAAATGTTAAAAAACTCATTATCATTTTCTGATAAACTTTTGTGAAACTATGATCATTACATGTCAGTCTGATGGTTATACTTCTTTTTTTTACTTTTCCTTAGTGCAAATAGATAAGGCTTTGATTTTCTTTCTTGGGGTTCTTCTGGTGCTATAGAAATACTATATCGTGCGCCTTTATATATATATATATATATGTGGAGTATATTTCTACCCAAAAAGAAAGTGCAAATAGATGAGGCTTTGATTTTCTTTCTTGGGGTTCTTCTGGTGCTATAGAAATACTATATTGTGCGGCTTTTGCCCGTTTCTCTGTGCAAGTATTGAAAGGATTGCTCTGGAAGGGGAGAAATGACAGTCAATTTGAGCTAGGAAAAATTTAAAGTTTTGATTGTTTTACCGAATAGAGTTATTTGCTGGACCGAATTAAGTGATATAATTAATTTTTGATACCTTTGTTTTTGTTCCTCAGTCTGATGAAATGCTGGGGAAAGGAGCATTTAAGACTGTGTATGGATCTGTAACCTATCTTTGTTAGTTTAATTTTTTGGTCATTATAAGTGGAAGATTCTTCATTATTGTTAATAGCCAATGCCGATGCTTTGGTTTGCCTTCTGTTATAATTAGGTACAAGGCATTTGATGAGGTTGATGGAATTGAGGTTGCTTGGAACCAAATGAATATTGAAGATGTTTTGCAGTCACCAGAACAGCTAGAAAGATTGTATTCAGAAGTCCATCTATTGAAATCATTGAAACATGAAAACATTATTAAATTCTATAATTCTTGGGTGGATGAAAAAAACAAGACCATCAACATGATAACAGAGTTGTTCACTTCTGGGAGTTTGAGGCGGTGAGTTAGATTTCATTCTTCTGATGTACGACTGCAACCTGACTTTTCTTTTTTTTTTGGGAATTTTTGTCTACTTTTCACACTGACATTTGTGGTTTATTTTGATTTTGATCCAGATATTGCAAGAAACATAAGAATGTGGATATGAAGGCCATTAAGAGTTGGGCTAGACAGATCCTTCAAGGTTTACATTACTTGCATAGTCACAACCCTCCAATTATTCATCGTGATTTGAAATGTGACAATGTGTTTGTTAATGGAAACAATGGAGAAGTTAAAATTGGGGATCTTGGATTAGCAATTGTGATGCAACAACCTAATGCCCACAGTGTGATAGGTATTAGCTTCAAGTCCTTTAGAACTACGTTAACACAGTCAAAACATCTTAAGTTTCTGCAGACTTGTAATTTCTATTGTTCTGCAGGGACTCCTGAGTTCATGGCCCCAGAGCTCTATGATGAGGAATACAATGAACTTGTTGACATTTATTCTTTTGGCTTGTGCATATTGGAGATGGTCACTTGTGAATTACCATATACTGAATGCAGAAACCCGGCACAGATTTATAAGAAAGTTACATCTGTGAGTTCAAGGAGATCTTTGTTATTTGATTAATTTGTTTGATTGTTATATTGACTAATAATTCTGTTTCCTCTTTTTAACTGGTTACAGGGCATAAAGCCTGCTTCCCTCAGTAAAGTGAATGAGCCTGAAGTTAAGCAATTGATTGAGAAGTGTCTGGTTCCTGCATCGATGAGATTGTCTGCCATTGAGCTATTGAAAGATCCATTTCTAGCTACCGAAAATCCAAAGGAACTTGTTTCTGATTCCATGAGTTTACCGATATCTACACCCAAACCAATCAACTGGTCGCAATCAGATTGCCAACCCATGGATGTTGACAATACCAAAAAGGTACTTCCTTGTACAAAAAGTATCAATGAAGAACTGCATGTTTCAACTCTAGAACTTTGGGGCTGCAGTGAGAACAATGAATTCGAGCTAACAGGGGACAAAAATGTTGATAATACAATCTCATTGACATTGCGCATTGCTGACCCATCTGGTTAGTAGAGCTACCGTTGTTTCTATCATTTTCTGCAATTGAAACCTATGATGAGTTATTAATGTTGCAGGTCGAGCTAGGAACATCCATTTCACTTTTTATCTAGATTCAGATACCACCATTGCAATTGCTGAGGAGATGGTTGAAGAACTTGATTTGTCAAAGGAAGATGTTTCTTTTGTTGCAGAATTGACTGATAGCTTGATACGAAAGCTTGTTCCTGGCTGGAACTCTTCATGTCTAACTACATCAGTTGCAGGAAGTTCTCCTGGACTGGATATTGATCCAACATCCCTGACAGTTGGCAGACATGGTTTCTTACGGTTGGTTAATGGAAATGATGAACAAGGATCAGTGAATTGGGATATGTCTGCAGAGACAGCTGACTCTAATAGTGGTGGAAACGAGCCTTTGGGTTGTTCTGATTATAGTTCTGAATTGTGTACATATGATTTAGCTTCGGATGCTGGGTTACTTGATGATGCATGTAAACATATCAAATTCACAAAAGATTCTGGTATGTTTACAAATGTTAGCTTGTCCAGCATTTGTTCTCTTTCCATGGTGAATCAGCAAGATGAGCTAAAGCTGGAGCTCGATGCTATAGATGCTCGATATAATCTCTGTTTCCAAGAACTTCTGAGGATGAGAGAGGAAGCAATAGAGAATGCTAAAGAGAGGTGGATGATGAAGAAAAGAGATTACCTGTAATCTGATGCTCGACAGAAATTTGTTTGGTACTTTTTGTTCCTGGTTTGGATGATAGTTTCATCTGTCCAGTTGGCGGCTAGATATCAGTTGTCCTTTTAAACATTTCTTTCGGTTGATGGATCCAATCAACTGGGATTATTTTTTAGTCTATATTTACCTTGTGAAAACTTGGCAACGCGGAATTGAAACATTTTGTTTAAATGGTTCAACTTCATTACGTCGCGTGCATTTGTCGATTGAAAACTGCTGGGCTGGTCAACCACCTTCAATCTAACCAACCAACCGATAAGGTTTGGAATCGTAGGTTAGATGCCGTAACAGAACGGCCATCTTCATATGCACTCCCATTGCAGACTACTATTCCACTTTCAGGATCTAACTCCATCCACGATGGCATGAGCACCTCGTGATCTCGTTTGGATTGGTCTACCAAGTTGAGTCTCACATGTCGCAAATTAGTGGATGCTTCTCGAGGCTGCGGTGCTCCAAAGAACAGATGGTTAACATAATGAACTTTAATGTTGCAGCAGAATGCAATTTACAAACAATGTCATCTTTCATTGAGGAAATTAAATAGAAGATAAATGTTTTCTTTTTGGTATATATAACAATAATTACAAATTAAGTATATTGAAAGAAGATTCGCACATTGTACCTCTTAGCTCTGCATTTACTTGAATTAGTTTTACAATTTTGACACACATTATAAATTATATTAAATAAATTTATAAATCAACATACAATATGAATTCATTTTATATCTTTTGAGCATTCTAACTGAATATACTAAAAAAAAGATAAATATAAAAATTTCCGTATGAATACATGTATAAAACTGAAGCTTAATTAAACTTGTAATAAATTAAACTTTATGATTTTTTAATAAATTAAATTATTAATTAGTATATATAAGTAATTTTGCTTAAGAAAATTTAAGAGTATGTTTAAAATAATATTTAAACTATAAAGAAAAATGATTAAAATACATTAAAAAAGAAATTAGAATGAAGTTCGAATTGTTTCTAACTAATTTCCTTAAACATAATTTTATTTTTATAAAGTTAAAATCATTTCTATTGAATTTCTTTAAACATACTTAACTTTTTATAAATTATTTAAATAAAATTGAACCTTTAAACTTTTTTCCTTAATCAGTTCGATATCCAATATGATTTTTGAAACATTTACGGAAACGGTGAATGAGGTTATGTTTCCCAAAACGCAGCTCTCTTTATAAATGTTGCCTTATAAAGAGAAGGGGGAAAAGGCGTAGGCAGAGGCAGCGTGGTGAATGCCAAATGGCGGAAATATCGATGAGCATGAACTTGAGTGCGAATATGTAGAAATAGTAATGAGAAGAATATATTCACAAAATTAAGTAAAGAACGGTAACCAAAAGCTACAAAACTAGGAGTTCAAAACAAAAATATGCTTTGGAGATAGCGAGAGAGATCGGAGACCCGAAAAAAAAGAAAAAGAAAAAATGGAGACAAGCAACTCAAAGTCGATTGAAGATGAGATAGGAAGAGTGGTGGAGGAGGCGAGAGAGCTTCAGGAATCAGCAGCTTCTCTGATATCAAGATCCTCGTACGAAGAACAATCTCTTCGCCAACGCGCTCTCTCTCTTGACTCTTCTATTCGCCGTTCTTATTCTCTTCTTCGCTCTAACAAGCTTCTCGGTTCCAAACTGGGCGATAAAGTAATTTCCTCCGTACGAAGTTGCTTCTATTGATAGTAGTTCATCTTGATTATAGTTGTTCTTGTTCAATTGTGAATATGTTTAGCTGGAAGAAGATTTACAGAGAGCCAAATGTGTTATCGTTGACGGAGACGTCTATGCTTTTCTTCCTTCCAAAGCTCAAGGTCTCTCGCTTTCTCTCCATCCTTTTTCTATTTTAAAGTGGAATTGCTGATTTTAGTTGAATAGGAATGAGTCAGCAGAATTAATTTTTGTTGTGTGAATGTATTGATAATTATTGTCGGTCTGCCTGCAGGTTGGTTTCTAAGAATGTTTCTTGGTCCAATTAATGTGCGTGCATCTCGGAAAGATGTCCAACTCAAGGTTAAAGAGGAGTACAACAGTTACAGGGTACAACACTTTTCTACTTGGGTTTATACAAGTTGCTAAATAATATCATTTCCATTCTTTGGTTTTGGCAATAAGCTGATATAAGGTAGTTATAATTAAAAGGACTCTTCATATGTTGCTAACGATTATGATCTATGGTTGGCTCAGGATGGAACTGCACTTTTATTTCTTCTTTTTCCATCGGCTTTGCTCGTGCTTAGATCCTGGGTCTGGAATGGTTGCTTGCCTGCATTTCCAGTTCAATTGTACCAGGTCATCTTGATGCTTCTTTGAGTTTTTTAGACATATTTTTACTTGTCATATGTTCATGCTCCTGGGTTCATGTCCATTTACCAGCCGTTCCTTACTTATGTTGCATGCCTTTTCTTGCTAGATTCATGTACATATTTTGACATTTCTCATTGTCAATTTGTTAGGCTTGGCTATTGTTCCTTTATACTGGTTTGGCTTTGCGAGAAAACATATTGAGAGCTAATGGAAGTGATATTCGTCCATGGTAATCACTAAGCACATTTCTCGTCCTTCTGGAGTTATAATATTATTCAATGTTTTGATTTCAACTAATTCAAAATTATAAAATCTAGTGAGATGCTTTACCTCAAATATGTTATCAAGTTAATATTTTGTGAGCTAATTTTAAATATAATTTAAGAAAATTCAACTAATAGCTTGAATTAGAGCTTCAGGTGACAATATATCTTTAGAAGGCTGCATTATCATGAAGTAGTCCAAAATGTGGACTACACTAGTTTGGATATAGTGGTGGAAATTACGTCCTAAAATTAAGTTGAATTTGCTTGAAAGGAATATGTTGGATGTTCTTAATTGTTGACTATGATGCATGATATAGAAGTGCTTGTTAACAAGTTCAACAAAGCAACAGTAGGATTAGGGTGATTGTGGCTAGCACAATTAGCGTTTATAACAAAAACCTCCTTTAATAAAAATATGAATATAAAGGTTGCTATAATCCTCTAGCAAAACCCTATTTGTAGTAGTCCTACAAGAAAACTTGGCCAAAACAAGGAAAAAAAAAAGTGCAAGGCTTCTAAGGAAAAACCATAAACATTACTTACTATTAGACTTTGTTAAATTTTCTTAATTATTTCATATTTATGGGACGAGTAGTTTGTATACGAAGGGTTTTTCCATCTTTAATTTAAAACCTTAAAGTTCTACGTTTTGTATCCTTTTCTTACATAAAAACCACTCAATTGGTGTGGTTTTTTATGATCGTGAGAAGGTGGTCATATGCTTGTCCAAATTCAATCTTATAAAATAATAATGTGAAATAGTCAAATTTGACTTGAAAGCTTAGTTATAATTGTTGGCATCTATTAAAGATGGTATCAGTGAATGTCAATTGAGGGCTTGATGCACTCGTAGCCTTTATCAAATAGCAAGAACCAATTACATAAGTACTAATTACTTAAGGAAAGTTGATCTCGGGCATAAATAGGAAATCATATAGATCTGGCTTTTCTTAATACTCTGCCTTAAGCTGGAGCATACATGTTATAAGCTTTGGTGAATAAATCAACAAGCTGGTCTTCTAACTTGACATACGGTGTTTCAATCAATCTTCTTAAAGCTTTTCTTGAACAAAGTGACAGTCCATCTCAATATATTTGGTTCTTTCATGGAAGATTGGGTTAAGCAATACAAATGACTATTTTGTTATCCCACATCAACTTCATTGGAGACGAGTGCTCAAAACCAAGTTTCCCGAGAAGATGCCTTAACCAAATCAACTCACATTTAGTATATACCATGGCCTTGTACTCAGAATTGGCAATACGACATTCAACAACTAATTGCTTCTTGCTTTTCTTTGACACCATGTTTCCACTCATAAATACACAATAGGCTGAAGTAGAAAGTCTGTCATAAGAACCTACTCAATTTGTATCTATGTATCCTCGAATTTGAGTACGGCCACGATTTTGGTCCTAAAGACCTTGCCTTGATGAACCTTTCAGATATCTCAAATTTTTGATAATTGCAAACCAATGGCTAATTTGTGGAGACTCTATAAACTGACTCACTTCACTTGTAGCAAATGAGATATCTAGATGAATAAAACTCAAATAATTCAGTTTAACAACAAGTCTTCTATACCTACGAGGATTTTCCAAATACTCTCCTTTATCAGCATCAAGGTTAACATTTGGCTTTATAGGACTATCAATTGGCTTAGTTCCCAATAGGCCTGTTTCCTCTAGAAGGTCAAGGACATACTCTTTGTGAGATAGAAAATTTTCAATCTTCAACCTTGTTACCTTGATGCCAAAAAATATTTTAGTAAACTAAGGTCCTTTGTTTGAAACTTGGTCTGTAGGAACGACTTTAAAGACTGAATTCTTACTTTATCATCTCCAGTAATAATAATATCATTAGCATAAATGATTAAAAGAATTCTATTAGCTTTGGAGTGAGGATAAACATGGAATGATCCCACCACATCGGTGTAGATCAAACTCCATAAGCATTGTACTAAAGTGCCCAAATTAAGCTATTGGTGTCTATTTTAGACCAATAAAGACTTGTTAAGGCGGCACACCATATTAATCTTCTCCTGAACAATGAATCTTGGTGAATGTTCCATATAAATAATTTCCTCAAGATCACCATTTTTTACATTGAGTTGATGAAGAGACCAATTATGTGTGGTTGCCAATGCAATGAAAACACGAACATATTTCCTTTTGGCTATAAGAGAAGAGGTAACATATACCATGCACCTATGTATATCCTTTAGCTATTAATTGAGCTTTTAAACATTTAACTATGTTGTCAAGATTAACCTTAATGTTGAACACCCAGTGGCAACCCACCACTATCTGACCATGCGGAAGAGTAACTAAGTCCTATGTATTATTAGCTCAGAGAGCCAACATCTATTTTGTCATGGCATCTCTCCATCTAGGATGATCCAAAACTTCTTAAACATTCTTAGGTACTGGTATAGAATACAAAATGGACACAAAAAAGCATATGATGGTGATAATGAGTTATAAGAGACAAAGTTTAAGATAGGGTGAGATGTACAAGAC
Source organism: Erythroxylum orinocense (assembly GCA_025531955.1). Lineage (NCBI taxonomy): Eukaryota > Viridiplantae > Streptophyta > Magnoliopsida > Malpighiales > Erythroxylaceae > Erythroxylum > Erythroxylum orinocense. The sequence continues at coordinate 25,231,036 of JANZLX010000212.1, forward strand.
CTTTCTTTATGGAGAGCAATTGGGCAATGATGATCATCATATAGTGGAGTTGAAGACGAAGAAGATGATGGTGACGAGCATGAATCTTTTTCTCATATTTCATAACGAGTGCGTTGAGTATAAACCTGCAAATCAGGGTGAGATAGACGTTCTAAAGGAGTAAGCTTAGTGTCTGGAGCAAGCTCAGAAGTGGTAGAATTAGGATCTAGGTTAACATGATTGTGAGCTATCTGGGAAGGAACAAAGGTAGTTGACAGGCACTTATTAATGTCAGTACAGACATACTGAGCATTAGAAAAGTATGGTGTGTCTTCAAAGAATATAACATTAGTAGACACAAAAAAAACCAATTCAAAGAATGGCTGAAACATTTGTACCCTTTTTGTAGATGGGAGTACCTGAGAAAATGCACTTTATAGCTTTTGGGTCTAATTTATTGGTGTCAAGTTGAAGCTGATGAACAAAATCAACACAACTGAATACCTGAGGATTAATAGAAATTGGAACTTGGGAGGCAAAGACGGTAGCGAATGGAGTTTTACCCATTAACTTAAAAATGTCATTCGATTGATAAGAAAACATATAGTATAGTATCTTCTTAAAATTTTTTGGGTACATTCATGGGGATTAAAAGGATACGAGTTGTTTCGACATTGTGCTGGATTTTTCTCTCAACTAATCCAGTTTGTTGAGGAGTGTGTGAGTAGGAAGATTGATGTTGAATGCCTTGTTTCTACAAGTAGCTAGAAAAAAACTAGAGATATTCTCTAGCAAATATATTGATTTGGTATTAAACTGATTTTGAATCTTAGCACAAAAAGAACGAAAAAATAGAGAATAACTCTAAATGATCTTTCATTAGATATAACCAAGTTATTTGAGAGAAATAATCAACAAGAATTACGAAATACTGAAATCCCAACTTGGACTCCAAATATTTGTATGGACTGACATAAAAGGTTTCTCAACCTTTTATTGATTCGAGGGAAAAACGACGTACGTTGATGTTTTCCAAGCTGACATGACTCATAATTTAAACTAGAAATAGACTTGAAACTTGACATTAATTTCTTGTGATTTTTCATTGATGGATGACCTAATCGACAAGGAATGTCTATGAGAGAGATTGATGTTGGACATGCAATGGATGACTGCAACTAGTTAAAGTAGTACTCCCATTTAATTCACGTCCTTGTCCAATCGTATCTTGCTCTTCAACTTCTGGATAATGACATTATCAGGGTAGAAATATAAAAACAATTTAGTTGTCTAGTTAATTTGCTTACAGACATAAGATTGAAAGGAAAGTTTGGAACAAGTAATGTAAAGGATAAAGTAAGAGAGGGACAAAGATGGCTTAAGATGGCTAACCAAAGGCTCATCAAACTTTTTATCAAGATGCGATTCTATGGTGACACATGGTTGAAAAGAAAAGTGAGAGCACTACCTGATAAAGTGAAACACTTTTTCAAGTAGTGGAAAAGTGGTTCGAATGATGTAGCAGCAGAGTAGGCATGATTTGATGTGATGTTCTCCATGGTCTTATTGGAGTTAGTGACCTGAAGGGTTAATTCTTTGCTAACTTAGTGGATATAGTGGAAGAAGTGACAACTTCCTACTAATTTGATGGATTAGTAGAGAAAGTGGATAGGTTAGCTTACTTGTTCCATAAGTTTTTGTAAGCTTATATAAAAATTATTCTTTGCAATTCATTTGGAATTTGAAGAACATTGAATGCATTCAATTTTCTGTAAGATAGAGTTGAGAGCTTTGTAGAAAAGTTTTTGTTAAGAACTTCAAGTAAGGTGATTATTGTAGTCCTTGAGGAGGAAGTAATTCGAGTCCTTTGTATTGTTTCTTCTAATAATTAATAGATTACTAAAAAGTTCACTTTTGTTGTATATCTCTCTTGTTCATCTTTTGATTGACTTGTGATAAACACTTGTGTATTGAGAGAGAGTGAATCATTTAAATACGAGTGGCATGAGACATTTGAAAACAAACGAACTTCTTAATAAAAAATCAGATTTGTTAATATATTAATAAAAAGTTGACTTTTGTTGTATATCTCTCTTGTTCATCTTTTGATTGACTTGTGATAAACACTTGTGTATTGAGAGCGAGTGAACATTTAAATACGAGTGGCGTGAGACATTCGAAAACAAATGGACTTTTTAATCGAAAATCAAAAGGAAGTTGGAGTTAGACTTTGACGAACTAAAGCTTGATTATCACACGAAGACTTCGACAATCTTATTCAATTTCACTACACCCGAAAAATTCCCATGATAACAACCATCTCTATTACTCACAACCTGATTTTACTTGAGAAAATGAAGCAATTGAGGTTTATATACATTTTATCAAACAGAAGCTAAAAAGTGGGTTAATCTCTATTCCTTAGTCAATATACTGACCAAAGGACTATACAATGGTCAGTTTGAGCTTCTAGTCGGCAAGCTAGCTATGGAAGACATTTTCAAGCCAGTTTAATGAGGAGTGCTGCAAGATTAATGTGATTACTAACCTCGACTAGGTGATTTAATTGTAATCAATTAAGCTAGAATTTGGACGATTTGGTTGTAATTTAGTTTCTAGAATAGCTCTTGTATAGTTGTCAATTAACCTTTATTTTTTAGGATTCCTTCTCCATTTTGGTGGGCATATAACTATAAGTTATCTTGGACTCTTAAAAAAAGATATGCATACAGAACACGTCCATAGACTTGCTTTATTGTTCTGCAAAAGAGAACTTTTTGACAAAATTAAAAATGATCTAATAAAATCTTAAAGCATATCAGAATGGTGGTCTGAATTTTGCATTATATAGGTGGGAAGAAACTTGATTGTAGATCATTGTTTTCACATGAAATTTTAACTCTCTTTTTCTCACTTCCTCTCTCTTTCAAACCAATGCATATGTACGTTATCTAAATGATGCGAACACATATACACAAAGCAGTTCATTTTTATAATTCTGGTATTCATATTCTACATTGCTAGCCAGAAGGTTCTCTATTTTAAGTGATTATCAGCTTTTGATATGAAACAGTTTTAACTGTATTTCTTCTTGCATAAATGTATCAGAGTATCAGGAGAACATTAATAACAGACGAGAGATTGAAAGATAACCATATTTCTTACCTAACAGTCTGCTGATTTTAGCATTATATGTATTAGCATTATGAATCTTTATAGTTTCAAGGATGTCTGTGTATTGAGCCTTAGTTTTCTTCTCAGTTTGGGGCTTGTTATGGAGGGTGTTTTCTTCTCCCTCTGGTTTTGGGTCTTTGCTTTTGTTATCATTTGGTGGGGATGGAATGGGGGTGATGAGTTTGGGGCTTGTTTTGGAGGTTGTGGAATCTTGTTATGGGGAAAAGTGCATTTTCCTTATATTTAGGTTAATTTCTTTAGGAAAAAATAATTGTTAATAACGCCCTACTTGCATTAAAGTGCATGCAAATGCAACAGAATGAGAGTTTTCATGGGAATTATTTGCTTCCTTTTGCAGGTGGATATACCATCACTATTGCGCCATGCTTATGGCTCTTGTTAGTCTTACATGGGAGATTAAAGGACAAACAAATTGTACCCAAAAGCAGGTTATGTTTCTTAAGATATGCTAATTTCATTTGCTTTATCTATATCCAACGACCACTTATCTTAAACATTGTATTTAAAGGCCACTTCAATCTCTACAGAGGGGAGTGCAACTCTTTTTGCAATGGGCTATGATGCAAGGAGTAGCTATGCTCCTACAGAATAGATATCAGCGGCAGAGACTCTATACTCGCATTGCATTGGGAAAGGTTGATTTTGAATCTGGTTTATATGCACACAAGTCTTTCTCTCTCTTTGATTTATCCTTAGACACGCCCTTCTGGTTTTCTATTAGGTGCAAGATTTTATGTCAGAAACTCTGAATTCATGGAATTCTTCCCTGTCTTTGGCAGCAAATTCTTTTATTGTATCTAATGTTCAGGGTTTTAAATGTCTTAAATGAGTATGATTCCTATCTATGGTTATTTTAGGCAAAAAGAATGGATGTTGTCTGGGGAGAAACAGCTGGTGTTCATGGTCAGTTGTGGCTATTGTGCCCCATCCTCTTCATTTTGCAGGTGATTTGAACTAACTCGTAACATACACTAAATTTCAAATGCTCTTGAGTATTCGCAAAAGCTTTTCCACTGCTAGCTTGTAATATAATTCACATGGTTTATATGAAAAAAAAATTGCTTAATATAAAAATAGTAAATTTTGTGTGATTACTGTGTTCATTATATTAAGATGGAAGGTATATATCGTTAGATGCCAAACTGTTCTTTCCTCAGAAGTTTTAGCCTGCAGTTTTGGACTGTTTTTCAGCATAACATTTTGATGATCATAACTCCCTGTTGGTTAAATTAATTACTAGGTTTTTAATAACTGAATAATGTTGGTTTTAGGGTTGTCGCAATCTTTTTTTTTTTCCCATATTTGATGATATTTAGTTGATTGACCTTCATTTGGTCCTCAATTTGATTTTAGGGCTTCGAGGCATATGTTGGTCTACAGTTGCTTAGGACTGCATTTGTCGGGGTCGTCTCTGAGTGGCAGGTACCACAATAATATAGATCCTTTTTTTTTTCTGCTTTTGAGTTGTTTTGGGTAGCGTAATAGTAGACATGTAATTAACCAATACGAGGCTGCAAATGAGAACTGTTTTCCGCAGGTGATTCTATGTGGGATCCTTTTGGTATTAATGGCTGTTGGGAACTTCTTAAATACTGTTCAGACTCTGATGGCAAAGTCAAGATTTAAAGCCAAAATGAAAAGGACCAAGAGCAAGCCAGAATTGGATTAAATTACCTACGAACTTTCTTCCTTAAATTTATAGATGCTCAATTTTCTGATGTTTCTCTGATCTGGCATGTTGCCATGACACTCAGACAAACGGTGAAGTTTTAAATTTTTGTTAAAGGCTTACCTTCTTACATATAATAGGTTCTTTCTGGCCAAATCTCAGAGATGTCTATAGCACTTGAAGTGAATTTAGAAAGCTTGGAATTGGTCGCAAACAGTAGAACGTGGGTTAGTGCTATCCAAATGTTACCGTGTTTATAAATGGTCACCATGCTTTATCATTGGTTTGAGGTGGAGATTTCAATTTCAGTAGTGCATAGTAAAATTATGCTCATTCATTGTGTCAATGTGGTTGGAACAATCACACTTCGCTTAGTGGAGGTAGAGAAATAATATTAGACTTGTATTACATGCATCTCACGACAACTGTTAATACAGCCTTATTATTTTTAGTTTACCATTTCCAACGGTATGAAGTTAAGTTTTGCGAGTGTCTATCCAAAATCTTTTAACGCCAAAAGTCACTGGTTTACATGTAGCCTGAAGAACTTATCTCTAGCAGGTAGGGTATAACTTATTTCATTTGTGCTTGTCTCCATGAATGTGTTTTGGGCTAACCACATGGCCCTACCAATGTCTGTTTCCAAACAACGAGATAGGATGTTCAAGAATTTCCCACGGACAGGACACATTCTATCAAGTGGACTGAAATCTGTACCCCAAGAAGTTAAGGTGGTCTTATTAATCTCATTTCTATCAGAACCATGAACACCATTTTGATGGTTAAAATACTGTGGAGGTTATACAAAGATAAAGCGGTCCTTATGCCCTAAATGGATTCATAGTTATTATATTAAAGATACCAACATATGGAGTTACAAACCTTCACCTGGCATGTCCTGGATGATGAAAACAATTATGAAGACAAGAGAAAGTTAGATCAGAAATTATTAGTCTCATTGGTAATGGTAAGAACAACTTTTTGTATGATAACTGGCTGTCTACAAGGCCTCTTCAAAATCAAATCTCTATGCAAATACTAAAACCACTGATCCATAGTGACAGAACAGTTGCTAATGCTGCCCGCATGGTAGCTCAGTTGGTCATTGGAAGGGCAAATTGAGATCAAGACCTCAGGTTCGAGTCTTGGTATCAGCAGTGTGGGAGTTCATCCAATGTAGTGATTCCTTATGCGCATTGACGTTGGGCCACCCTTCTGAGAAGCTGGCTGAGATCAGACCATGATTTACCCCCCTCATTACTCTGTAGGGCCGGGGTGTGGGGGCACCTAGGGTGGGCGATTCCACCTTTTGAGATTAAGAGCAGTTGCTAATGCTCTCACTGACAAATGTCTATTCGATAATATTCCTATTCCGGACAATATCAAGGGGGAAATCACACATTCACCTCAATACTGATAATGACAAGATCATTTGGAGGTTAACAAGTTCTGGAAAATTCACAAATCATTCATGCAAGAACTTCATAAGAGGTAACATCACCACTGTTCCATGGACTATAGTGGTGTGGCGTAAACATCTTAATCCTCGAGCTTCTACAATCACATGGATGGCTATGAAATCCAAAATTCCAACAGTTGACAAGCTATCCAGATTCTTACAATTGCCTAACTGGTGCATCCTACGCAAAAGCTGAAGAAATCTGTCACATCTCTTCTTTCAGTGTGTGTTTAGCAAGAAGATCTAAAGGAAACTTCTACAGAATTGCCAAGTATCCAATAACCCGAGTACCTGAAATGAAATAACTAACTGGTTCTCCACCATTAAACATCCAAACAACACTATCAGGAGGTGCTTTTGCATTGCATTGACATTCAGTGTAGCTGCAGTTTGGGATAAGAGAAAATAGAAGTCTTCCAAGATACAGCTCAGGATCAAGAAAACTTCAATAGGAAATTGCTACAAAAAATTAGACTCCACATTAGCATTTCAAGGACATATTTGAGGACATTAGCTACTTCAACAACATATGGAACCTGTGATCACCTTAATTGTGTAAAGGGATGAAAATTGTAATGTAATTCTACCTTGTTACTTAGTTAGATAACTCCTTAAAGATTTTTCCAGCCTATTGTAACATCTATGATGTAACTTGCTTGCCTTTTGGCTTAATACCATCAAATTCGATTTCTTGGAAAAAAGGACCACATTCTTCTCACTTGTGGCTACATAAAGAACATATGAGGAAAAATATTGCAAACGCTCAATTTACAGTACAACCCTACCTCTACGGAAGAAACTATCGACTGCGTATTAAAGTTGAAAATCCATAATCCCAGTGACTACATGATAGTTAAATTAGGCATAAATCTTAAGATTTATGACAATAGAAGATTTAAGAACATAAAGCAAGAGGTGAGGATAGTGATTCATCATATGGTGAAAAACATAAGGGAAATGTTGATAATCAGGGAACTACACAAAACTTATATTACAAGTTTTAGAACTATCTAAAACCACATCTAAAAAGGGGCATCAAATTTGAAGGAAGCAATCGTCCAAGGGATCAAGCAAGTATGGATCACGCGTATAAGGAATAATATAAACAAATACCTGGAATGTGAGAATCTAAGCTACATGGTGGAACAAAGGAGAAGGCAGATGGAATTCCTAGTGGAACCCAAAAGAGGAGGCAGAAGGAGAAGGCAGGTGAATAAACCAGAGAAAATCAGTTCGCAATAATAAATGGAAACCTGAGATCAAAACAAAGATGATGTGAAGAAACATGAGAAAAGATAGAACCAACTCCCTAGAGCAGTTGTGATCAAACTCCATATAGGAGACATAATTAAATTACTTATCTGTAGCAGAAGAAGAAAAGCCCGGTTGCGAATTTGTGTATACAAGCGTCTTGCATTAAGAAACAATCAGCCAAAAAGCAACCTACTTCATCTCAATATCATAGTCTTTGTGAAAGAAAGCAAGCTGAAGTGTGTAAATGATTTAAGGACAGGTGAAAGGTTAGATTAAGGACAAATGAACCACGAAAAATAATTCAGCCTAGATAAGTTAGACTTCAAGAAAGTTTAATTATTCTATCAATGTGTCAGTTCAATCATCCATTCATCATTAACACAATCATGGGTAAGCCTATTAGGCGGTTGTGATTATTGCAACTTGATGAGAAATGCAAACAGTCAAGAAGAACAAAATGCATGTCAAAACATATCATGTTTGTCACTTTATATGTATATGATCTTCTCTTCCAAGCTCTGGACAGTAAACGCATACCAAAAAGACTAAACTTGAAGGGCAATTCTTAAGATGGATAATGGAGATAAAAGCTTATTTATGGCATAAGTTGTAGCTACGAGCTTATAAAGCATTACGACTATGATAGCATATGCTACCTAAATGCTTGTATGGAATCATAAATTGTCGCATGTTCACCAAAATTTTGATATTGAAGTGCCAACGATTGCCACCAGAGTGTGATAGAATTAATGGTAGGGAGAATCTACTGCATGTTGTAAGTGATTGTATGCTCTCCATACGCCAAAAATGGAAAGAAGTATAACATTGGGCGATCAATGATATAGCTGACATATGACCAATTTGAAACAAAAATTGAAAATCATACATTAGATGGTCGATGGTGTTCAAATTGTTAAGTCATCCAATCGTTTCAGATACAACTTTATCATTTGATCTGAGTCATGATTGAATGCGTACTTCCCAAAGTCTACCATCTGATCCAATAACTATTTACATTAACTAAAATGCTTGACTAAAACAGAACGATGAAAAGCCAGCTAACCCAGACTACGTCTAGGAGGATGCCTGCTGTATTAATGCTACAGTCATTGTGTGGCACAAAAAAAGACTTGTCTACTCAGTCATTTGTTAAGGTGTCGCATAGATCAATTTTGTTTTATTTGGTTATGACTTTTTTTTTTTTCAATTAAAAACAAAGGCCTGCTTGTTCGGATAATTATTAGAGAAAACTTAAAAATAAATTATTTTTATCTCTTATATATTATTTATTAATAAATTATTGATTATTTTATTTTATTTATGCAAAATAAATAATTTAAAAATTAAATTTTATTTATAAATTAATATATATTTTAATTATTAAATCTAAATTTTATTTGAAATTTATCCATTTTAAAGATATTTTAAATTTAAATATATTTATTAATAATTATTATATTAATTATATTTAATTTAATTAAAAAATTCATAATTCATATTAATAATTAATATATCAAATAATTAAAAATATATATTTAATTAATAATAAATCAGATTTAAAAAAAAAAACTAAAACCACTTTCTGTAGTTTTATAAACTAGAAACCCAAACAAACATATTTTTTACTAAATTTGAAAGTGAAAACAAGCAAGCCCCAAGTTTGAACAACAAGGAGACAATCTCTGCAACATCAGAAACTTAGAGAAGAAACAAAATAAAACATTTTTCAGGTGTAACTAATTCTCTCTCTCAACTAACCCGCAAGTTTCAAAGTTAGTTTGTAATAATTATTTACCTTCTGAAAAAAAAAAAGAAGGCAATAGACTCTCATCAATTCGTTAATTTTGGATGGCCACCCACCAATAACATGAAATGCCATCAAACAACTTGCGACAGCAGGGTAGAAAAGGCTGATCTTCAGGCACATATTCATCTCCAAGATGAACAGTAACATGTAAGTCCATTGTATCCAGGTCTGCAGATTTACATTAAACTGATAAAAGAACCAAAAGATCCCTGCTCACACTGCTCAACAGACACTGTAAGAAGCTCATCATTTGTTCGATTCAATTTGCAACAGGGACGGCGTGGTGCCTGTTCACACATATTAGAAATATCATTTAAGAAATGACAGACTAATAGAAAACAAAGAGAAAAAGATTACAAGAAGATATTTATGGATTAGGAACCCACCAAATGCCAATTCTTTCTTAGAGGATAACCTAACACCCGGATATTCTTGACAAATGGAAGGGGAGGTGAACGAGGGAAGCAGAAAAGTCTTCTTTTCAAATAATCTTTTTGCCTGGTTCGAGCATATGAACCCAGCGTGCAATTCCCTTGTCTACCTACATCCTTCAAGAAAAACAAGATGGGCCTTTTACAAATAGATCTTTGAGGATCCCTGGTATCCATATCAAACTCATTTCGGTGACTGATCCCATTCCAAGCAGAGTATGTCTTCTCTGAGCGTTCAATCACATGAGGGTGCAAAATGGCTGGGAATACTTGAATAACATAACCAAGTGAGACAGAAAAAGAAAGGCGCTGTGAATGGTCATAGCAGATAGCACGCTGCAAAAAGCTGATAGGATCAATTTTCATGGCTTTGGTGAAAAGCTTCAAACTTTCCAAGGAAGTTAAGCCAGGGTAAAAAGGATCGACGGCTTCAACATGGTGAATTGACACAAAGGGAGCAATTGGGTGCGATGCTAAAAGACCATGTGCGCTGCCTCTAATATCCCACTGTCAAAATAAAACAGGCAACATGGAAGGGTTAAATCCCCCCCTTTCCTTGGAGAGCACAGATATCAAAAGTCGAAAGCAGAGAAAATGAGAATTCCAGTTTCGAATAAATAGATCAAATTTCAAAAAATAAAATAAAAGTAGTGTGACGAAAAGAAAGAGTTTTAGATACACTTCCGTATGTCCTAGGTAATTATCTAATCAGACATCGTAATATGATTATTTATAATAGAGTTTTAGATACACATCCATTGGATTTATTTTGAATTGAATGCCTAAGTTACAGATTAACTTTCGTACTCATCTATAAATCTCCATTGTACAAAAATCATCATTACTCAACAAGCAATTCTTTTTAATGAATGGTCATTGAATAAAAAACATAAGAAAGAGTATACCTGATGAAAGCCATGCTCTCTGGATAATGAAAGGCCAAGCTCAGAAATGCAGGCGTGGAGACGATCATCACTTCCATAAAGCTTATGATATCTCTCAAGACACTTGTCCAGGATGCTAGAAAGAGCATCCGCGAGTGGATAACTAATGGCAATCCCACCTCCACCATAGGCCATAGAGTGACTGAAGTAAGTGTTAGCAGAGTGACTCTCAGAAGGACCACCAACGTACACCATCTCAGAGGGATCATATTTACTTAGAACGGCCACCAAATTATCAACATTGAAAATCGTATCATCATCACCCAAAACAAACCACCGAACATTAGGCAAACCAAGACGGAAACTTTCTGAGATAATGCGAGAAATCCTTAAACCGGAAGGGTGACCAGTGGGATTAGTATAGCGAAACCGCGAAGTGTCCTCGGAAATCATGATTGGAGGCAAGGAATCGTCCCAGTCTTCATCGGACACACGTTCTTCCAGCCAAACATGTCCTCGCATATTGTCTGGACGCCACCAGAGTCTCACGAACTCTTTCCTCTGCTTCCACAGCTGGGAAGATCCAGCTATGCCAAATACTATGTGGGTCAGCCCCAACTCCGAGTCAGAGAGATTGAGATTGAGTCCTGGAGATGGGAGACGAGTGCGACGGCCGCGAGTGAAGGAGAGCGGGACTGAAGGCACAGAGGGTGCCTTCCCGTTGTTTTTGAAGAGAGGCTTATTAGTGGTGATGTGAGGCAGAGTAGAAGTACTATGAGGACTACCGTCCCACTTGGTGAAGCCATGAAAGCGATGGGCGGTGGCGCTGGAGAAGACGAGAGAGAGCCAGGCGGTGGTGGAGACGAGAAGGGCTGCGATGATCACCACGGCAGTTCCAGTGTAGCTCCGACGCCGTCCGCGGGAACGAGAGCGAGCAAGTAACAGCGGAAATCGGCAAGAAGAAGTATTGTTGTTTTTGTGAGAAGGAAAGGATTCCGTTAACTCCATGAGCATCTTTCGCAATACTCATTTCCGTCCACCGCGAGAATAATGTTTTCTCGTTTCTTTTGCAAAACGGAAAAGGAAATAAATCGAGCGAAGGAAACTCCTGCTTCTTTTTTGTCTAACACGGAGGCAAAAGTATCCCTTTATACCCTAAGTTTTTCAATAAATTTGACCCTAATATTTTGAAGTGAATAAATATTTTCCTAATATTTTGAAAATATTAAAATTTAACTTGACCTTAATGGAAAAATCTAACCTTGCTCACACTTGTAAATTAAATTTTTAATAAATTAGGTGAGTTTTTTTGTCATGTCAATGCTGATGCAGTAAGACGAGACTCAGATTTTAATTAAGTAAAAAAAGTTTATTTTATCATTGTAGGATCCACCATTTTAATTAAACGTTAAACTAACCTTAAGCAGAGGGATTAGATTACAGGTAAACAAAATGATCCCACCTTTTGTGCTTTGTTTACCCTTTCTCTGAAATCCTTCCGACCCTCTCTCATCGTATTCTCTTACGGCCTATTTGGTTTACAGGATAAAATAGATAAAGAATAAAACAATTATTCTTTAGAATAGAAAAGATGAGAAATAGAATAGAATAAGGATTACTTTTTTTGGTTCAAGGAATGGAATAGATAAAGAATTTCTATTCCATTGTTTGGTTTGAAAATATAAACTTGGAATGACAATAGAATAACTAACAAAAAGGCCAAAAATATCCTTATTATTATTATTATTATTATTATTATTATTATTATTATTATTATTATTATTATTATTATTATTATT
>JANZLX010000212.1:25325886-25336111 GCA_025531955.1 Erythroxylum orinocense
TTGGATGGTTGCGTGGCTCAAAGCCAATGGCTAGAAATGTTTTAGCCACTGAGCTGTGAAGCTCAACCCTTTTTCCTCCCCCTCAGGTGCGGACCAAGAAGGCCAGTGAATCCTTGCAAGGCATTTGGACGACTCTAAGAGAGTAGTTTGGCATTAAGTCAGTAGTTAGGCTTTTGAGTAGCTTTAGTTACATATTGAGCATCAATTGTATTTTTGTGCTTGTGTAAAGTTTGAGGGAAATGTCAATATGTAGTTAAAGCTAGGAGTGAAAGCTTTGTATGAACTTCATTTGGTAATGGAATGAAATCTTGGAAAGTTTCCTTTTATTTGAACATATGTTTTACAAAGTGAAAATGTATGTTGAATGTGTATAATTGAATGTGTTGAATTATGAGCTCCATTGATGGATGATTTGAATTTGGAAGTTTTATGTAATTAGGTTAGTTTTGATTGGTATTGAAGTTGTGTTGGGGTTGAAGGATTGTTTTTAAGAAGCTTAGAAGTGTACTTGTTGTTTGGATGGAAGTTGGAAGGGCTTGGTAAAAGTCTGGACTTGCTATCCAGGTTGTGTCCGTTTAACAGACACTCTCGGATGGATTTGGGGTGCGTCTCCAACTCATGTCCGTTAAACGGACATGACTGTCCGTTTAACGGACAATCTCAGGTGGTTTTGGGGGTTTTTGGCCACTGCGTGTCCGTTTAACAGACACTCATGTCCGTTTAACGGACATGCCCTGGTCAACTTTAGTAGGTTGACTTTTTGATTGTTTTCGAATTCAAATCTCGTTTTGGGGTTTTCTAAATACCCTTTGTACCCCTCTTAGGGTTCGTTGGGACAACCCAAATTGTGGGCACCCGCTAGTGCTTTTCGTTTCCTTTTCGGATAGTTGAGCTTTGGGATCGGGGTCCAACACCACGGTTGGACTTCGAGAACGGGGTCCAGCATCTGCTCTCTTCTCTACTGCTTTGTGGGACACTGTCGTTCCTTGCTCCTATCAGTTGCGTTTTGTTTAGTCCATGTCACTCTTACCTTGATTTTGTTCCCCTTTTTTCAATGCAACCCTCTTTGTTTTCACGTGTACTGTTGCCTGATTTTTGTACCAATTAAGAGCTATTCCTCTTATTCCATGCAAGCCCTCTTTTTTATTCTAACCCACCTCATGCTGCTTCCTTCTTTTATTTAAACGCAGCCTCCCTTCTTATTTAACGCTACCTCCACTCTTCTTGATTTTGCCAATTAAAAAGCTCCAACCAAGCCTCCCCAACGTCAATGTTTTGGCTGAATGGTTTTATATTCTTTTGCCTCTCATATGTTGCGTTATGGCCTCTATGTGTTGTATTTTAATGCCCATCTTATTGTAAGCCGTTAATTTCCTGGGTCACGTATAAATAGTTGTCATTTTGGACTTGGGCTGTCTCGGTTATGCGTTTTAAGTTTCTGATTATTACACGAGGCCACGTCTAATTAGGGTCAACGTCTAGCTTAGCTCTTTTTATCCCAAAATTGTCATAGTTCTTTCTATTTGGTTCCAAAATACACCTTGACATAAAGCAAGATTAATTTCCATTAAGTATAACTTCAAACCTCAAGAATTAAAAAAATTAACACACAAAAAGATAAAAAATAAAGACACTAACAACCAAGAAAAATAGATTACTTATGACAAAGAGAATTTGGAGAATTCAAAGTGAAAGACAATATATGTGGATGAAATGGATTCACTTTTATATATTAAAAGGTGAGAGTCTTTGGCCTCTAAGAATCAAAGACAATTACTCTTGGTTATTTAACTAAATTCTTAGAATGAGGGAAGAGGTTTAGTCGTTCATAACTTGTTAGATAAGGGCATAGGAAAGAATTTTCTTATGGTATGACAACTGGACAGGGCAAGGAGCTTTAATTTATAATCGTTTGGTAAGATCTCTATTGGAGAGGTTCCCTAAAAAAAACTAAGCTCCATGAAATTATTAGAAACGAAAGTTGGATGCTATCTTCATATGAGATTAAACTATTTCTCATTCCACGATTTAGAAGCCTCTGAGAGAGAGATATTTTCAATTTTCTATACACGATGAAACTAGAAATCATCTATTCTTTATGTGTTCAGTTCTAAGTTCAGTTAGGAACAAGTGAAACTAAAATGCTTATGGACTGGTTCTGATAACTCTATCTCCATCATTATTGATTGGCTTGCTACTCAAGCTTCTATTCCTAATACTGACAAAATGATCTACTTACTAGTTATAGGACTATCTGTGCAAACAATTTGGAAAGAAAGGAATGCAAGAAGGCTTGAATCCCAATGCAAAAATGTAAAAGCACTTATCAATGAGGTTATCAATGAGATTCGAGAATTTATTTTACTAAGGAACTTTGCAACCAATTTTAATTCCTCTTTACTCCTCTCTTTGAATCTCTAATCCGTGTATTACTTACAAAATAGAATTTTGTAGGGATATTCAATGTGCTATCTTTGTGTTAAGAGATAATCCCACGAACTTCTTTTTGGGGATGTAATTTCCATTATTTATTAATTCATTTCTTTTTCCTTTTTCAAAAACAAAAAAGTCTAAGCGTCAACAAATTTTTGGTAATGTGAGTTTTCCTATGTACACATCATAACAGGATTTTGATGCATTAGCTACAAATTTTCCAGCATTTTGTGGTCACAAAAAATTATGTTGTTGAAATTATTTAGAGTATCCTATGAATGGTTGTCCTTTTTTTAGAATACCAAACCATAACAACTTTATACATTAACTCTTTTCATCTAAAAGTGATAATATAGTTGGTGACAGAGACTTTTAAAAGCAATTAACAAACAAGTAAACCTACTTATTTTAATAGCTTCTACGTCACTACCTTTATATGAAACCTCACAGGTTCTCCCATTCTAAATTTAAGGTTTTACAGAATATGGGGAATTGGATAATCTTTTATGATGAAATCTTTTAGTTTTTTTAGGATTTTCAGCTAACTTGTGATGGATCAATGGCTTCAGGGTAAAAAGATATCTCAAATTCTTTAAAACATAATTATTCTCCCTTAGACGCCCAAGAAATATGAAGGACTCAACAAAAATGTATAGATATAAGCCATTGAAATGTCTAATAGGTTATGCTATTGTGGATATATTTCGTTCATTTTACAAATGTATATATATGAAGGATTCAACAAATGAAGGCTTCAAAGTATGGTGCAAGGATGGCCTAAGCAACTCTACCTTATTTTCGGTTTTAATCATTTAAATTTGAAACATTTTAATATAATTATGTACATGATACATGGAGATTCAATTTCAGCACCATTAATGAGAAGATGAATGCTAGATTGTTTGGAATAAATTACAACTTTGATTATTTAATTAATACTACAAAATCAATTAAAATTTTAAATATAAATAAATTATTTTATTCATTCTTCAAGTAGTTACAACTAATCTAGATAAGTAAACACTGAGTTTTAGGTAAGGCAAGAGTGTTTTCTTTTTTCCTATCTTCTCTATGTAATTGCTTTTTCAAGTACATAATTTTCAATTGGACATTGAAGGCATAGTAGGTCACTTCTACAGCAATCCCTCCACGGTAGAGGCTCTGTCTGTCAGATTCCAGGCCAATCAGAGGCAATTCAATCCAGCAATCCTTTCAACACGAGCAGAATCCTCTTAGGAAAGCAGTTCACTTTACAGTTGCTTCGTTTGGTTTGAGTGTTTATCTGTGCTCTCATTGGGAACGCAGCAAGATTGGTTCCTTTACTACTTGTTTCTGTTGATTGTTTCATTCAGCATTTAGATGCTGGATGTACTGCCATTTTAAATCTTTTCTTGGTGTTTTCTTTTGTGCAGGGGTCTAATTGTTCTCTACTTGTTGTTTTGAGAGTTCTTACTCTCTCTATACATACTTTCATTTATTAATTTCATTCTCTTACTGATTTAACAAAAAAAAACTAATCTAGATAAGTACGGATAAGGCATTCACTCACCCTTGGATCAAATGCACACAAGCATTGGAATTTTACAACCTCACAGCAGCCACAAGATAAAGATTTCTATATCTTAAGTGCTCTCTTTTTCAATACAAAAATTTATAACTAGCACCCAAATTTCAATTAAAACTCAACAATCACAAAATCTCGTAGACGTTCTTAATGAAGGAAGGCTCAAAACTTTTTTTACAATTAAATTATATGTCAATCATTATAGACGACATTAAATGCGTGGAACTAGTCTTAATATATAGACTGTCGTAGACGAAATGTATTTAGCCATACAATATATATATATATTTCAGGGAAAAATCTATAGTATCGATTTTACATGTGTCTTCGTTAGATCATCCAAACTTCACATGTATGAAAGACATTCTGTCGTAGCTCAACCCATCACTGAACTCTTCTTAGTTGTCAAAATGAGAAGCATCACTTCAATCATCGACGCTAACTTCTAAGCTCGTCTCGTTCTTTGTACAAATCTAGCCGAAACAGGCTAAATTGTAGAAGGAATAATAATCCTGAATCAGGATGCATTTGATATAATTAATCTCTTGGATAACCAAGAATAATAAATTATATTCCCTGACTTCCTTGAGAATAAACCGGTGGGGGAATTCCTGATCCGGTAAGTGGAAGGTGGAACAAGATAAAAGAGGGGAACGAGTAACCTTGTTTTAGCAAGGGACCTTCCATATGATTGTTCAATAATAACCTCCTAGAATGTGACGCTTTCCAAGCCTCACCTAAATTGCAAAAGCTGTCTGACTTGATTGTTTCTTTTTCTACTCTTTGAGCAATATTCAAACTTCGTATCACCTTCATGTTTCTTTCTTGAATCATTCAACCATCAAATTTTGTTAGGCGCAGAAAGTGAAGACTACTCTCACCGGAATTTGATTCACTAGAAAGAGAGGACCTAATTTCTTAGGGTGAAGAATATATTCATGTGGTACATGATTTATTGGCAGTGTCCGCTGCTTGACAGGGACTAAACTTGGCTACCACTAGACTTTTGTGTAAAAGACATTTAAGTTGTAATCCCTCCACTTGGTTGCAGAACGAAAAGTCTTAAGTACTGGTTTTCACTAGAGCACTGGCGTATTGTATTGAGAGATTAAGGGTCAAAACTTCTATTGAATAATGGTTTGAAGTTTAATTTTATTGGTTTGGTCTTGAACTTGATTATCACAATAACTACTATAATTAGGATGGAGTTTATGACAACTATAAGACATGATTATCACAATGCTAGTAACCGTAACTAAAATGTAAATTCCGAGCATAATTGTTAAAACAACTGATGGACTAGAATCATATACCTTACGTATTTAAATGGATCGAACTCTCTTAAAAACTACTTTTCAGAACTAGACATACTATTGTTGGAAAGATTCTCCAAGACCACAGATGGTTTGTTATCATTCCCCCCTAACCAGTTTCTTTCTCAAGGATAGGCTCATTACAATGTCCTTTGCTAGTTAGCATTTGATGTTGTTTTCTTGTGCTTGGTCTTCTGTTTTTCCTTTATTGTCCAAAGATTGCAGTTACCCTAAAAGCCTAACTCGAATTTCTGATAGCTGAATTGAACGCGTTTCTTAGTGGTCCTAAACCACCCACCGTCCACATCTTACTTGTGGCCGACAATCTATAACAGCTCCATGTAATTTCACCTGCTCAAGGATCATTGTTTTCTATGTTTTGTTGATTATACTAATCAATCAATCCCAAAATTAATTCGTTTTCTTTTTCAGGTAGGCAGGAGGAAGCAGTAGAAAAGAACTACCGAAATAGGCCTACTTGCTGTGTTGAAATTCTCCAAATCTTAAGTTTAGAGTGATAATTGACTACATATGGATCAACCTCTCTGTATATTCATTTATTTAACTCCTATCTAAATTCTATGTTCTTAAATTGCTAATTTACATTACCCATCAAGCATAACCTGAATAGGTTATAACCTTAATTTGGCAGTTCAAATCACCTCGATTACCCACATTCAACCACAGTAAACTCGTAAGCTGCAGATGAGATGCATCCTAATTATGGCTTCAGGCCAAAAATGGTACAGGAAATAAGATGGAGTTTTGGCTGTTAATAGTGACCATGTAAGCAATTGCTTCACTACCTTTGGAATGGTTTGGTATGATGTTATCTTTCCGTGAGTGATCAGTGGACAAGTTGAATGGGTTGGTTTACTCCATAGGAACCATAGACCAAGTGGTCTTGGGATAGCGTAAGAAAATTAAGTTCGGAGTTCAATACAACTTAGACTCTTCCATCGGTTTTCAGTTGAGTTTAGAGTTTACAGATTTGAATGTGTGGTAAAGCTTGAGAATGTGAGTTGAACACCAATTCTTCGGCCTCCCCAAGATCGCATAATAATGAGACAGAGATTTGCCTAACTCTGAATCTAAATTACGCTCAAGTGTATCGTGATATAATTAAGACTATGTTATGTATAAGCAACTTTAATTTATGAGCATATGTTTTCTACTGAAACGCCACAATTGATTGGATATTATTGATTGCACTTAGCTTTTTTAGGGTCTTCCTAAATTAATAAAAATTTATCTATAATCAACCAAGAGATTTCAGTTGATTGCATCAAACAAATGTAAAGCTCAGAACAACCAATAAACGACTCGTATATATCGTACAATATACATGGAGGAGTCCACATAATTTGTGCAGGTTCTGAAATTTTTTTTCGATCTTCCTACTTTTTCCAAAATCTACTTTGCTCTGTTTATTAATATTTTTGGTTATTTATAATTTCTTCTACATGATCTAACTCTCAATTACTATATCACAATAATTGTTAGGATTGCTTATCATAAGTCATAAACAACAAAAATAAGTTCTTATTTTATAATTGAGTTATGCAAATGCACATAAAATTAAAATATCTATTTAGATTTTAATGTTGAGTTCTGTGAAAAAGTTTTGACTTAGATCATTCAAAGCTAATATGAAGTATAGATCTCTTAATAACTTAAGTTTAGGATGTCTTTTTGAGATTTTTTAAGAAAAAATCAACCTACAAAATACAACTTTAAAATGATGTGTTTTTATATTGTTTTCAAATACTGTTAGTCAAACTCATTTTTATACTTTAACTATAATTTTCTAATTACAGATCAAAAATTTTTAATTTACTTATTAAATTTATTTAATGCTTCATACTTTTTTTATTTTTTAATTATTATAATATCTATTTCACTTTTTAAAGTTATTTAACATAAAATATAAATTAGAATAAAATAATATTATATTACATGTGTTTTACATAGAATTTTAATAATTTCAAGTTTTTTAAAATTGTCTCCATGCAATCTAGTCTTATATCTTTTTTTTTTTGTTAATCATCCACGTTAGTGAATGTCCTAATAAACTAATGACTATTTATTTGCTTCGAATTAGAAAGTAAGAGAGATTATTAAAAAGTTAGGATATAGAAGGGTTTTAAATAAACTGTAAATATTTTAGAAAATAAGAATTGATACCAAACATATAAATTGGCAGTTGAAAGAGAAGATGGAGCATTTTTGGCCTTTCACCAACATTTTAAGGAATAGATACAATATTTATGGTGATTAACAACTGGACACCTCATAGTCCATTGATTAAGAGAGATGAGCTACTCTCTCTACTAGATAGATGGACAATCAATATTAACGTCTCATATATTATTGCTGACAATGAGTAGAAGATCATAAGAAGAGGAGTTGACATATTTCAAGATTATCTTCCTAGATACATGCCTAATTCATCCACCAAAGATAAACTAATCTGATATGCTAGCAGAAACGGAGAATTTGCCATTAGCAAAAATGGAGAATTTTCCAACTCTTCTTGCTTGAAAGCTATAAGACCTCATTATCTGAGTGTTCCTTGGTATAATATAGTCTGAAAGGATCCCTAATGCCTAAAGCTTTTCTTGTAACTTTGTTGGCAGCTATAGGAAGGTTGAAGACTGAAGATAGATTGATAAAAACCAATGATAAAATTTTTGTCCTATGCAACACATTAGCTGAAACTACTAATCACATGTTCTTCAAATGCAGGTTTTCTTCTATAATATAGACAAGGATTCAGTACAAAATGAATTTAGTTTTCCCTGAGAATTACTAGGAAAATATTTTGGTATATGTTGAAAATCTCTATGAAAGGATTGGAGAAGATAGGAAATGCCTTAGTCTAATGGAAACTTAAAAGAAACCAAAGAATCTTCAAGAATGTTCACAACAGACAAATATGTTGTTACAAATAAGACTTGTTATTGGATCAGAGAGATTATGATAGCCAACCAAGTTACTGATCGCCTAAGTTCTTCCATGAAGCATAATTGGGGCCTGAGTAATCAAGCCTTGTCAGTTTTTAATTAATTCTAACTTTGCTATAAGGACTGGTTTCCTAACCTCATAACTTCATAACTATTATTCCTATTGTCTTGTAATTGCTTTGATTGCATTTTTAATGATATTTATTTATTCATTTATCTTCCAAAAATTTTTTTTATGGCTTCAATCTTTTTGCATAACCAATCTTATTTAACATATCATTGAATAACTTTTATGTTTAATTCAATTAAGGGCATTTTCATACCTTTCCTTTCTTTTAATCTCTCCAACTTCTAACTTAAAAGTGAAAAAGGAAAAGTGTTATAACACCATGACGTCTTTATAGTATGTCCATTTTTTTTCTCTCTGTCTCTCTCTTGTTTCTTTAAAGTGACTCAAATATTGAAAGTTAAAATCTTGACTGATATTATAACATTAGCAAGTTTATTGACTTACCATGAACTTTTATTTTAACTTTTTTCTTAATTTTAAGAAAATTTATCTGAAACTTTTTGACAAAAAATATCATTTAAATGGCATAGTGAAACTAATTTTTAACGACATCTTTTAATTTTTATGTAATTTCCTACTGTAATTATAAAAAGATAGAGCATAAACATTGGTTTCTAAATTTTTTAAAAAATTAACATTGGTTTCTATTTCAATGTAACATGTTACTATGAGATATAACAAAAGCAATATATTTCTTTATAAGTTTGAATTTTAATCAAGTTAGAGAAATTTATAGGCTCTTTTTTATTTTTCTTTAAAAGTTTTATCTGTTAGAGAAATTTCAAAAGTTCTTTTTATTTTACTTAAAGAAATTTAGGCATTTTTAATGTTACGTTTTTTTATTGTTTTATATTTTCATTCATATTTTAACCTGTATGAAATGACAACCTTAAAGGGGTAATTCTTTGCTACATGTCAAATACTTGTTCAATTCACATCCTCCCAATGACCCACTTGTAGAACAAAGACTCTAATCACCCATATTACTTCAAGTGGATTAGTTAATGCGAATTTAATTCATAATGCCCATTGAAGCTAAAAAAATATGATTAATTACTTTAATTTTTTAATTAGCTATATTAATTAATAAGCACAACTTCCATTAACAAACCCCCTATGATATGTTTTGTAATGGTCTTTATAGTTTAATAATTAACAAAATAAGTCAATTTTTTGTTATTAATGACTGTATTTTATTTTTGAACTATAATAGAGAATATTTTGAACAAAAAAGCTTCATTCACAATTTTAAATGCATATTAAAATTCAAATTCAAAAGTAGGCTCATCCTCAAGAAAGAAGAAAAATGGATGAGGTAAAAAACCATTTGGTAAAATTGAATACTGGCTTTATTCTTTGTAATTTAATAATATATGATTAAAGTAAACTAAAACCATGTTGAAGTTTTTTTTAAAAAACTTGTGTTTTACCTAATAATAAAATTTTAAATTTTATTTTATTTTATTTAAATAATAATATATATGGGTTAGAATATTGTATATAATATCTTTTGAACTATAATAGAGATTATTTTGAATTAAAATGCTTCATTCACATGGATTGGTTATCTACAGAAATCTAAATATATACCATTTAGATTTCTCTAGATAACCAATGAAATAGACGCTAATTGTTTTTGCATCTAGTTTCTTTTCATATGGATTATAACACTTAATTTCTACCTAGCAACCTAAACATATAGGTGCTTTAAACTAAGTTTCCTACCAGTATGCAGTTTAAAAAAAGTCTTTGAAACTGCTTTACTACGAACCCTATTCAAAAAATACATGGAAATTTTATATATATATATATATATAGGCATAATAGAACTTCGTTAGATATGGTTAGGAGTATGACGTGTAATTCATCTTTACCCATTTCT
>JANZLX010000212.1:25376230-25389246 GCA_025531955.1 Erythroxylum orinocense
ATAATAATAATGAAGATGATGATGATGAGTTTAATAATATAATTAAGAATAAAAATTGCTTATGTGGGAGAGGAGTATAAATAGTAACTACTAGATTGTAATGAAAACTTGATACCTACCCCCTTTGGAAGACTTAGTAGATTCCCAAATTTAATGGAATAAATCCATTCCTTTGAAATTGAAAACCTCAAAGCAAACACTATTTTTTTACAATTATTCCATTCCTTCATTTTCAAACCCTCAAACCAAACACCCCCTAAATCTATATAGTATTTGCGTAATATCAGATAAAATAAGTCAAATATGTGAATGAATTGTTGGGGAAGAAACTAATATCTTCAATGTCATTTGTTGAGTCCCTGTTCAGCATGAGGAACTCTTCAGCGAATGGCTCGATCGAGGTTTTGCTTTCAAAGTTGTTAGCATCAGCAATAGATAAAGAATTAAAGAATGGGCATGTAGCTTCATCAATGGTTGTTGTTGTTGTGTTTTATTTAGCCATTATTAAACATTAATCTTGAACAATGCTATTATAAGTAACAACTAATGCATAACATTCAACACTTCTACTTCTAATAGTAATTAATATGTGTCAAATTTATTATTCGAAGTATTAAATTATTAATAGAAAAAATTCATTCACTAAAATAATAGAATCATTTAAAAATTAATTAAAGAAATTAATAAGTGTTAAACACATTTATTAAGAAATCCTACAATATTAGTTTTTTAAGGCACATATATTAGTTTAGATATTTATGAGATATTATAAACATTAAATAAGCAAGTAATACTTATTCTTAAAAATATTTAATATAGTTGCTAATAAATAATAAGCATATAATAATATTATCTTGTACAAATACAAACATAGTTTTATTTATTAGAAAGGAATGAAAAATTAGTTGATTTAGTAATAGACTATGAGATTGTATTTTTTTATATAGCTGCGCTTTTTATAATATAATATTTAACGTTTTAACTATGATATTAATTACATTTTCTACACTAAGTTGCAATAAGAAAAAGGATACATTTTTGTATTTATTAGTTATTATTATTATTATTTTAATATGATAAAATAAGATTTAATGATGTTAAATGAATAGTCTTATTTTTTTTAATCAATGAGGTCTAATAGAACAGTTCATTCCCTCATTGATTCATAATAATAAGAAGCCATATTGCATGTATAATTCATCTTCAAAGTCTTATTCTAAGTACTTCTGATTGGAAAGTAATAGAGAGCTCTATTGAAAGTTTATTAAGAAACGAGACATTACCATAAAAACCTGACGTAAGGTTTTGTGTTCAATTTTTGTTAATATAATGATTATCAATCATTTTAATATTTAAATTGAGAATAGCAATGTAGTTTGTTCTTATATGAATCATTGATATAGCAATGTAGTTTGTTCTTATATGAATAATTGATAAAATTGCTAAGATCACTTGTAAATTCAGTTTTTCTAAAAAAAGGTAATTCAATCCAACGGTCTTAATACAATCCTTGTAAATTTATGGCTAAGATCGCTTGAATCACAATTGATCTTTTAACAAATACCAACCATTGAAATTGAAAGGTTTTTCCCTCGATGAAAACAAAGGAAAATTAAAGGTCATTCCATTCGTTTAAAAAAAATCCATTCAATCTTTTATCCTACAGTCACTTCTCAACCTCTCATCTCTCAAACTGTAACACTCACCATCTATTTCTTCTCTTTAAACATAAAAGATCAAATCATGATCTTGATTCTTGAAAAGAATAGGAAATTATTTTTTTATTTCTATTTTTACATGTAGAACCTTTTCTTTTCAATATCCCAAATTATTCTTTTTATTGTTCATGATTCATTTTGTAGCTCTTTTATTCCAAAAATGGTGGAGGCTTTTGTTTGTGAACAAGATTGGTTAAGAAAATTACAAGCTCCTCTTTACGTGAAAGAGAGACTTGAAGAATTTGAGTAAATTGAATAAGGTAATCTAATTTACTTTATCTTGTTTTAATATACAAATAAATTAAAAAATCTCAATTAAAAAAGAAATAACGAGTCTAATTCTTTTTATTCTTTATTTTCTACAGATATAGCTTCATGTATAGTAGTGGATCATCTTATCATCCTATTCGAAGAATAATTGTTCTATAATTTATCTTTTTTTAGTATGAATCTTTTATAAGACATTGTTTTACTTATTTTTATTTTGCTTGGTTTAACATATTGAATTAATTTTTGATGAATTTTATATGTATAATTTTAAGAATAATTTGTATTTCTTTTCACCAATTATTTTTATAATGTTTTGTCATATATATTGATATGAATAGGTTCTGGTCATCTTGAGAATCGAACCTGAAAATAGATTAACTGATCTTATAAGTTCTGGATACCCTGAAAACCGAACCTGAAAATATGTTAACCGATCCTATAAATTCTTTAGGTTCAGGTTCAAATTCAAGTTAAAGTTTGTAAAATTTCCGAACTAGACATTCATGGTTAAGTTCAAATTATTTATGAATGGATCATATCAATTATAAATCTTTGCCCAAATTAATAAACTATCAACTAAGTATAGCGTTACGGCGGGCAGAGCTTGGACCAAGCTAGCGCTCTTGATATCTTCTATGATACGCCGAGGTGCGCACAGCGCACCGGAACTTATCTCTTCAAAGATTGCAGTCTTTACTGTACCAGACACCACTCTGTTCAGAGGACAGAGCTCCTATGGCGTTGGCTTCACTCTCATCAACTATAATTTCTCACCCATTCGGTCCCAAATCTTTATCCAAATTACAATCTGCTGCTACCATTTCCTTCAATTTCACCCTCAAGCCCTTCCCCTCATGCACAAGAACTGCACTTTCCGGAAAGAGGCGCAACAACATCACTATGAAGACCCAAGCGCTGGACTTTTCAGGTTCATTTTATGAAGGCGGTTTGGGTTCTGATGATGAACCACCTTCTTCAGCCGGAGCTGACATGACGGCCGTCGAGGAAAAGGAGGCGCCCCCCTGCCCACCTGGGCTCCGACAGTACGAGACCATGGCGGTCTTGAGACCGGACATGTCTGAAGACGAACGCTTGGCTCTTACCCAGAAGTACGAGGAGGTAAATGTCTCTTCAGTTAAATTGCATAGGTTTTCTGTTCTGTATTAGGGAAAGGAAATGATTTTTTTAAGTTTTCATAGCTTGACCTAGGGAGGGTTAACAAAAACGCCAAAGTTGTTGCTAAGATATGCATTATATTTGTGCACCTGTAGTTTTAGTGAACTGTAATAACTAAAAAATAATCCTGTGAAAGTCTTGATAAGTAAGGCCTGAAAGTTCTACTAGTACACAGTCTTATTTGCAATTAGTGAAGAGGCTGATTCACTATAACAATAACAATGTGGAGTGGTTTGAAAGTATCGATTGGGCTGCGGAAATTTGTTGAATGTCATTCGGTATTTAATCATTTAGGTGTAGCCTGTAAGTTTGCTTCTTCTTTCTTGCGGACCTTGATATTGATTTCATATTGTGTGGACTTTTCGATAGCTTGTTTGGTAGTGAGACACAGCTTGTACAGGCAGAAGAGAAGTGACTCGTAGTTTGTTGGGAACTATATTCATATTTGTTTTTAATACAGAATAAAGATTTTGAAAGTTATGATCTTTAAATAAGAAGAGATGAAGTCAAAAAGTTCGCCTAAGAGAACGTTACCTGGATCAGTGGAAAACAAGGGTACTTTTAAACTGTTAGTCTGGATATCAAACAATAGCCATGGATTTTCATTATGGCAACTTGTCAAGTTTCACTGGAAAGTGATCAGTATTATGGTTGATGATAGATTTTCCGCCCATTATGATGCCTAATATTTGATAATGGTGGTTGGGTGTTTGTCTTCCAGATACTTGTTGCAGGGGGTGGAATGTACGTGGAGGTATTTAACAGAGGGGTGATTCCACTAGCCTATAGTATCAGAAAGAAGAACAAAGCTGGGGAGTCTAACACTTACCTTGATGGAATCTATCTTCTTTTCACGTACTTCACAAAGCCAGAATCTATAGCAACTCTAGAGGAGACGCTGAAAACAGATGATGATGTTATTAGATCAAGCAGTTTCAAAATAAGAAAGAGAAAGTTTTAGGGGAAGAAGACTTCTTAAGTCTATGATTATGTGATCCATCATCATTTTTCCAAAGCCTTATATTTAATTTCGAATGTTACACTCCAACTTTAGTATACTTTTGTAGTTGCCAGTGTTTAAACTTGCGCAAAAATGCGATTTTTAACAAACTAGGAGGCAAACAGGAAAAGATTGACGTCTAGAGGTCGTCCAAAGGTCGCCTATATCACAACCCAAAGTTTGTGAGATTGTCCGTAACAGGAGTTACATTTGAACCAACGGTTTGATTTGATAAGATCTCAAATTGCCAATTCCTCCGGTGGTTAGCTTGCCACTTTTCTTCTTGTGGAGAAGGAAGAGAAGAGAGATACTTGTCATTTGAACAAGGTGGTAGAGAATATAAAGCACTGATTTCACTCATTACGCTTCTTAGTCCCTTTTAACGAAATTACTCGTAGAAAATGGCTGAAATTAGTCTTTGAACTTTTGTATTGAATTCAAAAGTGTAATTATAAGAACAATTATTATTGTCTTTTTTATTAAAGTAACATAATTCATATTGTTAAATAAAATGACACTGTTAGAAATATATGATAACAAAATTTCTTGATTAGGCAACAAAATAAACAATGTTGTTTTAAGTTTCGACTAAGGCGACATAAGAGTTTTAATCTATAGCAATAATGTTAAATTGATATAACAACAATTTAAATCTTTATAAGGTAATAAAGTGACCTTTTTTAGATAATAATTTGTAACAACAAAAGTAACAATTTATTCTTCATCGTCAATAAGATGTTAATGTAAAAGCAAACTCTTGCCATTAAGTAGGCAACATCTATATATATATATATATATATTAAAAGCAATATATATACATTAATGCATGTCTTAATTGCATACTTATTATCAAATGTAAACAACAAAAAAATTGCATTTTTCTAGAAGTACTTGTAAAATTCAACCTTTAATATATTTAAAATACAACAAAAATATAACTAGCTAAAATATTCACCTATATTATCTTCCTCAATTTTATACGGAATATAAGTGAATCAATCTAAATACTAAACAAAACCAATATGTATAACCACTCTAAAATCTTTTACTTAGCACCTCCTTATCCGCTCTTAGTAATCACCTTCCTATCAAAGGAAAAAAAATAAGTATATTAGAATTATAAAACCACTATGCTCACAAACTGGTTAATATATCTAAATAATGAAATACTAATTACTTTATTGCGACCTCAATTTAATCAAAACAAATAACACTATCCAAAAACTAATAATACAATGATTCAATTCTTTTTATGAACAAATTCAAAAGGCATGAATATAGGCAATTAATCTCAATAAAAAAGATAACAAGATGATGTACAAGAACAATGAATTAAGAAAATTTGTCACCTCATATTCTTCATATTGATATGTATGGTTTGGAGTAATAAAATATTCCTTTCTTGATTGACTAGGTGCAGTCAGTTTACAAAACATGTCTATGTTAGTGGTGTTACCTTGCTCAAACTGACATTAAATAAAGGAGAACATTTGTTTCATCATTTCTTCTCTACAAGCTATTTTATTTGAACGCATGAATTAGTCTAAGGAAGCCACAAACCAAATGAGGTATCTTATGTATGCCAACCTCAAATGTGATTTCAACTACTATCACTTGGAAGAACACACGAAACCTTTCTTTGTTCAATCTGGAGAACCCTTCTGTAGAATATCTAAAATGGAAATGCAAGGCAATACCTTGCAGAAATTGATATGATCATTAAAAGGACTACAACTGTAGAGTCCCCTTACCGCAGGGTATACACCAGGACGCCGGAGGTCATTCTGATACATATCCTATGATAAGGGTGAGCTACGAACAATCACTACTGTACTTCACATGGCATCAGAATAATAAAACATCAATATAAAATCACGAACTTTTTGAAACCAAAATTGTCTTCATTTTATTTCATCAAAACCAGAAGTTTACATATCTGTCAGTTTTTTACTATCTGTACATCACTCTAAAAACCTAGTACAATATGTTACATGAAAGGGAAGAAATACTGCAGATCTATCTAGGTCATCCCAAAAGCTCCAGAACTCAGTGAGGTAACCATCATCGATGGTTCACTCAATTCATGCAACAATCAGACATATCACAATTATTTCATAATTTCACATACATCAGAAGTACCACATGATCACATCAGTAACACATTTTATTTTCACATAAGCATAAGGTCACTCAATCAAATATATGTAAGCAATTACATATTAAATGCTCATGTGACCCTTTTTTTCAATTTATTACGGTGTTGTTACCGAGCGCCTGGACTATCCCAATATGGGCATATTAATCGTTGAGCTTGAGACTCTAAATCACTGTGGGGCTCGAGGCCCAAATACAATCGTTGAGCTTTTAGCTCTCGGTGGCTGCTCCGGTCACAACTATCATTATCTGAGTATGCATTCATGTATGAAATGTGTATGTGACAATTTAGCAGTATATAAATCACAATCCACACATGTGTCACAATTTATCACATCATAAGCAAGTAGTTCTTAAATTCACATACAAGTAGCACTTCGATGTCATAGCTTCCCAGTACATCAGACCTTCTGTCCGAAATCCACAATCACAATCAATCTCAAACCCACCATTATTCACCACAAAATTATAAGCAATCAATCATTGAGAGAACTGTCTAGGTCACTCACCAATAGCTTTCGAGCTAATGCCTGGAAGTCTTGGCAACGTCTGTGGGTTGACGTTCCAAATGCGCCTCTATAACAATTAAAATAAACATATATTACTAAGTGTACAATCAGAAATGTTTAATAATGCACATGTAGAAATTAAAATGTGTACAATACACATTCGTGACATTCCCGATATTATTCCATAAGTTTTCATCACAAAAATTTCCTCTAAATGTTAGAAATCCAAAGACGCCAAAATCACTCAATTTGGATCTCTATAGGTCTAATTATTGCAAAGACATTGACTAGAAAAATAATTTTTATGTCCGATTTAATCCCTCCTTTCCAATTTAATCTCAAAAATTCGCTAATTCCCATGGAGAGCAATTAAATGACTTACGAATCTGACGCCTAAAAAATCAAGTCAATCGAAGGTTGAATGAAAAAGTTATACACAAAAGAATGGCAAAAGGATCAAATTAGAACAAAAAAAACTAAGAACATTTTCACTTATTTCCCTCTCTTCTACCACCATGCATAACTTTTCACACAAGTGTCCAAATTTTACAAATTTGATATCATTAGAAAGATCACAAAAAACCCTGTAAGTTCCTTCAAGGACTCACAAACCAATTTCACCCCTAAGGGTGTCAAAAATTCAATCAAAGATACTGCTTAATCACCAATATTCAAAATAGTACCACATTCTTCTAAAATCATATCTTCCCATTCCCTTTTCTAAACATTCCAAGCTTTATATCAAAAGAAAGATCATAACATATCCTACAACTTTCATGAACAACTTGGAAGCAAATTCAGCCTCTAAATGGGTCAAAATCTCAATCAAAGTTTCTGCCCAACACATGTCATCCTAACAGTACCACAATCTTCTAAAAATCATAACTTCTTATCCCTTAATCCAAAAATTCCATACTTTATATCAATGAAAAGATCAGAAATCATGCTACAATTCTCATGAAGGATTCAGAAGTAAATTCTACCTCTAAGTAGATCAAAATCCCACATGAAATTCCCGATCCACGTGTATGTGTATTCTATATTATACATGAACATGTAAAGGCGAATCTAAGCACTTATTAACCACTCCAAATTACTATTTTATCCTTCCCACTAGTAATGGGATGTTACATTAATACTCTTTAATGATATCACAAATCACTAAATATAGTCCATTTGATCAAAATTCTAGGCATATGAAATTCACATTCAAATCATAGCACAATTTTAACACCTATAACACATGTACTTTCATGAAAATGTAACATTTCAACTAGGGTATAATTTGGGGCCTCACAATTCTCTCCCCCTTAAAAGAATTTCATCCTTTAAGTTCATTCCTAATGAGAATAGTTGAGGATACTGAGCTCTCATGGTCTCTTCTGGTTCCCATGTTGCTTCCTTGAACCCATAGTGTTGCTAGAGTACTTCTACCAAAGGTATTTGCTTGTTTCGGAGTTGTTGGACTACCCTAGCTAAGATAGATATAGGTCCTTCTTCATAAGTATAATCTGGTTGTACTTGAATTTTTTGTACAGGAATCTTACGTGTATCATCCGACTAATATATCTTCTTAATATGGAAACATGGAACACATAATGTAACTTGGCCAATTCTTTAGGCAGAGCTAACTGATAAGCTACTAGTCTGACTCTCTTAAGAATCTCATAAAGATCAATGTATCGTGAGCTAAGGTTACCTTTCTTCCCAAGCCGAAATATGTTCTTCCATACTGACACTTTTAAAAATACCTTATCACCTAATTGATGCTCAATATCTTTCCTTTTTAAGTCAACATAGGACTTTTGCTTATCATTGGCAACTTTCAACCTTTGTTAGATAACTTAAATTTTTTCTTTAGTATCTTTCACAATATCAGGCCCGATCATCTTATTTTCACTTAATTCTGTCCAACATATGGGAGTTCTACACTTTCTACTATCTAGAGCTTCATATGGCGCCATGCCAATACTAGTCTGATAATTGTTGTTATAAGCAAACTCCATCAGATCAAGATAATTATCCCAAATTCTTGAGAATTCTAACATACAACTCTGAAGCATATCTTCTAACACCTGAATAACCCGTTTAGATTATCCATCTGTCTGGGGATGGAAAGCAGTACTGAACTTGACTTGAGTACCTAAAGCCTTTTGTATACTTTTCTAGAATCTCAAAGTAATCGAGGATCATGATCAGAAATAATAGATAGTGGTACCCTACAGAACCTCACTATCTCATTCACTTATATATCTGTTAGCCTATCTAAACAATAATTAGGACGAACAAATGTTGCCTCAAATTTTAATACATCTTATTTCCACCCGGATGCAATGTAAAGACAGTATTATGGGCCTCAAACAATAACTTTCTCTTCAATTCATCATTAGCTGGCACACACAATCGATCTTTATAATACAAATCACTATCTCCTTTCATAAAAAAGTTAGGTTGTTTGCCTTCTCGAGTTGCCAAGACAAGTTGTTGCGACTTATCATCAACTTTCTGAGCATCACAAATTTCTTATCTTAAGGTAGGCCTAACTTTCAACTGAGCTATTAAAGCTCCATCAGATGCAAGTTTCCTTTCACTCAACTACACTGACAATGCTGAAATAGTCTTCTGACTCAAGGCATCAGCTATGACATTAGCCTTACCCAGATGGTAATCCACAATCTAGTCATAATCTTTAAAACGTTCCAACCAACATTGTTAAACTTTTATGATCAATAAAAATCCTACGCTTTTCACCATATATGTTGGACTTTGAAATTTTTTTCTTTAAGTTAAACATGATTTGAAATAATTTTGAGGTCTTGATAGATTTAAATTTTTGGAGTTATAATTATGTCAAAGTCAGTATGATTTATTGAATGAGTTAATGGAATTAAAGTGCTCAGATTAAAAGAATGTTCAAGGGTATTTTTCGCAAGACACTTAAGGATGAAAGACCATAAGCTTATAAGGAAGGGTAATATAGACTTTTTGGGTTCATTAATAGTAGAAATGGAAGAAGAATATGTTGTCTTACTTGTTAAGAAGAGAAACAAAATGTGAATTGAAGGGGGAGAAGAGTGAAAAATGAAAATAAGAGAGAAGAAGAGAAGTTTTGGTGAAAGAAGAAAAAGAAGAGAAATCAAGCTTGTTAAGGTAAGTGGACCATGTTTTCTCTTTGCTTTATTAAAGAAATGGGTTTTTTTTTAAGGATGAAGGAGTTAGAGAGAACAGAGGTTTGTGTAGTGAATGAAAGGTTTGTGTTAGAAAAAGATGAGTTAGGAGAACCAAGTGATTTTATGGTTTCTAAACTAGATCTTAGGTTTTCTAACCTAGATGTACCATGGGTAGGTTAGATTTGAGCTTAATTTGAGTGCATTGCAATTTTAGTAATTTTTGAAGTTTAAAATTTTTTATTGGAATGTTGTTTTAAATGGAACCTTGGTTGTTTTATGAAACCAAGGGAATTCTACCCAAGAGCAAGGGGAAAGGCAAGCTTGACTTAGATTTTCGCAAACTAACTAGATGGGTAATGTATTTTTAGTTATTCTGTAATTGGGCAAATTCTTGCCTATATATGTGTATGTTGATTTGCTGAAAATTGATTTGTTTGAAATTGAAATAATTGTGAATGTGCTGAAATGCATGATGCACTATGATTACGTTATACCTTGAAAGAGGTTATAACATTTTGAATTAAATGAAAAGAAGAAAAAGCATGAAAATATTGAGCATGTGATAAAATGAATATGTGTTTTTGTTTGGGCAAGAGAGGAATCCATTTCATTAGTCACGTGCACGTTGATCCATATCCTTCTCCCAGCTGCCTGCTTAAGGCCAAGAGATCTTGAGGATTTGAACTCGTTTTGTTTACGGAGTAAACTTTGGTTTCTCTATTTCGTTCCACGGAACTCCCGAGCCATTTGTTTATGCTTTGCATCTTTAAATTGTCAAGTATGGTGCATAGTTGAGTGTTATGTTTAATGCCGAAGTCTATGCTGTATGTTATAAGTTCAAGTTAAATTGATCAAATGCTTAAATTGCTAGAATATATTAAGAATGCTCGAATTGCTAGATATACATGTACATATGCTTGAATATGTGGTCAGTTGCTAATGGCTATAAATATATTAGCCACTGAGCTGTGTAGCTCACTCCACTATTTCTCCTTAGGTATAGAACGAGAGGGCTAACAATCCTTGTAAGGCATCGAAAATTCCAAGATATTAGAAACTTTTTTAACTAAGTTAGTTCGATCACTTTTTGATAGCTTTAAAAGCATGTTATATATCGAGCATCTAATGTATTATGCATTTTTGTGTTAATCCTTTGATTAAAATGTTTTGATGTAATTAAAGTTATGTATGAACTTCTTTTGATTTGGCCATGGGTTTAGAACTCGGTTTAGATATGAAAAGTTCCCAATGAGTGCGTGCACTTATACAACTTCAAAAAAATTAAGTCTTTCATAGGTGTAGGAATTGTGTTTAGACTTTAGGAGGAAATCTGGACTAATTTAAGTGGAATTAGACAAAGTTATCTTCTACAAAGTTGTAGGTCCTTCTTTTATCTTTCTAAAAATATATAGTATGAAATTTTTGGACATCTGAGTTGAAAGTTATGGTCCTTATAAGGGAAAATGTTTAAGAGTAAAGACATATCATCTGTGATGACGTCATATCATCTGTGAAGACGTACCGTCTGTGATGACATCATATCATCTATGATGATGTCATATCGTTTATGAAGATGTTTCATTTGTGATGACATCATATCATCTGTGATGACGTCATATCGTCTGTGATGGTGTCGTATCTTCTATAGTTAACTTTCTGCTTCTTATGTTGACCAAAACTTCTTCTTCTGATCCTATTGTCTGGTCCAATTTTTTCCCTCTAAGCGATAGAATCTATCTTTGAGGTCTTAATGAAAGTTTTAGATCTTGAAGTCCTTTCGAACCATCTAAAGAACACCTTAATCGGATGTCTATAAGGAAAGTTATGGCAATTTCCCAATTCGTCTAACTTTTCAATTCATCTAACTTTTCGTCTAGTTTCGTCTGATCCTATTATCTAGTCCAATTTTATCATTCTAGATGATAGAATTTGTCTTTGAGGTCTTCATAAAATTTGTATATCTTGACGTCTTCTTTTGAACCATCTAAAGAACACCTTAATCGGATGTCCATAAGGAAAGTTGTGGTAATTTTCCCAATTCATCTAACTTTTCAATTCGTTTAACTTTTCATCTGGTTTTGCCTCATCCTATCGTCTAGTCCAATTTTATCCCTCTAAATGATAGAATTTGTCTTTGAGATCTTCATAAAAGTTGTAGATCTTGAAGTCCTCTTGCTAACCATCAAAAGAATGACCTTAATCTGACATCGTTAGAGAAAGTTATGCTTATTGGCCCAAGACAGGTTCACTATAGTTTAGGGCAGGTATTGTTTCAGTTTAATGACTCCAAATGCTGGGCTTCGGAAGCTGGGTCCATCAATATAAGTAGTGCTGCCAAATTTTCAAAGCAAACACTACCACTGTAATTTCAAGATCATGTGTAGGGTAGTTCTATTCATGAGGCTTTAGTTGCCTAGAGGCATATACAACTACCTTTCCATCCTGCAGCAAAACACAACCCAAACCATTTCTAGATGCATCACTAAACATAATATATTCTTACAAGAAATGGGTTAAGCTAACACAAGAGCTTCAGTAAACATTCTCTTCAGTTGACCAAAGCTAGTCTGACATTTATCAGATCATTCATATTTCACTCCTTTCCATAACAATTTAGTCAAAGGGGATGCTATCACCAAAAATAACTTTACAAACCAGTAATAGTAACCCTCCAAACTTAGAAAACTTCTCACTTCTGTCACACTCCATGGTGACTTCCAGTTAAAAATTGCTTCAATCTTATTGGGATTAACCCTAATCCCTTGAGAAGAACTGTTGGACCCCAAACCTGTTTCTTTATTTTGTTGAGTTTATTTATTCAGCATAATTAAATTGTTTTGAGATCTTGGTAAGATTGTTTATTTTGCAGTATGATTTTAGAAATTTTGGTTTTCGAATTTGCAAAGGTTAGTATGAAATTGAGTTGATTAAGGTATTAAATTATGGCCTAAGTATGATTAATTGGATATTAGAACCAAGGGTAAATTGGGAAGACTACTAAGGGTCTAAGGGTTTTAGG
>JANZLX010000212.1:25418378-25431038 GCA_025531955.1 Erythroxylum orinocense
ATTTGGATATATTGCTTCCGCTGCAAAATGATTTCTTAAAAAGTTTTGAAATCTATCGTTTCTCCAAACTAAGCATGTTTTCTTTTTCCGATCCAACATGCAACTCTCTCATCTAATCCTTGTTTGCTTATTATGTTCCTATCTGTTGCATTATTTCTTTGTTATTTTACTAGAATCACTACCATGTTAGCTTAATCGACTGTTACTCTATTAGCTTTTGATAGTCTATTTTGGGTGTTCACTTGGTTTATTGCTTTAATACTTCTCTTATACTGATAAAGATGGTATTGAAGTATATGAAGATGATGAAAAAAGCAATGGGCACGATAACTTTTCAAGTCATATTCAAAAAGGTGAAAAACTAGGACATGCAATTGACTACAATGAAGGATCAAGATTGCATATGGTAACTAATTCTTATAGACCACCGATCCTATATCGAAGCCGTCTTAAGGACACAAAACAAGATAAACAATTTTCTGATCTATAAAACATGTTTTCCAAAGTTAATATTATTTTGTCTTTATTAGGTATGACCAAGAACATTACAACTTATATGAAGTTCTTCAAGGAACTAAGCACCAAAATATGGAAGTTTGAGCCAAACGAGAAGGTGATAGTTTCAGAACTTGCAAGTACAGTGCTTTAGTAGCAATTACCCCCTAAATTGAAAGACCTAAGGAGTTTTCTTGTGCAAGTATCAACGGGTAATGGTGACGAGGTTAAGGGTATGCTTGACCTTAGAACAAGTATAAAACTTATGCCTCATTTTATTTATGAGAAACTAGATTTAGGACAGTTAAGACCTACCAATATGTGCTTACAATTAGTTGATAGGTTAATCCATTATTCAAATGGAATAATGGAAGATGTGTTAGTGAAGGTTAGAGGATTGATTTTTCTCGTAGATTTTGTGGTCTTAGACATGAGGGAGGTTAAAGAGCAAAGGAAGGTGCACATTATACTCCTAGGTAGGCCTTTTATGGCCATTGCCAATACCTTGATTAATGTGAAGAACGAGAAACTGAGCAAGACTATTTTGGGAGAAACAATAAAATTTTCTATCTTTAATGTTAAACACATTCATATTACTACTATTTTTGAAAAATGCTCTGTTATGGATCAATTTAATTATGCAGACCTTGAT
Organism: Erythroxylum orinocense; assembly: GCA_025531955.1. Taxonomy (NCBI): domain Eukaryota; kingdom Viridiplantae; phylum Streptophyta; class Magnoliopsida; order Malpighiales; family Erythroxylaceae; genus Erythroxylum; species Erythroxylum orinocense. The sequence continues at coordinate 25,419,526 of JANZLX010000212.1, forward strand.
TTTGCATTGCAGGAAGAAGAAGAAAAGAAGTTAGGCTCGGTGAAAGAAATTGATAAGTGTTGTCAATTGCTAGACGATGCAACTAAGGGAGAGGCTTGGCAAATTCTTAGAGAAAAATCCCAATGAAAAGAAGAAAACAGTGGAATCACTTTAAGTGATTCACCTTTAGCATGACGGTTGAGGTGTCCAGCTAAAAGACATTAAAGAAGTGCTAAATGGGAAGCAACTTATATAATTTCTATTTTATTTTTCAATTATTTGTTTGTTATTCCTTTTTAGTGAAACTTGACATAGTCTATTTACTTTAAGTATACAGGCCTGCTTTTTAATCTCTTCTATTTGCCTTCTCGTAGTAGTTCTCTGCTCTTCGATGTAGGATGCCATGCTCCACACCTCATGAATGCAGCCACCACCCACACTTTTGTATCGTATTTGTATCCTTGTTCCTATAATTATTTTTACTACTTGTTAGTTTAATTTCTTTTAGTTTTAATGCTTGTTCTTATTCATGTTATTTTGTGTCTTATATCTTTCTTTTACTTTTTTGGATGACATTAGGAACAATGTGATATTTAAGTGTGGGGGGAGTATTAGTTTAAAAAATTATTATTTGTGCGTTGTGTGATTGTTTTCCCATTTAATAGTTAGGGATGCATGCTCATTAAATGAACTCAATCTGGATTAGAAATGTATAATATGAGTGAATGAGCATACTTGCATACTTAGGCTGATTAACTTGGATTCAGATTAAAAGGACATTAGCTTGTTGTGATAGATGAATGACACTTTTAATTTGGTAAGAATTTGAGCCCTTTTGAAAAATTTAACACCAAATTTAAGTATTTTTTACTGAGAGTGTTCTTTCATGATTAAGGAACTTTAAAACTTGCTTGCAAATACTAGTGAAGATCACATAATCTTACGCAAATATTGAAATGATGAAGGTAATTAGGATTTATCCTCTTTGCTTAAAAATTCACCATAATGTTACCATTAGTGAGCCCCATTGAGCTTAACATGAAACCTTTTCTTTCTTTAAACACAAATTATGAGCCTTTGCCTTAATTATTTATCCTTTTTGTTATATCTACCATAAGGCAAATTGAGCATTTGAAATGGTATTCCTGGGTTTAGAGAGTAATTGTTTGAATAAGTGTGGGGGATCATAGCATATAGTTGACTATTACATTAGGAATGGGTATGGATGTAGTAATTATCTTTCTTCTATATTTTTCTTTTTTTTAATTCCTTGTTTTAAATAAATGCATAAAAAAAAGAAAGAAAGAAATGAAAGAAGAAGTAGAAGTAGAAGAAGAAAGACACTAAAAAAATAGAGAGAAATAAGAAAGAAAAAAAGGAAAGAGAAGACAACTAAAAAATGAAAAGAAGAGGAGATATGTAAAAATAGGGAGTGTTAACTTTATTAAATGAGAGGAAAGAATTGAGTGTTTTATGGTTTATTGTTTTGTATTATTTTAAATGCTCAATTTATTTTGTAGTTTTAAACTGCGACTTTCCTTTTTCCTAACTTTAGCCGGACCCCATTACAACAAAAATAAAGATCTTCAGATTGAGGTTTGTGTTTGATATGAGTGGTTTAGATTGGATTGATAAGCAAGTTTATGGTAGATGCCTTACATGAAATGAATGATGAGTGAATATATCCCACCTTTGAATGCTTGAGAGAATGGAGAGTAGAGTGAGTATCTATCACACTTGTTTATGGTCTTTGAGTTGAAGTACTTGTTAATTTTGCCTAAACATATGGAGAATAATCTGTTCATGGAGTATTATGAGTTTCAAGTTCTCAAATTATGTTTATTGAAATGATCATTGATATCTTTGACTGTTCCCACATTATTTGGGAACATTGTTGTTTTTATTGTTTGTTCTTATATAGTCCAGTATTCTTTATTTTTTTTAAGGACAAGCATAATTTAAGTGTAGGGGAATTGTTGTGTCTAATTTCTATTGACTTTACTTGCCTTCATATCATGATTTTGGTTACAAATTCTTGTGTTTTGATCCAAATATGAGATGACTTGAGTGAAACTAGTATGAATATTGCATGCAAGTTAATGGGATTATCTTGTGAATGCTACATGAAAAATTAGAACAATTATGCATGAAAGGGTGAAATGGGATGTGATCAATGCATGCAACTATTTAATTCAAGCATCAATGGTGCCACACTCGTGACTATGGAAGTCACCGGTGAGACAATGGGAGTCACACCTATGACTCCTATGTCATGGGTGTGACAATGGTGGTCACAACCATGACCACCTCATACATACCCATGACAACAATTTCTTTAATTGTCCAACTTATTACATGGCAACTGCAAGTTTGAGGGCTCAAAAGCCTAAACCTAAAATGAGACTACAAATAAAGAGAAGAGAGGCCAACAGCTGCGAGACTCATTTTGGGATACTCTTGGAACGCAAAAGAAAGAACAAAGAGAAGGTGTGGAGGCAAAGAAGAAAAAAGAGAACAAAAAGTAGTCGAATCAGGTGAAGACGAAGAACAACAGAGAGGTGAAAGCAGAGTTAGCATTCGGTTGTCTAGGTGATCATGAACCAAAAGTAGAACGCGAGAGCCAAAGCAGAAGGCTTCACAGTGGTAGGAGATCACTGCAACTCCCTTATCCGATCCTTGGTTGCTTATTTTATTCTTATCTGTTGCATTATTTCTTCATTATTTTACTGGATCAGTACTATGTTAGCTTAACCAACTGTTGCTCTATTAGCTTTTGATAGTTTATTTAGGATATTCACTTGGTTTATTGCTTTAATACTTCTCTTATACTGATATTTATTCCATGATGGGCTGATCTCTTTTTCTTGAGAATTAATGTAGCTAGTTTAGTCTAATATGCATGATTTTGTTACTGTGTTGTTGTCTTATGTTTGCTATAGTTTCTGAACTGAATGGATGAGAAAGCATGACCAAACTTTGCATCATTTTGGTATTAAATGAAGGATAGAGAGAAGAAGTTTCATATGGAATGAGAAACTATAGACGCTTAGGTTAAGAATTAAAAATATATTAACTTAAGTGGTAATTATCAGTCGAGTTTCCATAATTAATTCAGACGATAACTTGTCGAATAAGAAAGTTAGACTTAATTTATTATTCAAGTTAATCTTATAATCTAACTGTTAATTTTAGTAAGACAATTATCCAATAATTTCCCTTTAATCATGCATAAGAGATTAAATTAGTGAAATTAGTTCTTATGAGTTTCCAAATCAATTAATTAATTTGTTTTTGCTTCCAGTTAAATCAGTTCACTTTTTAGTCTAATTGCGTAATTTTCTTTAAAGCCTTTACTCAACAAATCAGGATAGAATGTTTAAGATTGCATTTGTATTTTTTTTGGTCAAGATTAATTCAAGTAGATCAATTTCACCTTCATAGGAGACGACCTTAGGTAATCAACTACAATTTCCTCGAATACTTACAAATAAAATAGTCTAAGTATTTTTAGAACTTATTTTGGCATAACAAGAAATCACAGTTTCCACCCCAATATCCGTACCCACTCACACATAAAGCATCACATCAAGTTTGGTTTGTTTTCTTAATAACCTAGAGATCTTTTTGATTATAACAGAGGCTAAGTATGTTATTTTTAACGATCTTTACAAAGATGTTGGGTTCTTTTATTCATTCAGTTTCTGAAAATCGAGAGTATTCTAAGTATGTTACTTTGGTGTATGAGACAGAACATTCATTGGTAAAATCCTAATGTTAACATTAATGCAAATCAAAGTGTCATAATTATGCTTTGATACCACACCTAAAATTGATATTATAATACTCTAAACAATATTTCAAGTTTAGACTTCTCCCAAGATCATCTATAACACAATTGATTCAACTTATTCAATTAGAATTCATGCTATAAGAGAAAATGAATTACTAACCTTGATATATGCTTAATATGTGTCTACAATGATAGATCTTTAATTTTTTTAATTGCAAACTCCTTCTCTATTAAAGAAGTTTATCCACTCTTTCCTTCAGCTTTTTTTCGTTCTTTTCTAATAGTGCAAGAGCATATGTTTATCTTTTGGTAACTATTCACTTGAATGAAGGTAGAGGGAAGGGTTCTTTTAATTATATTAAAACCTTAGCGATTCTAACGTTCTATACAAGTCCAATAACCATTATTTTAGGCCACATTATATTAGAATCAACTCAAGTAATATGGACCACACCTTTATGATTGTTAAATCAATCTAACATAATGATCTACTAGGTTAAAAGTTCTTGAGAGATTTTTAGGATAAAATTCTATATGGATAGCTTTATTGATAGATTCTTATTGTTTTTTCATATATAACTTTTGTAGTTAACCCTTCCTATTAAGTACGGAATTGGCAGATGACTTTTTTTCTATGAAAATAAATTGAGAAAATGATATTTTTAATTGAATCTTCCAAAATTGTTGTCTTTTTTTAATGTTAACTACTTCTTTATGAAAATAATTTTCCCAAGAGTATTTTATTAGGTAGAACGAGTCCATAACAAATCTTATTCACCTAACAGCTAATGGAGTAATACCGAAAACAAATCATTGGGAAGACAGCTTAAATAATGCACTCCTAGTGTGTTGATGTATACAACAGAACCCATTTGTGTACAAATACCCCCTTGCCTTATCTCTGAACGTCTATAGAACTTCAATCAATATATACAAACTTACATCCATCACTACCAAGGGTTATATATAGTTTCTATTTAGTTATGCTTCAAAGTAAAAGAAGCCGCAACATATAAAGCGCATGCGAGCAAAGTTGCAATGGTGGTGGTAATTGTGGGCAATTTCCCTTTATCATTCCTGAAGATAATGGCTTCATAGATAGGCCAAGAATTTAGTGTCCCATATCCTGCTATTAACATTTGGATCAACAGTCCTTCCATGTTGCTTCCAACAGAAAATTGGAGCATCCCCCAAGTAAAAGAGGCTAAGTTGATCAGTGCTGCCATTGTTAGGGACACGAACATAGGTGAATGTGTTCCAAATTCAAAGATCTCCTGCTCATATCTTTTGCTTTGTTCTTGGCCTATTACTTTGCTTGTGACATTGAAGCCAGATGCTGAAATGCCCAACACCTTGAGCAAGTACTCAATTGAACCTAGAAGGGAGCTTGTAAGGCCCTTCACGAGCCACATTCGTTGATCATTCATCCACTTTCGGCACGTTCCTCCAACTGAGACAAAATCTATCAAATTCTGGGCATACGATCCTAGGGATAGAAACACATACATAAGAAACCATGGTTCTGAGACCTGCAAGTATTTATATTGTGTCGGTCACCACCTTGGGAAACGAAACTGTCATTACAAATAAGGGATATGATTCATGCAAGAAAAAATATAATTATTCTTGTCAGTTTTACATACCTTCGGGAAGATTGGGACGTTATTCAGAAGAGCCAACTGGGGAAGAAAGGCGTATATAGCTATTGGGATTGACCAAAGAGGCCAGAATGCATATTCAGCATAAGCCAAAGCCGTACATGGCGTCAGATGCCTGAAACCAAAGGTTAGTGGACTGTACTTTGAAAACCCCACTTCAAGGAGACCAACGGCCCATCGTTTTTGTTGATTTAAAGAATCGAGCAAACTAAACGGTGCATCCCCCAAAAATGCTGGCCTCTCAGGATTGCAGAAGATGGACCTCCATCCCTCACAATGCAGCCTATATCCTGTGTAATAATCCTCGACCAGTGAACCATATCTATAACCTATCTGCACATATTTTAAAATGTTAACTAGTTCAAATTCCAATATGATGAACATAACGCGTAAATGACTAAAAAGGAAAAGCACTGAACATTCAATAATGATCTTGCCTCGCTGCCCCACTTAGTTTTGTTCTCAAAGTCGCAACGGGCAACTTCGTGTGCCCATGTCATAGTTTCTATGGACCGCAAGTGCTTGTTAACAGCATTGTCTGGTCGCAGTACACGGAATTCCGGCGAGAGAATGCTCGATGGGTCCCCGAAAAAGGCTCTCCGAGAAAAGAAACACCCCGTTCCGAAGTGATTACTACCCATCAAGCCGTCATATCCCATCGGATTAATTTCGAACAAACTTTTGAACTCACCAGCATAGATATCGCTCTTGTTAATCCCTTGAAACCTCTGAGGAAACTGAACGAAAGCATACTGGGAAAGAATTTTAGGATCGGAATAATAACAGAGCACACGGAGAAGCGTTCGAGGGTCGTTTGAGTACATGTCACAGTCTAGTACCAAGATTATTGGAGCATTTGTCATGACAGCCGACACTCGAAGCTTCAAAAGATAGGGAAAATAAGATTAACAAGGAGATAATATGAAAAAAATAAAGTTACTCGTATAGTATTGAAATAGCAAATACCAGGGCATTTAGAGCACCAGCTTTGAAGTGGTGATGCCAAGACTTGCTCTTCTCTCGGGATACGTACACAAGATTTGGCATAAATTGGCCAACCATGTCGCTGTTAGCGGTATTGTCTAATAAAACCTGCTCATAGTAGTGTGACCTCGTTACGAGTTTTTATTCTTAATTTGAAGGATAACTGTTTCTACGCTGGTCTATAAATATCATTTTCTAAGTACGAAGCTGTTCTAGTTTCCAACCGTCAACTATGCGTTATAACTTGCGACAAGAGACATAATTAGAACTAGAAACAGAGAAGGGCACGTGGAAAATTTAGACCTGAATGACGGCGGGATGATTTTGTCGATTGAATTGATCGGTCCATTTGCTGAAAGCCTCTCTTTCGTTGTCACTACTTACATACTCATCAGCAACCTTTCCCGTATCTACCGCATGTTGGATCCTTACTTTCATCTTTTCATACATTGTCTGAATTATAGAGGGTGTCAAACTCTGTCAATTGATTCTTTGCCAGAGAAAATAACAATGTAACAACTTGAAGTAGTATTTAACAACTTTTACTGATGCACTGAAAATTAAAAATGAAACCTGTCTACCAATTAAATTAACTAAGTAAAAGCAATACCCTAAATATTTAATTATTAACTGTATAATTGTTTCTATTAAATTAAATCAATGAAAGAGTTTTAACTTTTTTTTAGTTCAGCAGACCAACTCATAAAGTATCAACTTTCTCTACCAGTAGTTGCCAGCATTTCCACATCACGATGTACTAATCCAGGCCCTACTATGCCTCACACCAGATTTCTACAGTTGCATAGGCATCATATAATTGCTTACTCATCGACTGCTGTTCTCCTACCATTCCTACAGCTCTTCTTAGATCAGTCTCCTTTAATTCTCCAGATTGCGATGAATCAATTGATCCAGACTTAATATTTTTCTTGTTTAGAGACATTTAGAAAGAAAATACTTTTTGTTAAGAAATAGAAAGAGATAAAGACATATACAGAAATAGGGAATAAGTGAAAAAAAAATTAGAGAGAAGATAAAAATTACATTTTTCTAATTGATTTTTTATTCTTGATGTATGCATATCTATACATTAATAAATAACAAAGTTGAGTGACACATGACATTTCAAATTTTTGACGGGGGCTACTTGAGAAAGTGTTGTACGGCAGCTCAGATATTTTAGAGTCAGTAGCAAAACAAACTTCCTGAGTTACTAGTAGAGTGACCTTTAGCCTAATATTAAAAAAAAAAGAGTAGAATTACCTTAATTTTCTCAGTCTCTGGCGAGGAAGGATAGTTTGATTCGAAGTATGCGTTAGGGCTTCTCTCTAATATGTTGTTATCCCTGCAAAAGGGTAGCCAGTAACGAGCGAATTTAGCAGCTTCCATAAAAGCAAAGAGGGTCAAATTCGAGCCACCGTCGTCTGATACAAAGACTGAGAGCTTCTCTGTTGGATAATCATAAGCCATTACCGACAATGCAGTGCTCACTACATTCATTGGCGGCTCCTTGTACGGATCCGCCGTGCATATGAATATGTCTAGAGCTGGATAATAACTTCGTTTCATGACCTTCTCGAGGTTTTCCGGGAACTCCTTGCGACGGACTGTAAACACCCGCAAGCCCACAGTTGTAGACCACATGAACGCAAGAAAAATGTCGGATAACAACAAAGACATGTTTATAGAGAAGGAGACTAGGGTTGTGAAGCTAAGAAGTGCTTTTGCATGGAAATAGAACAGTGCTACGATTGCGCTGCCGTAAACTGCCGCGAACACAAGGTTGAAGGTCCTGAAGGCAGAGGGCTTAAGTGTATGAATAGGAACATCGGTGGTGAATCCTCCTGGACCCTCCATTAGTTTTTGACGATTTGTGGATGCTATTGCTAGCTACTATACCTCACCAAACCATTATTTATAGTAAAAATATTTGATAAAAAAACAAAGGTTAGCCGTTAAAGATAAGTGGTGATAATAATGTCAATGGTCCAAATTAACTTCCACATGTAATCTCATCATAAGTAAACAATTATCTTTTGAATAGTATGCACATTTCTGCATATGGATGGAGCGAGACAAATTACTGGAGGACCCAATTGATATGTCCACGAGCTTAAGTCATTACAGAAAGATACCTGTAAATTACAAACTCATATATTAATTTTCCAAAAAATATATATATTAAGCCTCAAATGCATATCAAGTGTACTTGTCACTACATATTACTGACAATACAACTCAAGATTTATCAATACATGAGGAAAGGAACAAGTTTTGTAGCTAACAACTTGTTTGCATTGGTCATTATCAATATTTTAAATATAAAAATTTTTAATTTAATAATAATGATCACGACTAACGACTAATAATAATCATCTAGATAGTCCTAATAAAATTTAAAGATATTAGTTAAGAAATATATTTTTATTAAATTTTAAATGTTTAATAGTCCACAATCTATAAAAGTAATCGTTCCCTTATAATAAATTTATAGCAGCCAATAACGCTAGTATGAATGTAAATTAAAACACTTTTAAAATAAACCAAATTAAAATATAATATTTTTGTGAAAATGAAAAAAGTCATAATTAATTTTATATTATTTGGAGGACTAGTTTTCAATTAAAGAATAATTATTAAGAGAGTATTGTTTTTCGTTTCTAATCTACCTTCAATATATTAGAAATGAAATGTCTTCAATTATCTTAGATAGAAGGTAAACTTTTGAAATTAAAGAAATAGTTTTAGATATTATTGTGTTAAAGTAAAGTAAAGCGGTGGGTACATTCGCACTTGTCAATTTGGGACTTGTAGAAAAGGGTAACAGAATATTTATTTAAGGAAGAAGCGATGGGAATAAAACAAAAGACTTCAAGTTCCATTCCTGAAATAATGGAGTCAGTGAGCTGGCTGCAAGTCACGACAACTAAAGTGAGGCAATCAGTTACAACAGCGTTATGTCCTCATTCCTCATTTTCCAGGACGGATAACAACAGACGTTATGTCCTCATTCCTCATTTTCCAGGACGGGATTCAGCCGGACTAATGATATCTCTCTCACATCAATGTTTGCGACAAGTGCCTTACCTCCTTTCGCAGGTATCATGGGTGTGAATGTCGTCTTGCTTTCTAATTTCTTATCATTCGTACACGTGTGCCATTTAGTTCAAAATCCCCTTTTTCATTAGTTTTTAATCCAAATTATTAGTGGCAATTTGATAGTAATTTCCGATAGTACCATTTTATATAAATGTTTTGCTTAGGCTAATCACTGGATAGATAAACAGGCTGGCTGCTAACCACTGTTTGGTTATTTCTGATAATGCATTGGCAGACATCTTTTGTCACTAACTGGCTTCAACTTGTTATCCCTTATAAGTTTCCTTGTCAATCATTAGAAGGGGATAAAGTAGAGAGTTACAAATGCAATGACGTTGGTCTATAGAACAAGTCTACATGCGACGTGTGTGGTGTGAATTTTTTAGATATGCACAAGATTAATCGTAAATTTATATAAGTGAAAATTTACCTATTTTGTTATCCATATCTGTGTGAGCAAAAGTTCTGAGTAAGCTCCTTATCCTTTCAAATAAGCAGCTAAAATTTTCCATACGCCAACAAGATGCCTTTTTTATGCATTTCTTAACACTTAAAACTCCTACCATGTTACAGGGTTCTTGATGTAGCATCCTACTTTCGCAAAATATATACTCGACATCTTAAGAGATATCCGAATCCGTGCTCTATGAGAGTGACATGCTCTAACACTCAATTACTTGACATTTGGTACAAAATTTGTTTTTTTCCAAACAAAGCAATACACACGTACGCGAAAATCAAGTATAAAATTGGCCACACCTTAATTCATAAATATTTGCACTTACCACATTTCAACCATTACATAAATCATCAAATTTTCACTTTCTACTTGGGCCCATTACAGAGACAAATCACTTATAATCGTAGTATTAGTACACTTCATAAGCAATTACAAACCTTTCCACTTTGGAAAGTTTTTACAAACATAAATCTTCAAATAAACATTTTACAATAATTGTGGAAGACTGAAATCGATACAAGATAGGAAAACACTAATGCAGATGCGAACTGATCCTGACCTCTTCTTTCATTCACATACAGTAGAGATGCTCTCGTTTGTCTAACGAGGTATTCTTCAGAGTCCTGAAAAATATTTGCAAATTTTGGGTGAGTTTTGCGAACTCAATGAATGACCATCATCGATAGCTCATCCAGTCACATAACACATAATCACATTCACAACTTGTCTCAATGCATATGAAATCACTTTATTATGCTACACTAATGAGTGACCATCATCGATGGCTCATCCAGTCACATAACACATAATCACATTCACAACTTGTCTCAATGCATATGAAATCACTTCATTATGCTACACTAGATTTTAGTCTAATCACTGATATGAAACATCATTGTATACTATATAATCTCAAACCCCAAATGATATTATTATCACTGGTGTTATAATTCCTCAAAATTCTCTTTAAATTCATCAGTCATACGAGTTACACATTTTTCCTCAGACATTTTTTTTCTAGAAATCTTGTCAAAGGACTAAGATTAGTAAAAACTACCCCTTAACAATCTATGGTAGTATCTAACATACAGCTAATTCCCAAGAACTTTGAATCTCGTATATATTCCTTGAAATTTCTCACTTTATCATCACCTTTACTTTTCTTTGGGTCTCCCAATATGCCATGTTTAGATATGATACAACCCACATTTTATTTGATCAAGCTAAAATTTATTCTCATTAAACTTGACATATAATTATTCCTACTTCCATGATATATATAAGATTTCCTCAATTATTAAAATATTCTTCTCCACTTTTCAAACACATTCGATATATCGTTGATGATCATAGTCACTAACCAATCCAAACAAAATTGAGACACTTTACTCTTCAACAATATAATACTATTAGGGGCATTGTTAACTCCGACAATTATAACCCAAAACTCCTTGTGCCCATGATTTATTCTCATAATTCTTTAAGTATCTAATTTCCCCAATGAGGTAATATTCTCTTATATTATTCTCAGTTTCCCAATTGG
>JANZLX010000212.1:25456915-25467567 GCA_025531955.1 Erythroxylum orinocense
TATTATATTCCATTCTATGTGATTTATAGTTAAAAATATTTTATTTATATAGAAATATATACAAACAAGAATAATTTTTTAATATATTTTTTATTAATGAAATAGAAAATATGTAAAAAATTATTCTTTAATTGTTTTTGTATACTTCTATATAAATAAAAATCAATAAATTATTTTTAAATATAAATTTTTATTTTATTATTAAATATATATAATTTATTATTATTAATATAAAAATATTATTATTAATTTTTAATAAAATTTATTATATTAAATATTATTATATTCTATTTAATATATTAATATTATGAATTGGTCATAGTTGGTATTAAAAAGAATTATTGAGGGTTTCAATATTTAGGATGGAATGGAACGTAACATGAAACTCTTCGCTTCCATCCCATTCCATTTCATTCTATTATATTATGAAACCCTCAACCAAATGATAGAAGTGTGTTACGTTCCATCCCATTCCATTACTAACCCCTCAACCAAACAGGGCCTAAAGGTTTAGGGATGTGATGCTTATGTGAAGTGTGCAACATTTGATAAACTTTAAGCTAAATCAGATAAATACAAATTTGTGGGATATTCGAAAGAGAGTATCGGATATCAATTTTACCATCCTCTTAAGCAAAAGGTGTTTGTCTCAAGAAATGCTACATTCAAAGAGCATTTATTATAAAGGAAAGTACAAATTCACATCCAGATTTATACATATAAGGTACAATCGAGGGTTCAAGATACACTTAGTTAGCGATGCACCAGTAGGATACATTGTCCCCTTACTAGATTAAATCTATATATTGAAAAGGGTAATGACAATGTATCACTCATAGATGATGAGCCTAATACTTTTAAAGAAGCAATATCTAAAATTAATTCTTTAAAATAGCATATATCATATCTGAAATGAAATCAATATACTCTAATCATGTATAGACTTTGGTAGATGCACCTGATGGTATTGTACCTATAGGATGCAAGTGGGTCTATAAGAAAAAGATTGATATGGATGATAATGTGCATACGTAAAAAGCAAGGCTGGTGGCTAAAGGTTACAAACAAAAACAATGGGTTGATTTTGATGAAACCTTTTTTCTAGTAACTATGCATAAATCTATAAGGATCTTATTGGCTATAACTGTAGCATCCCACTCTCGCAAGACTTGAACCCAACATCGACGGTGATATCGGGGTCTGTGTCTGCGAAGGAAGTATGCTAGGGCACTCAATCCATTACAAGTCGTAATAAAAATGTAGCATCTCACTCCTACAAGACCTGAACCCAACATTGACGGTAATATCCGGGTCCGTGTCTTGCGGGAGTGGGATGCTACAATAACTGCATATTATGATTATGAAATCTAGCAAACAGATGCACAAATAGCATTTCTTAGTGGGAATTTATTAGAAGATGCGTACATGATACAACTTAAGATTTTTAGTACATGATACAACCTGAGATTTTTTTAATATAAGAGATTTCCTAATCATGTATGCAAGTTGCAACAATCTATTTATAGACTTAAGTAAGTGCCATAGAGTTGGAACATCCATTTTGATGAGACAATCAAAGAGTTTGATTTTACCAAAAATGTAGATGAATCATGTGTCTATAAGAAGTTTAGTAGGAGTATAGTCATCTTATTAGCGATATATGTGGATGACATATTGCTGATTGGGAATGACATATGAATCTTCCAATATATAAATATTTGGTTATCTATGAGCTTCTCCATAAAGGATATGAGAGAAGCAACCTATATTATGGGTATAAATATCTATAAAGATAGATTAAAGAGGTTGTTTGGATTATCTAAATCCACATTCATAGATAAATTGCTAAAGAGGTTTAGTATGGAGAATTCTAGGAGGAGAATCTTACCCATATCGTATAGGATTTCTCTATTATATAGTATGTGTCTAAAGACACAAAAAGAGGAATTTTGTTCCTTTTCCTTTACATTTTCTTATCTGTTGTTTTTGTTGAATTGAAGCTATATCTAAGACCAACATGGGTGAACCTTAAGATAAAATGGATTGTGTTCCATATGGTTCAGCAATTGGGTCAATCATGTGTGCAATGCTATGTACTAGACCAGATGTCTCTTATACTTTAAGCATAATAAGTTTCCAACCAATCTTGGAGATGATCACTAAATGGCTATGAAAAACTTCTTAAAGTACTTAAGAAGGACTAAAGATGTTTTCTAAGTCTATAAAGGAGATGCATTGAGAGTTTAGGGGTATCGAATGCTAATTTTCAATTAGATATAGATGGTAGCAGATTAAGGTCAGGGTACATCTTCATTCCGAATAGTGGTGCAATAAGTTGGAAATGTTCCAAACATTTTAATGTCAGAGGTAATAAAGGAAGTAGTTTGGATCAAGAAGTTCATCATTAAACTTGGAGTAGTTCCTAGCATTGTTAAACCTATAATATTGTACTGTGATAACAATGGCACTATTACACAAGCAAAGGAACCAAGGTCTTATTAATGGTCCAAACATGTACTCAAGAAGTTTTGCTTAATCAGGGAGATAGTAAAGTAAAAAGACATAGCATTGGAGCAAATTCCCACTGAAGAGAATCTTGCAGATCTTCTCACTAAGTCATTGTCTCATAACAGACATGATCGACATATGGATGGATATGGTATTAGATACATAGTCAATTGATGTTAGTACAAATAGGACATTATTAGTTTATACGCTTGTAGCCAATTGGTTGGTTGCAATTTTATGTATGATATTATTATTTTAATTAACAAAGGTGTTCTTTATCTTTATGTATTATATTAATTATATTTGATGTTTTAATACTAAAGTAAAATCTTTGGAAAAATTACTATGAAATTGAAATTATGGTGAGATCATAATTATGATATTCAATTTGCATTTATATATTATTCTTTAATGTTCCTAGTTATATTTTCATCAAGATGGGATATTGATGAAATGGTAAAACTAGCATGCGTTATGTTTCTTTCTTATAAAGAAAACATTTATTTTTGTAAATTAAAGTATGGAGATACTTAAACAAACATGTAGATATTTATTAGAGAATAAATTTACTGAACTGACCCAATTATGAGGATCCTTACTTACATGTCTGTGGACTTTCTCATTATGATAATTATATAATTGATCCTTAGACTTGAGATTATTAAGGTATCTCATGTAAGTGTTACTATGTTTTAATATTACTTATGCCCTGTCCTATTTAGGGTAGCTTAGTTAGTAGTACTTGAATACAATATGAACTATATAGAGACAGTTGAATAAATCAATAAAAGATTCATCATTCTAAAGTAACTAGAGAAAATATTCTATTATTCCTGATTAGTAGTAATTTAAAGAATTCTCCAGCCAAAGTGAGTTGACATTTGAAATGGTTTTCTCAAATATCAATTACTAATTAACAAAAATGAACATTATTGTATTTAAAAGAGTAGACAATATATCCATACTATATTCAATTGGAATATTGGATAATAAAAGGATTAAATTATATATCATAACCATGCATAGATAAGTTAAGTCAAATTACTTTGACATTCCTAATATTTAGGTAGTCATAAAATATTGATAGACATCAATCTTCATTTATTATTATAAATTATTTAATTGGATAAATAAAGATAAATTAAAAAAGTAATTTATATAATTCTAATTATGAATAATTCGTAATTATTGTTAATATTAAGATCCTAATGGGTCATACATAAAGAATAGTTAAAAAAATCATTGTTAGTTAAGTTGAACTTAATTGTGAAGTTTAAAAAATTCAATGATTAAATATGAAATATTTTATATTATTAAAATTAAATTAAATTACAATTAGATTTTGACTTTAATTATAATTGGAATATTTAATTTTAATAGAAAACCCTAAAGCTTTTTTTTATATATATAGGAAATTAGCCTAGAAGAGCTAGCACTCTTGCTTATTTCCTCTTAAAGATGTGAGTTTCTTTTACTACTTTGTGGACACTGTTAAAGATTAGACAGGTGAATAACTTATGGTTGACACCTCGAAAAATTTTGAAAAAGGTTTTAATAGAAATTTTGGATTAGGTACGATTTCTTTATTTTAAGATTCATATTTTTTAACTACTTAATTATTGTTAGAGATGTCAATGGACCATACGATTTCTTTATTTTATGATTCATATTTTTTAAGTACTTAATTATTGTTATAGATGTCAATAGCCACAGGCTGACCAACCCGCCATATATTTTTTTTAGAAAAACTTCAAAATCGATTTTTATGATTCATATTTTTTAAGTAGTTAATTATTGTTAGAGATGTCAACGGCCAGCTCAATTACTAGTTGATCGGCCCGCCATATATTTTAGAAAAACTTCAAAAATGATATTATTTTTTGAAATAACAGTCGAGCCACATTTCATGCCGGGCTAGCCCAAGGCCCGTCCATAGCCCTGTCAACCCGGGCCAAAATCGGATTAGGCCGGGCCCTTTTTGACTTCCCTAATTAGTGTGATTCGATCAAAAACTTTAAAAATTTTATTTTTTGTTGCGTCTGTTATTCAATCACGGTTGATTTCTCAACATCTTATTCTCTCCAATTTAAAACATCAATAACTACGCTCTGGGTATAAACCAATAGTTCTGAAATGGAGTTCATCTGAAAATATAAGAAAAACTGCTGCTCGGGTTTTACTACAATTTGGTCAGTGGGTGAAGGGAGCAAACACAACTACAGAATTGTGCCCTCCGAATCCAAACGAATTTGAGATGGCTGCAGCCAAGCAAAAACGAAATAAATGAATTTTTGGTGAAGATTTGTATCATATTGAGTGAGCAGAAGAAAATACTCACCGACATTGACTTGATGCTTCTTCTTGATGTTGGGGACGGTGTCGATTGTAACACTAGGCTCCAAGTTCTAATGGGAAACAAGCAAGTAGGGGATGATACGTGGTAGGAAATTACTACAAATTTGTTGGAATATGGCACAAAGATTATAATGAATGGCGAGTTATAGGCGCATACTTCCTGATTTATAGTCGGATGCAGCCATCCAGTGGTGATTGCCTTTATAGTTGCTATTGCCTCTAATCCGCCAGCAGCACCAAGACCATGTCCGATCATTGACTGAATTAAGTCATGAAAAGGGCATTTCATTAGGAATATGTTGCTAATGCCATCGATTGCTCGAGAATGACAGTAGTAGTCACGGGCATTTCAGAAGGGATGTGCTGCTAAGGCTATTGATTGTTTAAGAATGACACTAATAGTCACTTCCAATGAAAATAGAGTTTCTTTTAGTATGCAAACAGGGTTGGTATGTCTTGCCTTGGTTGCGTTCATCTTAATCCCGGATGTGTCCTTAAACACATTCTTGATCGCGTTGACCTCGGCCAAATCACCAGCTAGGGTTGAGGTTGCATGAGCATTAATGTAGTTCACCTGCGAAAATGAAGTGAGCGAACCAAATTTACTTTAAAATCTTGAAATTACATCACCTAAAGGAAAGGATATATATATATACAGAGTTATTTGGTAGAAGGGCATAAACCATTAATTGATCCTACCTCCTCAGGGGAGACTTTGGCATCTTCTAAACTCTTGGCTATGCAAGATGAGACTCCAAGCCCATCTGAGCGGGGGTCAGTCATGTGATGAGCATCACATGTTACTGAACCTCCCAAATATTCTGCAATTATGATGGCTCCCCTCTTCATTGCATGTTCCAAGCTCTCCATAATCTGTAATTGAAACCAAGTTATCTTCAGAAAGATTTTGAGTTTTTAGAGTCTCGATTAATGTAATTTACGAGGTTGATAGTGTCATAAATCCCAAACAAAATGAAGCATGCATCAGAATTTTACCAGCACCCCAGCTCCTTCTCCCATGACAAAACCATCGCGATCCTTGTCCCAAGGTCTTGAAGCTCTCTTTGGTTTATCATTTCTCTGAGACAATGCCCTACAAGCTATAAACCCACCAACTCCTGTAGCCATGACGGCAGCTTCTGTCCCACCGGCTACCATGATATCTGCTTCACCTCGTCTAATGTGATTGGCGGCAGCATAGAAGCAGTAATTTGCAGTAGCGCAAGCAGTTGAAATGGAGTAATTAGGTCCCATAAGGCCTGTTTCTATAGCTAATAATGCAGACCCCATATTGGTGATGGAATAAGGAATGAAAAAAGGAGTTATTTTCTTATATCCCTTTTGGATGAGTGCCTCAACGCCATTGCTAAATGCCGTTAAACCTCCCATACCAGTTCCCACAAGCACTCCAATTTTTCCTTTGTCCATCTGCAGGAAAATTTATATATATTTTAATTTTTAATCATAAGCCGGATATGATTTAACGACCCAATTAACCTACATTTTGTAGCACTTGAGTGCCAAGGTCGGCATCGTCAAGGGCCTTCTTTCCTGCAACTAGACAGTACCTCCAGCAATCATCAAGGCGGCGGTCATTTTTTCCATCGATGTATCCTTTTGTCGAGAAATCACGAATCTGACCCGCAAACCGAACGGAAAATGTTGATGCATCAAACCTATCTATTAGGCTGATGCCACTCTCGCCCTCCAGGAGTTTGTTATAGTATGTATCAATGTCACTACCAAAGACTGAGACTAGTCCCATGCCAGTTATGACAACTCGTTTCTTGGGATCTTTTTCTCTTTTCGGAGCTGAAACAGTTGGAGCAGCCATGGATCTAACTTTTCTGCACCTGAGAGCTGAAACTATATGACGAATCGTACAAGTCAAGATCCCCAACTAATAGAAAGCCAACTCATTTATAATAATGAAATTAGCCTCCACAAAAAATATCACTAACTGGCATCAGTTCTTATCATGAATAAATGCAAATAAGATAAGGCAGGTAATCTAACAAAAGTCTCCAAATCGTGTTCTTCATGAGTGTACATTCTATGGTCCCTATTCCCCGCACTAAAGGAGCAAATTAGCGGGTTTGAAAGATTTAATAGACTATGAATGTGATATGGCCACATGAAAAGCTTGAGTGAGAGGAGACATGCCTATCAGACAAGGAAAATTTTCATATCTTTCATGTGAATAAGAGGTTCTGACTTACGACAATTGAGTAGCACCGTATCAGGTTCTGCATTACTCTGTTACTATGTTCTGAAAATGATCTTTAACTCTATGACCTATTCATAACTAAGTTCATAAGACCTCTAAAGTAGAGAAGAAATTGAACAGTAGGATTGAGGCTTTCGGTTTTCCGTTTGATCTCTTACTTAATACATTGAACATGATGAAATTGATACCGATCATACTCGGAGCAAACAATATAGCTTACATGTCTGGTCGAGCCAAAGAGCTAAATATGAACTCATACCTGAAGTAGAAACAAAACCACTGAGCTTAGTCGCAGGTGGAAACATTTGCATGTTCTCAACTGGTCTGAGTCCACCATATTGAGCAAAAGAAGCTCCAGTGCTTCTTGTCTCTCTTTTTCCAAACAGGACACTCGAAGAACAAGTGCTACCGATGCTTGTCATCGATTTCTTGTGCTCGTTTCCTGTCTCTCGTCTACAAAAGCTTGAAAGTTGTTATATACGTTAAGCTTTGGGGTTATCAGGGAAAGAGAGGGAGTACTCAACAAAGAAATAGTTTTGGTTTCTGGTTTAGTCTGGAGATCTGATCGTAGAATCCGCCACCCTTGTTGTTGGACGATGAACAAGAGTCCGGGGCGATAATAGCAACCAAAAACAAAAGAAAAAGGAAACTGGATGCAACTTTCTTCAATTGGTTTTAGCGGCACAACTACCTCCGAACAACTAAATTTGAAGGCATTTGTGTGTCAATATAAATGCCAACTGTTCTTTCGGTTTTTCATTTGATTGACATTCATATATCCAATCTAATACGTAGGTTTGGTAACAAATCATCTGTTCTGTTCTTATCATATTTTATAAGCATTTATTTATTCAATAAATAAATTCTCATAACATAAGAACAGCGAGACCATGATCTCAACCTAAGTTTGGTTGGTGTCACAGCCCCTACTTTTGTCGCCAAACTGGCTTTGCAAAGACCAAACACTGATGGGTCACTTACAGCCCTTTTTGTCAGCTCCATTGTTTGTAGAATTAGAACACACCAACATTGGAAGGGCAAAGAATAGCAAGTTGAAAGTCTTAAAGCCCGCGGGCCTAATTACTTTATTGGTTTGGTGAGTGGACAAAATTGGCTTTGATTCTGCGGTAGGAGTTTAGAGTTTAGACAGTGTCAGTTCGTTACTCCTTACTTTCCACAAGGAGAGGAGCTCTAGGCCCATTAACAACCCAATACTCCAAAATTTGAGCATGACAGGGCTATAACGTCACAAGTGCGCAATTGCAGTAAAGTTACGACAATTCTTTATTTTGACAAATGACAACTATAGGCTGCTGTGGTAATTGGTTGGGCGGTTTTTTTGAATTTGTAAGTAGAAATTTCAATATGGGTGCAGAATTATTAGTTATTCGAACTGATTTGCTTGTTGCCTGGAATCATTTCTATAAAGATATTTGCTTATTTTTGAATTCGCTAGAAGCTTTCCGGTGCCTGGAACTTATTGACTGGACGTTTCATCCTCATAGTAATTTAATTAGGGATATCAGAGCTATTCTTCGTTGGGATTGATCTGTTCGTTGTGAGCATATTCTTCGAGAAGGTAATAGCGTCGCTGATATTCTAGCTAAACGAGGAAGCCATGAACGGAACCGTTTCAATTTTGGCTCATTCCTCTGGAGTTTGTGACTGTCGCGGTTCTTAATGATGCTGTTGGCGTCATGTTTGTGAGGGACTAGTTCTCTTTTCTATTTGTATTTTCTTTCCTTTGCACCAAAAAAAAAGAGTGACATCACAGTACTTGCAGCCATGCGTAAACTTTGTCTTTAGTTCTAAGTTTCTATCTTTCCAACATGCAGTACAATGACACACACACACACAGCATTTTATGCGAGATTAAAATGTTATAATTCTACTAAGGACTTCTACCATCAAATAGTTTAAACACTTCTTCAAATTATATTTATCAAAAATGATGAACGAAGTGAACTTCTAGTGATAATGTACACTTGTAAGTGTAACAAGGCATTTTTGAATTTGACATTCTTAATTATGATTATATTTATATTAAATGATCTAAATAAGTTTCTGAAGTCCAAGTCTAAAAATAAAGAGACTTAATCTTCAAAACTATATTTATGAATTTGGTTTTAATTTAAAATAGTTCTAAAAATTTAAAGTAGGATTTAGATTATATAAAAAGAAATTTGAATTGATTCTTTTAAAATATTAAAAAAAAATAAATATCTTATCAAAGATTTACTATTTTCAACATGTTTAGTAAATATTATTTGATTTTTTTACACTAATTTAAGAGTTTATGTCTATTTATTTTTAAAAAAGAAAATTTGGTGATTCATTTAAACTAATATAATTTGTCTTGGTGGTACCCCAAATTATTATAAAATTATTTCGACCATTGTTTTATAGACAAGTTTTTTAAATTGATTGTTTATTTGTTTATTACGATAAAAATATTTACATCAAATAATGGGGATAGATAAAGATATGATATTAGATACTTTTAAATAGATAATTATCATGTAAATATTACGTTGGTAGAGATTATGAGAAAATATTTTTCATATTTATTTGTTCAATCTTAATTCTTATAAATTATGATTGTATTATTGAAATAAAATATTTTTCCATCTTAAAATAATTTCATTAATGTTAATTTCAAATTACAGTTTGATATTTTGATATTTGATTATTATATAAATATGACTAAATTTGTGCTTATATATTATATGTCTTCTTATAAAATTAAAGAAGGATGTGTGGAGTTAAGGATTCGGCTTGGATTTTTAAATTTTAAAAAATAATTTAATTTGAATTTGAAAATAAAATTTATTTATAGGTCAAGTAAAAGTTTTATTTTTATTTTAAATTAAAATTTAATCAAGCAATATTAAATTAAATTCATGTAAAGTCTAGTCATGATAAAAACAGATATCATGGCAGAAAAATAATTATTTGCATCTTTATGACGACATCATTATTCGTTGCAAAATATATTTTATATACACCCTTGCAACTAATTTTTTAATTTTCTAAATTTACTTTCTGATATTTTATTTAAAATTAGTGAATATTAATATTTAAAAATTATAATATTCATTTTAATATCTTACAAATCAAGTGATTAATTTCTAAATAAAACAAGTCAACAAAAAGCAAAAGGTAAAAATTGTTCCCTAACAATTATTAAAAAATCTAAGTTAGTCCTTACCTTTATCTATGTGTCACGTCACACCTTACAATTTTCAAAATAGTACTAATAGCACCTTAAATCTTAACTGAGTTAAATTTTTGGTAACTTTTAGTATATAAGTCATAAATTTAACATAGGTTATGCCATAACTGGGCAATTTAGGCTTCCCAAGCACATAAGTGATTTTTACGCTAATTTCATCAAAAATTGGTTAAAATTTCAATTAAAGTTAAATGTGCAATATATATTTGTCAATATGATAAGTCAGTTTATGTTATACACCCAATCTTTTGATTGCATATTTATATTTATAATAAGTAATGGTATTCTTTTTCTTATATATATTTATTTAACCAACTAACTTATTTCAGA
>JANZLX010000212.1:25545280-25559223 GCA_025531955.1 Erythroxylum orinocense
CACCTCCCTTTCCTTCTCCCATCATTCACTACTCAATTCAATTCAAGATATCATTCACAACCATTACATAATCTATACTTTCTCACAAACAAAAACAGGGCAAACATAGATATTGTTCCACACTCACCCAATCATTTCTTTGAAACTCAATTAATCATTAAACCTCTCTATCCACTTACATGAGTTAATACTCATAAACACAAGGTTTTCATCATCCATGACATAGACATACAAAACCCTAGCAACAACAATTCATTAAATCCTCATCATGCTAACTTCAATTAACCATACCCATAATAAGGAACACAAAACTTACTTGATTTAGCTTTGATTTCTTCAAGATCTTCAAGGAAACTATCAAGACCTATCTTCAACCATCAACCAACGATCACCATCTCCAAGGGGGGTAAAGAGAGGTTTTATGGTAAGCAAGAAAAGCAAGATGAAAGAAACTAGGAAGAGATGAAAACTAGGCTAAAATTAGAGAAGATCACAACACATAAAGAGGAGGGAGAGAAGACCACGAAGAAGAGAAGAAATTCACCCCAAAAGACAACTCCAAAGCCTTTGAAGAGTGAGTGTCATGAGAGAGGCAAGGAGAGCTTCAATTAATTGGTTATTTCACTTAATACATGGCTAATAACTTGCCATGTGTCAAGCCAAGCATTAACCCTAGGTTTCCTTCATAATTAATCAATTTCAAGTTCAAGTTCCAAGAAATAACACTTGTCAATAATTCCTATAATCATACATTAAAAATATCAATGCTATTTGACCATAAATTCTACTGCCATTGATTAATTGGTCTGCCACTTGGCATTTTTCCTAGTCCAGAATTTACCCCGAAAAATTTCAAAAAACTTTCCTAAAATTCTCCAAAATTACTAAATCACTAATTTCACTCTCCAAATAAATTTTTAAGACCAATAATCCAAAAGTCTCAAAACAATCACATTAATGACCAAATATACCGGGAATGTCAATGAATGCATGTACAAAAATTTTCATGTGCAAAAATGTCACTATTCACATGTATGAGGATAACGTATGAGGATAACACATTGTGCATGAGCATGCAATTGCATTTCTAAGCTCTCACTGATCGGTCTTATTTACTATTCTACCCTTCCCGCTGAGAACGGGATGTTACACTACCTGAGCCTAATCTTTAACTATTTTAATTCTGCCAAAAGTACTTTTAAAAGCAAATTTAAGTCTTCCTTAATACCCTTTCAATTTTCCATAAACTTAAATGCTTCAAATCCTTTAAGTTGCATGCTTAATCCCCTTTTCATAGCTTCCTTAAAGTCAAGAGTATTAATCAACTAATTATTAAATATAAAAGGAGAATTTCTATAAAGTTGAATGTGTTTGAGAATCAACTTAATGAGGTAGTCTAAGCAAAGATTGTTGTTGAAATTTGTTTGAATATTTAGGAAGTTTTTAAGCCAATTTGGATTTACCATGGCTTTATCAAGTTTTTTTCCTTAGAAGCCACTTCTGATTTTGGTTCTTTCTAAAATTGAGCAAGTCTCCATTAAAATTGAGGTCCATTTCACCTATATTGTGAATAAATTTCAATAATTCTTCATTGCAACATTTATGTTATTCACTCTCACCTTCCATTTATTGATATGAGAGTATAAAATTAGAATTACCTATTATGATCCATGGAATTATGCTTGCCACTTGTATATCCATCATATCTGTCCATAATTCCTTCTTCTTTAATTCAACTTTAGCAACATATATTGCTGTAATGTCCGTTCTTATTCAATGTTAGCAATATTACTTATAAAGCATTTAATACTTTTTATAGTTATCGATACCCCTAACAATCCTTATGATAAGAATTATTAAAAAGTAAGGAGTCTAGGATAAACATTCCTCCTTATTGTCTTGTTGAGGCCTTTCCATATGATATTGATTTCATTAATAAACATCAAGTTGATAATTAAGGCATTAGTAGGTACCTCTACCTGAGTAGTCTCTTCCTAAATAAGGCTAGCAGATACATTTAAGAGAAATTTGTAACCAAAATAATAGTTTAAAGCTCCATAATATCTATATCTTTACTAGAGTTCATTGACTTCGAGATAATGTCCTTTCCTTAAAAAAATTCTTTAGAAGGTTAGTTTGAGAAAAGTTACTTGTTAAGGAATTTATAGGCACCTTTAGTAGATTGGTCTCAATGTGAGCAGGGCAAGAAGGAACATTATTAGAAAAGTTTGAAATTAGAATCTCCACAACATCTTTTTCTTTGCTCAAATTCATCTTATTTAGGGTAATACCCTTTCCTTTAAACTTCTCTTTTAATTGATTTTCTTGTTCCACTAATTTTGGTCCATTCCCTTCAATTTATGAATTATATGAGTTTACACTTTTTCCTTCTTTATTCTAAAACATTCCTGGTAAAGATCCCTGGATTGTTTAAAGCTCTTCAAACATACTAGATTCAAAACATATTATATTATAGGGGGAATATATCTAAATTTAATGAAAAATTCATTATCTCTCAAAACTTGTTTCTAAGTGTGCCTACCCTTTAGAGGGGGGGTCACTATAATCCTAGAAGAATCCATTATGGAACCTAACCTATTCATGTTTGAGCTAAATAGGAAATCAATGATAGGATGAAGTCAAATAGAAGTTGCCAATTTAACATGAGAAAAAGTAGAAAAGGGGGAAAAACAAGGTTAAAAGGATTAGAGTTCATGTTAGAGGTAGGAATAGATGGTGGATAAATAGAGAGGGAAGGGAGAAAAGAAGGTTAAAAGGATCATAGTTAATGTTAGAGGTAGGAATAGGTGGTGAAGCAATAAGGAGGGAAGATAGAGTGGCTAAAGGTAGAGAAGCTAAAGTTATGATAGGACACAACGATCACAGAAGGTTACTAGCTATTTCCATTTTAAGTAAAATTAGAAATTTTAAATCAAATAGAAAAAAATCATTACTAAAAAAGGAAAATAAATATCATTACTAGAAAAAGGAAAATAAATTCAAGGACAATTTTGATCAAAGGAGAAAGAGAATTGGACCAAAGGAGAGAGATCATAAAAGGGTTCCTCACACTATGGGTCCTATTATTTTTCCTTTGCTTTTTATTATTTTTATTAATCTATATTACTATTTTGATTATTATTAACATGCCCATTTAGATTTACTAACCACCTAATTTATGCACCTAGTTTCTTAGATGCTTTAATAAAAGGAATCGAGCAGTAGATTGATGGATTTAAAACCTACATTTCTATATAGAAGCTTAAGGTTATTAAAGAGGAGCTAAAATTACTAAATAAAGGTTACGTTACTAATGTAGAGGAGGCTATTAAGAAAGTTAAGAAGGCACCTATTGTAGTGTAGGGAGATTTATATAGAGCTACCAACCGCTTAGAGGTAAAGAACATTGAAAAGGAGAGGCTTCATCAATATATATAAGCTCTTGAAGTTACTAATAGTTTTTTAAGGTGAAGGACAAAAGTAAAGTGGTTCAAAGAAGGAGATACAAACACATAATTCTTTTATAGTTCAATCATTGCAAAGAAGAATCATAATAAGATTGCCCTTATTCATAATGATTCGAGAGCACCTATTTTTAGATAAAACAACATAAAAGTGATGGCTTTCAACCACTTTAAGAAATTTATTGTGAAACTATTTATAATTCATTTACACATGACTGGAGGGCTTATATTGAGAGGGATTATAAGTTAAGAGATGAGGGAGTAACTTATTAAACCTTTTAGCAAAGTTAATATGGAAAGGGCTTCCTTTTGTCAAAACCCCTAAGAAAGTACTAAGGCCTAATGGTTTCGATGCTTTCTTCTTTCAAAAGATATGTAATATAACTGGTTACATGGTAACTGATGATGTCCTATAATTCTTTTCCAATAAGAGAATGCTTAAAGAGATTAACAAATATTACATTTCTTTGGTTCCCAAGACTATTAACCCTTATGCTCTAAATGATCTTAAGCCAATTTCTTATAGTTATGTCATTTATAAAGCCATATCAAAGATTTGTGTTAGCAAGTTATAGAAAGCATTAAGGAGCCTAATTCATCCTAATCAAAGTGCATTAATCGAAGATAGAAACATTGGGGATAATTTGTTAATTATAAAAGATCTTTTTAAAAATTATCACAAAAAGAAGCCTGTACATGATTATGCTTTGAAGTTTGATTTTTATAAGGCATTTGATTGCATATTATGGGCATTTAATCTCAATAGTTTAAGGGTACTTGGATTTCCAAGCATGTTTGTTGATTGGATCAAGTAGTGTTTAATAACTACTTCTTTTAGGATCCTTGTACATGGTGATCTAACTTACACTTTTAATAGAGCTATAGGTATAAGGCAAGGGAACCAAATATCCCCTTCTTTATTCACTCTTTGTATATAGGTTATTATCAACATTATTTCTTATATGATTAAACATAAGGGAGACTTCAAGTTCCATAAGCGATGCAATGAAAATAAACAGTTTAGTTTAGTTTTTAGTGATTATTTGCTGATTTTTAGCAAATCTCATAATGGTTTAATGAAGTTGTGAATTAATTCCTTACATGAGTTCTTAAAGTTGTTTGGATTAAGAATCAAATATGGAAGAGTCAGCTTTACATTTCCAAGGATGTTGCATATCTAGTTGATGCATTCTTAAGGTTAACAGGTTGTTAGGTGCACCAAAGTCCTTTTAAGTATTTAAGCATACCTATTACCATAATGAGCCAACCTATTCAGATTGCTTGTGAATTCTTGATTCAATTCATAAGAGTATTAGAAGAAGGCAAAACATATTCCTATCTTATGCTAGGATATTGCAATTGGTATCTTCCATTCTTAATGGAATGCATGTATATTAAAGTTCACATGTTATACTTCCAAAGAATATTGTGAAAAATATGGTAAAGAGCATCACAAGTTTCCTATAGTCTGGAAATATAGATACAAGTAAAGCTTCCATAATGAAGTTGATTGATGTTTGAGTTCTTAAGAATGAGGGTAGTTTAAACTATATAAAATACTAACAATGAATAACATGCTCATCATTACGAGGATTTGGAAACTATTCACTGATAAAAAAATTATATGTGTCAAATGGATGCAGTCTCATCACTTAAAAGTCAACTAATTTTTGGAGATTAAAGGAGAAGGCTCATAACTTTTGTTAAACGCTTAAGTTAATGAGATTAGTGAGAATGGATTTCAAAGATATTGTTGGGGATGGGAAAAGCATATGGATTTTGCATGATATTTGGTGTGAATAAGAGCCACCAGTACTAAGACATGAATAAGCTATCTTTAGACATGTTCTTCCAAATATGGCCAAGGTAAGGGAGATTATACAAAGGAATCAATGGAGCTATCTGCAAAGAGGTCTTGCATGTATAAAGGGCAATTTGCTACACTACTCTACATTCTAATCGACTTGACACTATTTCTTAGTTTAAAACCATATGGATGAGTTCTAACATTCCAAAAACCTTTTTTATAATGTGACTAGTAGCATTGAACAAGCTTAAAAATAAGATATGATAAAGGAGAGCAATGACCTAAAATGTTTTATGTGTAATTTGGAAGATGAGAATGTCATCTACTTGTTCTTAACTGTCAATACTCATCAAGATTGTGGAGAATATTTCAGCTCAAATGCTATATTTTGTCAGAGTTGGGAAACTCTAATTCAATGAATTCAAGTAAAAAGGAGACTTAAAGATCTTTAAGTTTGCACTTTGTTGTTGGTATACCTAATATGAGTAGAGGGGAATGCTAGAAAGCATGGCAAGCGTCCTATTAGTACTATAAGTTCAAGTTCGAAAATATAAACAAAATTAGAGAATGGATGGTGTTGGAGAAGAAATTGCTATTGATATGGCGATGACATAGGACGTTAAAAGGAACAACAATCACCAGCAAGCCACCTACTAAAACTATAAATGCTAGGTCAATCTTGGAAGTTAGAGTTTGGAAATGAGAGGTGGTTATTATGCAAGTGGCTGTGGCTAAAGAGATACATTCGCCAAAGGCTGCTCGTGTTTAATCTGTAATGTCTGCCATTTGGATTTATTAATACTATTGAAATCTTTTATTTAAAAAATAAAAATAAATTAAATTAATGTAAAAAAACTTATTAGAGAACTTAAGTAACATCAATAGAAGTTATATTTCCTTTTTTTATACTTTATTGTCATAACCAACATACATTAAAATTATCTTTCTTTTCTTTGATTAATTTTTCTTACTAAAAATATTTAATTAATTCGGTTCTGAAATAAAGGGCAGTCACATCTAGCAATAAATGTAACATATATTTTATCCAAAAATAAAGACTAATTGATAATTTTTGTGTCATGAACAATTATATGAATCCAAAATTTTAATATTATTCATATTCATATTATGTTAATTACACGATGAGGCTAAATTAGTACATAAAATTTCATACAATAAGAAAACTAAAACAAATATGTTTAGAATTTATCAAATTTTAATTATTAGATCATTAATTCTTTTAGTTTGACAAATACTCAATGGGAGTAAGAAACAATACAATTCATAAACAAACCTTACCAGGCGACAAAGCAGCCTCATCTTGTTGTTTAGCATACCTTGGTCGTTTAACCAAGTAGTTCTGAGTTCGATCCTTGTTTTTGAGAATGCAGCAAACTCTTGGGTCAATTGTGACCTCCCATTAGAAGATGTATCACGCAAGAAAGGGGGATTAATTACCGACTTCGGCCTAGTGGACACCTCCTGGGTCAAACCCACGAACCAAAAAAAATCTTGTTGTTTAGCATATGATGGTAAATGGCAAATGATAACTTTGCGGTAAAAGAGACAAATTTAGACGCATCAAATTTAAGAAATTAAAAAGATAATTACCCCAACTTCAGTTAGATGTTATTTTACTAAAATAAAAAAGGTTTACTGACGTAAGATAATAGTATAAACAAAATATTGCTTGTAGATTTAAACAAGTAATCTATAAATATATATATGCCAGTTCACTTGTCAGCATGATACATAACAAGTAATGTATAAAAAGTGAGACTACTTGCTTATTTGTCGGTATCTTGTAGCCACACTTGCCCAAATTGGCACTCCTAAAATAAAATAAAGAGCAAAACGTAAGCACTTTGAAAATCCAACCTCGAGTTCACTTAAAAATAAGCCGCCTCCTTTGTTTGACCAACTACATTATGAGCTTTACAAGTTGATTTTTCCTACTCCCTGATGTCACATTGAACTGAGCTTATATATATCCCAGTACACTCAGAAGTCACGCACTCCACCATTTACGCAAATCAAATGGCCACCTCGAGACTGCCAGCGGCAGCCACCAACGCATTGTCATCCAGCTGCCTTCAGAACAATTCATCACCTTCGAGTCGAAGACCTCAGCTCAGCAACCTTCTTTTCAACAAAACCAAAACACAAGTAGCGTTGTCTTCCAAGGCGTTGTTTGCTTGCAATGCTTCACAGAATCCAAGTGATGTAAAGACCCAGACCCAGACTGTGGACTACGGCGCCTTCTCCAGCGATAATCCTGCAAACCAGGTGCGGCCTACTTATTTACTCTTGATCGTAATCTCTTTCTGTGGCTAGATTAAGGGTAATTAAAAAGTTTCACCAGATAGATCTTAATCAAAACCATTTTTTTACTGTGGATTGTTTGACTAATTTTGACACTTTCCATTAGCCCTCCTCCCAACCTCACTAACTCACTCAGCTGTAATCATCATCTTTATATCTGAGTCCAATTGCACGTTTTGCTTGTTAACGCTCAATGAAACAGATCAAGCACTCCCATGTGGAAGTAAGAGGACTAAAACTCCATGTAGCAGAGTGTGGGACTGGTATGCTAGTAACTATGTTTTGATTTCCTCTTCTTTTGACAAAATTTATGTTTAGCTAAATCTCGAAGTGGGCCTGTACAGGTTCAAAGGTGGTATTGTTCCTTCATGGATTTCCAGAAATCTGGTACACATGGAGGCACCAAATGGTTGCCGTTGCAAATGCAGGGTACAAAGCGATTGCAATTGATTTCAGGGGCTATGGACTATCTGAGCAACCGGCTGAACCAGAGAAAGGGAAGTTCATGGACCTTGTCGATGATGTTGTTGCCCTTCTTGACACACTTGGCATCAGCAAGGTAACGCTCTTTTGTTAAAATTAATTGTTTTACATCGGAAATCATCATGATTTCCTCAACTTACAACTTTTTTCTTTTCTTGGTTATTTATTTATCATTTGTCTATTATTACGTCATCATTTTTTTTTAAGGTATGAATAATTAAATTAAGCCAAAATATGAGTTCTAATACATGACAACTTGTAAAATACTTGCGAAACAACCAACCACAAGCTAAAATTTAGACGTAGAAGTAAATTAAAAATACGAGTTACACTCCCCAGTGTGATTTGAGAAATCGAAGATCCAATCCCTTCTGTATGTGTATGTCAATATATGTATTTATCCTTTGCATTATAATGGTATCAAACTGCTGGTTAGAAACGTTTTTATCATGGAAAATTTGAGTATTTCTTTCATCCCGCACAGCACTAATAAGAAATGATAAGAAATGCAAAAACACCATCTTGAAGTCCTATGCTGGAATTTCATATCTGTGGACAAATCCTTGATTTGCCTTGGATTCTGTGGAATTTCAGTGACTAAGCATCTATTCAACAAAGCTTCCCAAGTGCTGAACACATAGCTGCATTCGAAAAATAAATGATCAGAATTTTTCTCATCCCGACTGTACCAATTTGCAAGATTTGTGAATTTTACGATAACGTTGAAATGTATTTTGCAATTTGTGCTCAGGTTTTTCTAGTTGGAAAGGATTTTGGAGCTGTACCAGTGAACCTGCTGTCTGTTCTGCACCCTAATAGAGTATCAGGTGTTGTGACACTAGGTGCTCCTTTCATGCTGCCTGGTCCTAATGCTGTCCCTGCTCAATACCTGCCCAAAGGCTTCTACATTACTAGGTGGCTGGTATGCAAATTTTACCCTTCATCAATTTGTTTCCTTTCTATCAATTTTCCTATCAAAGGTCGTACGTTTATGCGCTCACAGCATTTCTGATGTTATGTGACCAATATTTCAGGAACCAGGTAGGGCTGAAGCTGATTTTGGTCGGTTTGATGTGAAGACTGTAATTAAAAACATTTATACTCTATTCTCAAGCTCCGAGATACCAGCAGCAACTAGAGATGACGAAGAGATCATGGACTTGGTTGACCCCTCAACGCCTTTACCTTCATGGTTCTCTGAGGAAGATCTTCAAGCTTATGCTTCCTTGTACCAGAACTCAGGATTCACATTCGCGTTACAAGTTCCATATAGGTAAGAAGGGGGAAAAAAAGAAAAGAAAAGAAAATCTACGTTTTCTCTAAACTAATGAGTTATAATGAAAACAAGAGAGCAAAAGCACGTTCATCGGAGAGATATGTGACATTTTTCATATGTACTTGAAGAAAAATTATGCATGGTTAGATAAAATGCTTATGTTAACTGGTTGATCGATGAATCCAGGAGCCTAGGAATAGATCTTGGAATAGAAAATCCCCAAGTCACAGCTCCAGCCTTGTTAGTCATGGGCGAGAAGGATTACGTCTTGAAGTTCCCAGGCATCGAGGATTACATAAGGAGCGGACAAGTGAACTATTTTGTGCCCAATTTGGAGACCGTCTTTGTTGAAGAAGGGAACCATTTCATTCATGAAAAGCTTCCACAGCAGACCAATGAACTCATCCTCAAGTTCCTTGCCAAACACCATAACTAAATAAGATTACTTCACTGCTTTAGACGTGTATTAAGTATCTTCATTATCTATCATTGTTTTGCTATCCTAATAAGTGCGATTATCATACCTTTTCAATTATTCCATATTTGCTATTCCTTTCCCTGTTAGAGAATCAAGACTGCATTCTCGTTCCCACTGTTACTGAACAATGCCTAAAGGAAAGATTTAACAACTATAAAAGGCTAAATAAACCAAAATATTGCATGATTTAAAATTTTCTAATATACCCATATAATGAAAATTGTATATTTACTCCCTTATTCGTTTTTATTGTAAGAGAAATAGAATAAACAAGAAATTTTCATAAATTTTTGAAATAAAAATATTTAATTAATCAAGAAACATAACAAATACTAATTATCAATTGCAATTTATTGTAATCTTTCCAACAATTGCTAAAAGATACTAATTTGTGAAATAGGTTAAGCATAAACAATTACTGTTGTCCGAGTGATTGCCTTCTAGTATTATTTACACATTTTCATTGAAAGAACTTTTTGGTTTGTTTGACTCAAGGAATGGAATAGATAAATAATAGAATAGTTATTATTAGGAATAGAATAGAATAAGTATTACTTTGTTTGGTTCAAGGAATGGAATAGATAAAGAATTTCTATTCCAATGTTTGATTTGAAAATATAAACTTGGAATAAGAAACAAAAAGACCAAAATGTCGTTATCATATTATTATTATTATTATTATTATTATTATTATTAAATATTGTTATAAATTTTCTACTTACTATTAAATTTATCAATTTTTTATTCTTAATTATATTAGTAAACTCATTATTATTATTAACCATTGCCACCTTTAATTAAGTCTTAATAAGATATAATATCTAATATTGATATTTATTTATTAAATATCATATATTTAAGTTTAACATTTTTATAAAAATTATAATCAAGTTTAAGTTGACTAAATATCTTTCTTTTTTTCTTCAATCCTTCATTTTTCGTGACCTAGTAGGTTTAAGTCATTGTAATTCTAATAAAAAATCAATTAGATCCTAATAAGACTGAATATCTAATATTAGTCTTTTATTTATTAAATATCATTTTATTGGATATAACTTCCCTAAAAGGGATATCAAACTAGAGTTTGGTCACTAATAAGAGCGACTGCCTGGTAATATTCCAAAATTTGTTTTAGTTTCTTAATGAACAAGAAGTAAAGTTGAATTAGAAAATGGAAAGACAACCGATACTAGTAATTATAATCCTTGTGGCATCAAACACTTAACTCATTAAACTATACTATAAAAATGAAAGGTGTATTTTCCTAAGTGATTTTGTACATATATTGAGTTAAATATGAATTATTTTAATCATTTTAATTATCTCACATGAAAAAAGTGTGAATAAATGAAAATAAGTAAATTCAATCCACTGGTCTCAATCCAAGTGAAAAGGTTGGAGTTAAAGAGTAGTGTTAGTAGCTATTTAAAATAGTGACCTAATTGTGTAACTAGAAGCATTCATAACAAGGTCACTACTCTCATGTCAAAAGATTTATTGAACTTTCAAACAATTCTAAATTCTGTTGTCTTGATTTAAATTTGTTAGTTCACTTATCATTCAACAACAGTTATAAGGATATTTGAAAATCAAAATATTTTTCTTATGAATGTTCATTTTATGCATTAAGTTGAGTTCTATGAGTTAGATTTGAATTTTGAAGGAATGTATTATAAATAGGATTAATTTATAGTTGGATACAAGTAAATAATGTCTATCATGTTTAATGAAATTTGCAATTGAGTAAGTTGTGGAGAATCTTAATTAATATGTTTGATAGGCTAAATTATCTCCTAGAATTGCCTTTTATTTGAGTTTGGTAATAAAATTAATTTTCTTGAAGATAAGAAAGTGCTTAATTGCAAGAAAATTTATTAACTAGTGATTGAAATATATTTTTATCATAAATTTGAAAAGCATTATGCTTATGTTTTAATATTTTTTGTGGGGATTGGCGCTTAAAATAATTTATATTTTTATTTCGGTCCTTGTTTCAACCCTCTATGAAGAAGGAGTAGAATTGGGAAGATTTAAGCCCATTTGGTGCTATTTTTCAAACTTTTTTTGAGGACCTATAAGATGGTACCAACGAAGTATTATGTCCCTTGTTGAGTCTAACCTTGCAATATTATGTTCCTAGGGAAGTTTTATCCCTGACTAATATGGCGTTAACATATCCCTATGCTCTATATGTATTCAATAAGGTAGAATTTTCTTTATCCAAATGTCCTTGACATCCTTTTGTGTTTTCTACATTGACCAACAGAGGAGAAACACATAACCAGGTCCAAACATGTATTGGTAGTGTTTTGATACAAAAGAAGCCAAAAGTGGTCTTATGTAACACTTGTTTAGACCATATTGGGTAGAAATTCTAAGGCTTCACATTTTAAAAGATACGATAAAAAAATATAAGAGGGAGTTTTTAGAGATCATTTTTGGAGCTAAAAATTAATTAAAAGCCAATTTAAGCTTAAAAGAATTAAAAAAAATCAATCTTGGAGACGAAAAGAAGAAGATTTGTTAATATTCAACAATAACATTAAATATTCAAGCTATGGGAGTTCAAACTTCTTTCTTACTTTCTTTCTTATTCTTTATAGGTTTCCTTTGTTTTAATATAAAATAACTGGGATATATCGGTAATTATGTTATATCATCACTAACTAGGACACAGTCTAGAATTATATATAAAAAATGAGGCAAACAACTATGAGATTAATCCCAATATGATCTGTATTGTGCAATAGTTTGTAATAAACAGAATTATTCAATTACACATGATACAATAATTATGGTATGATGTGATGTGTTATATGATTTGAGTGAACCATCAAGGATGGTTAACTCACTGAGTTCGCAAAATTCAATCTAAAATTTGCAATATTTTTTAGGCTTAGAGAAGATCTCCAATTAGACAAATTGGAGTCTAGCTACTGCATTCGAGTAAGAGATAGAGGTCAGAATCAGTTCGCGTCTGCATATCCTTTTTCCTCGAATTCATCACACATAGTAACATCATTAACAATCTCAATCTATCCCCAATTGATCACTGTAAGCACTTTCATATGTTACTCTAGTTCATCTTAGACTTTGAATTAGTTGGTACAATTTGATGATCTATTGAACAACTATCCTAACATGCACATTGTCAGTTTTTCTAGAAATTTATGACACATTCAAGCTTAATAGAGTTTTAGAGGATGCCATTTAGTTGACATAATTCCCTTTAACCTTAAGGGATTGAACTAAATCATATATGAAATCATTACCTCTAGGATCCATCACTATATGGAATGGGATGGATAAGAAATTTTTGGCCAAATACTTTCCTCCATCACGTAAGATAAAGCTTAGAAAAGATATTTTCTCTTTCTTATAGCTAGAGGGAAAGACCTTATATGACACTTAGGAAAGATGAAAGGGGTTGCTAAGAAAGTGGATGTATCGTGGGTATATAGATGCAATCGTTTTATAGTAGATTATGCGACCTAACCATGTAGCTAATAGATGCATGTTTAGGGGGAAAACTATCTTTAAGACCCATAAGAAATTGTAGGAGCTTATCAAAAACACAATGACAAACAATTATTAGTGGGAGAGTCTGAGGCCTAAGCCTAAGACCGATGGCATCCATAATGTTGATATGGTGACTATATTAGATGCAAAACAAAAATCTCTTAGTAAGAAGATTAACTAAATGAGTGTTGCAAAATTGTCAATGTAGGTTATGAGTTATGAAATTTGTCGCAAAGGACATCTTAATTTTGATGGTTAAGCAACTTATAATTAGGGAAATTAATCGAAGTAAGTAGATTTTATTAGGAACCGACTTTAGAAAAACCCCTGAAGCAACACTTACAATCTAGGATGAAAATACTATTTAAACTTTATATGGAGTAAACAAGGATAGTAAGGGACAAAAGTTAAATCTTAAAGACATTATGGATAAGTTTATTATTACATCTATGGCTTGCTTCCAAAAATCAAGATGCCTCTTGATTGAACCCAAATTTATTATATAAATTGGCTACATTTTTCATAGCTGTTAATGCACTTTTTGACTCTTAATTCGTGATTTTGTGCTTAAATTAGTCTCTTGCGGTGAGCTTA
>JANZLX010000212.1:25582690-25596408 GCA_025531955.1 Erythroxylum orinocense
TGATTTATGAAAATGAGTAAGAAAGAGAAAGAGAGTTGGTGGTTTGAGAGAAAAGAAGAGAGTTGAGCTAGGGTTTAGCTCTCTTTAGTCTTCAAGAAAGATTTTAAA
Organism: Erythroxylum orinocense; assembly: GCA_025531955.1. Lineage (NCBI taxonomy): Eukaryota > Viridiplantae > Streptophyta > Magnoliopsida > Malpighiales > Erythroxylaceae > Erythroxylum > Erythroxylum orinocense. Next base: position 25,582,799 of record JANZLX010000212.1, read on the forward strand.
GTTGTTCAAGAGGAGGAAAAGGAAGAGGAAGAAAAGAGCTTCCATTTGAGCTAAAGATCTCTTCATTTGGTGAAGAATCAAAGTAAGATCTTTTTTACTCTTTTGAATTTTTGGAAGGATTCTAGTTTATTGAGCTTAGAAAATGCTTGGATTTAAATGTTCTAGAATCAATTTTAGTGATTTTGTATTGTGAGATTTTTAAGTGGATTCTTATTAAATGAGATTTGCTTTGTTTTAGAAAACCAAGAGAATCCTACTTAAGAATAAGGGGAAAGACAATTTTGACTTGGAGTTTTGCAAGCAAACTAGGTGAGTAATATATTTATGGTTATTGTGTAAATGGGCGATGTGCCTAAGTGTGTGTATGTGTTTGAATTGCTAAGCTATGAATCGGAATTGGATATTATGAAATGGAAATGAACATAATATGAGTTCTAGAACATATGCCCGGGATTGTCATTGAGCATGTATTGCACATAGTCCATTTATTTAATTGTGAATAAATGAATGCTTATACGTGTGCAATTATTGATGAGTGTGAAATGGGTGGTTTGCATAAATGGGTTGTGCAAGTCAAGTGTCTGCATACAGGCATTCTGGAATTCAGAAGCAAATGCTATTTTGGAGCATACTGTGAGTCGACCAAGATGGTCTCACTTTATTGTTTGTTATTTGAAATTTTGTATTATATGACTATTGAATGATTATGTTGATGTGATTATGTATGTTGGTTTCTAGACAAGAGGTCCGTTGATTATGATATTTGATTTGAATATTGAAGTGTTATTGAATGTGAAATGGGATGAACTATGTGTACTTATGTGACTGTTAAATGTGTTAAAAATGTGCATTTGCATAGGAACGAAAGTGTGAATTCTCAACTTTAATGTTGAATACCGGACTAAGGTCCGATAATATGAGAAAGTGATTAAATGGGATTTGCAATTGTGAGTGATGCATTCCATTGCATGAATGCATGAAATATAAAGGCAGTTGTGACTGGAGGCGCCAATGAAAAAGAGCTTAAAGCTCAGTATATGATAAGAGCCTCAGGCTTAGTTGTAAATCTACCTAATATCCACTAAGAGATATGGGACATTATCTGATTCAGCTCAGTATCCACAAAGGATATGGGCCAACCCGATATCCACTAAGGGATACGGGCCAGTAAAAAGACACTCGATCATAACAAAATAACAAATTAAAAGTGAGTCTCAGAAGCATTACATATGCATGCAATATGTATGATTTAAATAGTTTAAATGATTTCTGAATGTGAAATGTGATTCAATATGATTATAAATGAATGATGTGAATTATGTGCTATGTAATTGAGTGAGCCATCAATGATGGTCACTCACTGAGTTCGCAAAACTCACCCAAAATTTGTAAATATTTTTTAGGACTCAGAAGAATACCCCGTTAAGCAAACGAGAGTATACCTACAGCATTCAAGTGAATGATAGAGTTCGGGATCAACTCGTGTTTGCATTGCATTTCTCTATTTTTGTATTGCATTGTATATTTTGCAAAATTTTGTATAAATTTGTATTTTACAATGACTTAAGTGTTTTGTATTGTGAAAGGGCCCGAATGGCTATTGAAAATTGTGTTTATTGAAATTCTTTATGAATGAATGTGGGCCCAATGTGAGTTTTTATTTTCGTGTATATGTTTATGATTTAAAAAAAAAGTACCAATTTTCGAATGAGTAAGTGCTTTAGCACACCACCTCGCGGGGCACAGACTCAAATATTACCCACGATATTGGGTTCGGGTCGTTGCGGGAGTGGGGTGCTACATTTTATACTTAAGACGGCTATTGATAATTCCTTAATAGCCGCTTTATTTGGTACCTCCTCTTCATCTTCCTCTATCTCATCTTCCTTCTCCTCTTCCTTTTCTTCTTCCATCTAATACTGGGCAGTAGCTTCCTCCATGTCTTCTTCCTCTATCTCCTCTACTGTCTCTTCTAATGTCTCTCCTAAAATAGAAACTTCCTCTCTATCTTTGAAATCTAGCTCCTCTTTACTCCATAAAGTTATATTATTTGCATGTTTCCTCAAAGTTGGCTTGGTACATTTGGATATAACACCTTGTTCTTTAAATCTATTAAGGATAGTTACTTGTCAAGCAATGCCTTTCATAATGACATCTATAAGACGTTGATAATCCTCTTACTATTGTTGTTCTAGAAATCTAGATGAAGCATTATTATTTTATGTATAGTCATAAGAATTGTTTTACTCTAGATTATAGGTATTCTTATATAGGGTATCCTGAGGTTAGTTTTTCATGTAATTTGGATGCTCGCACATATAGTTTGATGCCTAACATTTATGGTTCTACACAAATTTCAAGACACACACCATAAATATTGGTTGAGCTTCGAATACATCTCACCATACCTCTCATTCCAAGCTTTCGATACTACCATAAGTGATGGTACACCATAGTCCTTATGAGAATGTTATTCTTTCCATCCTTCTATTATGATTAGTGGCTATGACAATAAGTCCAAAACCTTAAAAATAGGCCACAAATATAAAATCAAGATAGGGAGCTCTAAGGATAAATAAATAAATAAAACATAAAAGAAGATGATCATAATAATAATAATGGCTAGATTAAGCAAGGTTTTCTAATATTCTAGTCCCTAGCAACAGTGCTAAAAACATGATATATAAAATTTATGTTTTAAACCATAAGTGTATGGTATAGCTGTAGCTAGCATTGACAAGTACAGGTCGATCCCATAAGGATTACAAATACAAGTAATAGCTTCTTTTACATTATCTAACCAACGAATAAGATGAGTGCTTAATCTAATAATAAACTGAACTAGAACTTAACACAATAATGAACTAGAATGCAAATAACCCTAAGATTAATCAATATCAAATTGCTATTACCTAGGTAATGAATCCCTCTAAGATTTCTTAAATATTAATATTTTGTCATGCATTTAATTATTAGCCATTGAAATGTGGAAATTCCTATCTTAAATTAATATATTTCACAAGATTATTAACAATTGATCCTCGGTTAATTAACTAAAACATCTTTCTAGTTAAAATTGTAAAGATTGCGTTACTCATTTTGTGAATTTTACTTTTAAGTTCAATCCTAATCCAGAGGATTTATGTTGACCTATCTCTAGGTTTGCATTCAACTCCTTCCAATTAATGGTATATTTATTCATATAAAAGGACTTCTCAATCTCAATCGTATGAAATCATATATTGAACTAATATCCCAGAAATATTAAATTGAAAAGGGAATAATTGAATCATAATGAATTAATCAATAAAAATTGCATTAAATAAAAGATCAAGTCATAATATCCAGTCCAACTTATGGCTAATCATAACTAGTAGCTAAACAAACTTAGTTCATAAACATAGAAAACAAAGCAAAAGCCAAAAGTTCAGAAGAATAATTGAAAAGAAAAGAATCAATGAGGTACGTATCTCCCTTTTCTCTAATGTAATATCCTTGAAACTTTGATGAAAGATTGTTCTTTATCGAATCTCTAAAGTGTCTATATATTTTCTCATTATAAGTTTATAATTATGTCTCCCACTCTAACTTTTATCTCTAACTCTGACTATAATTGCTCTCGTTTTCATCTCCTCTTTGTAATTTCCTTTTATATTATGAATTATGGTTTCTAGAATATACATGTTCAATCAGACTTGAAAAAAAAACAATCTATGAGGTATATATCTCCCTTTCTCTAATGTAATAGCCTTGAAACTTTGATAAAAGATTGTTTTCTATTGAATCTCTAAAGTAATCTTCATGTTTTCTCATCATAAGTTTATAATTATGTCATAGTCACCGTGTATATTTTAGAAACCATAATTCGTAACATAATAGGAAATTACAAAGAGGAGATGAAAAAAAAAGCAATTATAGTCAGAGTTAGAGACAAAAATTAGAGTGGGAGACATAATTATAAACTTATGATGAGAAAACATAAAGATTACTTTAAAGATTCGATAGAGAACAATCTTTCATCAAAGTTGCAAGGATATTACATTAGAGAAAAGGGAGATATATGCCTCAAAAATTCTTTTCTTTTCAATTATTCTTCTAAAGTTAGAGTGGGAGACATAATTATAAACTTATGATGAGAAAACATAAAGATTACTTTAGAGATTCGATGAAGAACAATCTTTCATCAAAGATTCAAGGATATTACATTAGAGAAAAGGGAGATACATACCTCATAGATTCTTCTTTTTTCAATTATTCGTCTGACCGTATATCTAAAAAACAACTTAAATTCAAGAATTTACATATTTCTAGGAGCTTAAACGTGTATGGGACACGACCATGTATGTTACTTACATGGGTGTGTATCTTCACACGGAAAAAACACAAAATCTTTGAAGATTTACACCTTCGTAGTCACTTATTTCCTTACATGACCATCTATGTTACTCCATAAGTGTGTACATCGAAGGTGTCAACCTTTAAAATCACTCCAATTCTTTTATTTTCTGCATTGATTTCAAATGAATTTCACTCTTTTAATCCATGAAGGAAACCGAGACATGAAAACATACTAGAAATAAAATATGTGTCAAAAACCACATAAACTCTCAAATAAGAAGCCAAATACACTAAATATGGGCATAAAATATAGTCCATTAAACATTTAGCAATTACTTATTATAAGGAGAATGGATTCAAGCCTAATTGTAACATCCCGTTACCCTTGATGAGACTTGAATTGTGTATTTTGAGTAATTTATGAGAAATTAGGAAAATGCACATCATGCATAAATTAATTGTGACATACATATTTTTTGTAACATCCCAACCCCGATGGGAAGGGTAGAATAGTAATTTGGAAAGGGGTGAGAGTGATTAGGACTGATTGGAATATTTTCATGCATGCTGGTATTTGTGAACAGTAAAATTTTTGCACATGAAAAATAATTATACATGCATTCATGACATTCCTGGTATTTGTGCCTAAATGAAATTCTGTTGTGAATAATGTGGTATTTGTGTTTCAAAAAATTTATTTGGAGTGATTTTGTGTGTTTTATATTTTAAGTAAATTTTAGGAATTTTTCTGAAATTTTTCGGGGAAAATTTCCGGACTTGAAAAAATCGCCAAGTGGCGAACCGGTTGATTTTCGGCAACTCCAATTTTAAAGAAGGAAAAGATGACTTTTACTTGCTTTTATTCTCTCCCATCCGAAGCTGCATCCTTTCTTCTTCTTCCTTGGTTTTTTTTTCCTTTGGCTGTAGCTAAATTGCTACTTTCCTCCACCCTAAGTGCTTCCCTTTCATACTTGCAAGCTTAAACCTCCTATTTTCCTTACTATGATGGTGATTGTGTATGTGGAGTGAAGTAAGAAAGTGAAGTAGTTGGAAAATTGAAGAGTTGGAAGCTTTGATTAGAGGCACATTTAGAGCGTCGACCTACCGACGTTGCAGAGACTTCCCGGCATTAGCTCGGAAGTTATAGGTGAGTGACTGAGATGACTTTCGCTCAATTACTATATGTTCTCTGTGGAGATAATGGTGGGATTAGAGATTGTGTGTTTGATTCTAACTGGATTCTGGACAGATGGTCCGATGAATTGGGAGATCTGACATAGAAGTATTCTTGATGTGATAATTGTGAAATTGCTTGCTATTAATGTGATCAATTGCTTGCTATTAACGCGATCAATTATTGTACATATGATGTGACAAAGTCTGTGATGCATTGAATGCTAAATTGGGCATCTGCATTTCATACACAAATGCATAAACTGTTAATAACAGTTGTGGCCGGAGTAGCCACCGATATTGAAAAAGAGCCTCGAGCTCGAAAGGAGGTAGTGCATACCCAGAGGGCTCTCCTACTCCTAAAACGCGTCTACTGTTTCTATAGGCTATTTCAGGCGCTCGGTCACAACACTGTAATAAAAATGGGAAAGTGTCACATATGCATTGCACACATATTTGATTGAATACTGTAAATGGGAAAAGGCAAGAGTGCCTTGTACAATTGTGATTTGCTTGTGTATAATGATATGCTACTTCCGACTACGTTATTGTGAACTAAACTGTGATTTGCTTGTGTGCTGCATAAATTGGGGGAACCATCGATGATGGTTCCTCACTGAGTTCGCAAACTCACCCAAAATTGCAACCTATTTTTCAGGATCGAGAGTAGACCCCTAGCTCCAGAGAGACTGTAGAGCCGTGTAGATCAGATTGGCGAGAGAGGCTATGGCTCACAGGTCGGTCAGCTGGGATTCTTTTTGGATGACCTAGTTAGGACTGCTATTTTGTCTTGATTGTATATAGTAGTTGTGTGAAGTTTTTGGAGGAATGTACAGACAGATGAGACTGACAGTTATGTAAATTATTGAGTTTGATGTAATGAAATGGAAAAAGTTTGGTTTTAAAAAGTTGCAATGTAATATTAATGTTTTATTATTGTGATGCCATATGGAGTATAGTGATGTTTTTCTGTAGCTCTCTCTTATCATAGGATATGTACCAGAGTGACCTACGGGCGTTCCGGTGGGTACTCTACGGTAAGGGGGTGCTACGGTGTTAAATGATTAAATGTGAGAAAAGTGATGATATGTTAGAATATGAGCCAATGAAAGTATATGGGCAATTAGGAATGGGAAAGGAAAAATGGATAATGGTAGTCCTATTGTACTGTGGTTATAAACCTCGAATGTGATATGAATGTGCATCCATTGGTATGGGTTAATTTAGGAAGGAAGTGCCATCAAAATAAATAATGCGCTTTAAAGTGTATAAACTGAGTCGAAAGAAACGAAAATTTGTTATAGCCAAGAGAGGTCAAATTTGGACATAAGAAGAATATCGGTTAAAGTATGCCTATGTGAGATTTAAATTTCAGGATGACTAGGTACTTATGATTCTGATGTGTAGGTTCGATAAAAAGGGGATAATTGGAAATGAGTGAAAGTGTATGGTTCGATAAGATAGATATAGATTCACTACGTTTGCGTTGGTGTGTATTATGGAGGATAATATCCAAATTGTGATGAGATCAATATTGCACCGAAATGTTCTACCTCCAAATGAAATAGTGAAGTGACTGTATTGTCAGGAAGAAGTATAAATGGTGAGATTAACGTGTACAAGCCCAGATAAAAGAAATAACTAAAATAGACTTGGATTTGAAATGTGAAAGTTGTGATTTAGTGTGTGCAACTAGCTTGGATACTGTGATTACATTTCTTGATGATTCTGTGTCTATGATTTGAAATGGATTGAGCATTATAAGTGATAATTTGTGGTACATGAAGCGTAATATGGAGAAAGTTAGAAATGCACCTAGCGTTGGATCATATGCACGTGATTATGGAAATGATGATAATTGAAACCTGAAGAGTGCACTTAAAATGCTAGTTCAGCAATCATGATAGGATGTTGCATTAGAAAAGAGGTAAATACTGAGAAAAAAAACTAGAGGAAAATCACTGTCAATATGTGTGCTAAGGTGAGGAAAAAAGTGCAAGGTACGTTATTGGCCTACAAAAATCTGTTTTTGTTATGATTGTACGGTGAACCCCAATAATGGGAAGGAACAAGAATAAATTGAAATGTCAGTATTATTAGTGGCCGTACACAATTGTAGTTTTGAGAGATTATGGATGGTGTAGATATGTATATATACAGAGTGTTTGCGTAGATGAACTTACTTAATATCTTAGCAAGCCTTATTATCGAGAATGTACTGACCACAGGAGTTATGATACAAGTTGACGTTATGATGATATAAAGATAATATGAAGTGTTGAAATGGAAGAATGACCAATGAGTACTCATGACCAATAGGTGCGTAACAATATTGAGGTTGGTACTAAGAAATCACCGAGATAGGGTCAGAAAGCCAGATCATTTAGTTGATTACCAATCATAAAGGCAGGCCTTCCTTGATCAGTAGCTGAGATCATAAGCTCTTCTCTAGATTCAATAATGGAATTTGATGATTTTTCCATTGTCTCAAGGTCAAAGGCCTCCCATTTGATTCAATCGGGTTTGCTTCAGAAAGGAACAGACAGACGTAAGAATTTAGACGACAGGTCTCCAAGAAAAGTTGTGATGTGTTGTCTTTGTCAAAAGTGAATATTGGAGTTATCTCCAAAGCAAAGACTCGAGTATAAGAGTAAGATGTAAAGTGTCCAACTATTTAAGAGGATTTCAGCAAATCGTGGAAACACTCTTGTTACGGTGAGGTGAAATTTGGTCTACATCATAGTCTGTATACATATGTCCGAGAATCACAGATTATGTTTGACGAGGGGGATTTCCAACATAGGAAGTTATGTTTGTCAATAAATTGAAATGTGGAAAGCAATAGGTATGAATGAACAAACATTAGAATGAGGCAATGTGGAATCACTGGGAAATTTTAAATTCGTTAAGAAAAAGAAAATTAAAAAAATTGAGAATAGCATGTGAAAATATTGTTGTACTGAGGAATTAGTTATTCAAGGAATTACAAGAACTAGATATAAGCATAATGAGTTTGAGGTGATCTTTATTGGAGGTAACCATACCCCGATAGAAGTATGATATTGAAGGTTAATGTGAGCCAAGCACAATGATATCAATGGGTGACTATGCCTATATGGACAAGGGAAGGTGAAAATTTGAAGATTTGGACAATAAGTAAGCCACGTCAGTGATAACTGAAAACACAATGCTCATAATGTTTAATATGCCATTCGGATTTGGAGAGTTTGTATCTAAGACAATAGAGGTTTCCAACTCGAGCTCAAGAGGAAATTAATTGTATGAGTATCAGAGGATTTTGTGTACGTAGGGATAATTATAGCTTCTTGAGCTAAATTTAGATTCATGACTTGATACTTTCTGCGATAATAGTTAGTGTAAAAGTTTGGAACCATGATGTGTAACGAAACCTATGGGAGAGATATATGCATAGACAGATTGGTATCAGAGACAGGACCCGAGCCGTTGTGCCAGTGAGGACGCTGGGCCCCCTAAGGGGGGTGGATTGTAAGATCCCACATCGGTCGGGAAGGAGAACGAAGCACCCCTTATAAGGGTGTGGATACCTTCCCCTTGCAGATGCGTTTTCCATGCCCTAACGCACCGGATTCCATCAGAACTCTGAAGTTAAATGTGCTAGGGCCAGAGCAGTACCAAGATGGGTGACCTCCTGGGAAGTCCTGTGGAAAAGCAAAACCGTGAGTGTGCGAGGCCCTAGAGGCTGAGGCCCAAAGTGGACAATATCTGCAAGCGGGTGGGTGCGAAGTCCTAGAGGCAATGGCCCTTCGGAGGACGCGAGGCCCGAGAGGCCGAGGTCCTATGGATGCAAGGCTCGAAAGGCTGAGGTCTTATAGTTTTGATGCAGGAAGGAAACGTAGTTACTTATGCCGCTAGGCAACTAAAAACTCATGAACAGAATAATTAGTGTTGGCCTTAAAAATTTGGCGGTATTGCCTGTATGGTGAAAGGTGTACAATTTTCACAAATCATAAGAGTCTGAAATATTTGCTTACCCAGAACGAACTTAATCTAAGACAACAACGTTGGTTGGAACTGTTTAAGGACTATGATTGTATTGTGGATTATCATCCAGGTAAGACTAATGTTGTGGCAGATGCCTTGAGTCAGCAGACCATTTCAGCATTATCACTTAAGCAGAGTGAATGGGAATTTGTATCTGATGGAGCTTTAATAGCTCAGTTGAAAGCAAAGCCTATCATAAGATAAGAAATTTGTGATACTCAGAGAGCTGATGATAAGTTACAACAACTTACCTTAGCTACTCGGGAAGGTAATTAGTCTGATTTTTCTGTGTAAGGAGATGATGAATTGTATTATAAAGATCGTTTATGTGTGCCAACTAATGATGAACTGAAGAAAAAGTTTTTATTTAAGGCTTATAATATAATCTTTAATATGCATCCTGGGGGAAACAAGATGTATCAAGATCTAAAGAAGTATTACTAGTGGTCAGGTATGAAACGGGATGTTATGAATTATGTAACAAAGTGTCTAACATGCTAGTAAGTTAAAGCTGAGCACCAGGTTCCATCCAGTTTGTTACATCCTATTTCTAGTCCTTAATGGAAATGGGATAACATTACCATGGATTTTGTTACTGGACTTCCTTTTACTCAAAGAAAATATGATGTTGTATGGGTAATTGTGGATAAGTTTACCAAATATGCTCATTTTCTGCCTGTTCGGACTGCTTGGAGTACCATTGTCTATCATTTCTGATCGTGATCCTCGATTTACGGCGAGATTCTGGAAAAGTTTACAGAAGGCTCTGGGAACTCAGGTAAGTTTAGTACTACTTTCCATCCCTAAACAGATGGACAATCTGAACGAGTTTTACAGATATTAGAAGATATATTAAGGGGTTATGCGTCAGAGTTTCCAGGGAGTTGGGATAATTATTTGACTCTGGTGGAGTTTGCTTACAACAACAGTTATCAGACGAGCATTGGCATGGTGCCTTATAAAGCGTTGTATGGTAGAAGGTGTAGAACTCCTGTATGTTGGACTGAATTAAGTGAAAACAAGATTATTGGGCCTAATATTGTGAAAGATAATGAAGAAAAGATTCAGGTTATCCAGCAAAGGTTGAAAGCTGCCAGTGATCGGCAAAAATCCTATGCTGACCTAAAAAGAAGAGATATTGAGTATCAGGTAGGAGATAAGGTATTCTTAAAAGTATCACCATGGAAATACTTCAGTTTGGGAAGAAAGGTAAGCTTAGTCCACGATATATTGGTCCTTATGAAATTTTGAGAAGAATTGGACCAGTAGCTTATCAGCTAGCTCTTCCTGAAGAATTGGCCATGTTACATGATGTTTCTATGTTGAGAAGATATCGATCTGATGTTACACATAAGATTCCTGTGCAAGAAATTCAAGTACAACCAGATTTGTCTTATAAAGAAAGGCCAATTTTTATATTAGCTAGAGAAGTTAAACAACTTAGGAACAAGCAAATACCTTTAGTAAAAGTACTATGGCAACACCATAGACTTGAGGAAGCAACATAGGAACTTGAAGAAACCATAAAAGCTTAGTATTCGTAACTATTCAAATCAGGTATGAATTTCGAGGACAAAATTTTTTAAGGTGGGAAGAATTGTAACACCCCATGTTACGGGTTAGAAAATTAAAGAATTCCAGTGCATCGTATGCTTTGCATAATTGAGTTTTCGCTGATATGTGCATATGAATTTTGACAAATACAAATAATTGTACATGCATTCATGACATCTTTTCGGGTAAATAGATTTATAAATGAGATTAAATTGTGAATTATGGATTATTAGTGGTAAATTTTTATTTGGAGACTATTAGCAATATTTCAAAATTTTTAGTGAATTTTAAAAAATTTCTGAAAATTTGGGGGTATTTTTGGGCTAGGAAAAAAACAGAGACAAATAAACCAATTGTTGCGTTTGGGTCACTTCTAAATGGAGCCCAAAGCCTAAGTATAAAATGAATTTTTTTGTTGAACCCCTTTCCCGAAGCCCAACCAAGGTATTAGACCACGTTTCCAGAGCCCAACTATCTAAACCGAAGTTGAAAAATGTAAGCGGGTTTCCTTATAGGGTCATTTCAACGAACCCTCATTTGCTTTGAACCAATCTTTTTCTAATTCAACTTCAAAAGCTACCAATTTTTATGGATAGGTAGTAAAACGTGTTAGGAATCCAATGCTTTAAGAATCACTTGATTTAGAGGTCGAATGATGAAGTTATGGCCAAAAGATTCCAATATGTTTATGTCCTTACCCAAACTGTACATGTCCTGAAGCGATTTCCATAACATTTGCTACAAGTGTCGGATTGATTTCATTCTTAGACAGTTGGAAAGAAGACATCAAGATCTACAACTTTCATGAGACCACAAAACGAGATTCGGCCTCTAAAGTGGTAAAAATCGTGATTCACTATAGCTGACTCGAGGATGTCCGTTTAACGGATATACACTGGCTGAAAAGCCATTTTCCACCCGAGAAGATGTCTGTTTAACGGACATACACTGGGATGAGGGTCCTTTTTCACCCGAGAAGGTTTGTTAAACGGACCTAATGTTCATTAAACATACATGGGTGACCCAAAACTCCTTCCAAAGCCTGTACAATACTTCCAACATCCATCCAAACACCATATACACTCATAATCTCCCCAAATTCAACCCTTTAAGTGTAATAAACACTCCTCAAACATTTAATTACCAATTTGAATGCATTAAACACCCAATTTTCAACTCAAATAACTCATAGAATACATAAAATCTCATCATCCACTATAGTTGTCATGTTAATACCTCCCATACAACATTATCACTTATAATGCTCATAACTCTCAACTTCGATATCCAAATTTTGCAAACTTTATACCGTTGAAAAGTTAAGAGGATAGAATGCAATGTTCAAGAAGACCATTTTGTCTAATAAAACCCAAATCAATCCAGTTTTCCCCCATGAAGTCAACACATAATTATTACCCCTTTGAAAACCTAAAATATGAATTGTACACTACAAGATAAATAAGCACATACACAAGAGAACTTTTTCAATCTTCAATTCATTTCCAAATCAAAATGAAGTTCATACATAGCTTTAATTACATATTGACATTTCATCAAATCTTAACACAAATTACAAATTACATTGGATGCTCAATGTTCAATATGCCTATAAAGCTACCCAAAAGTCTAGCCACTAACTTACTACGAAAGCTAACTCTCTCGGAATTCATCCAAATGCCTTACAAGGATTTACTGATCTTCTCAATCTGCACCTGAGGAGTGGATATGTTGGGTTGAGCTACACAGCTCAGTGGCTAAAATATTTATAGTCATTGGCGATGAGCCACACAATCAACCATATAGATATAACATTCATATAGGCATACACATCGCAATGAAAGTTCAACATTTACAATTCAATTCACAATTCATAATTCAAAAAATCATCACATATGACACATTGGATGCAATTCACTTCAAAGCATAGCTTAGCACATCAAAATGCAAATGCACAGCCAAATGGCTCGAGAGTTTCGTGAAACAAAATGGCGAAATCGAAGTTTACACCGTGAACGAAATGAGTCCATTTTTCAGATCTCGTGGGCCATAAGCGGGCAACTGGGAGAAGGCTTTATATTGATGTGCACATGAATACGAAACAGTTCCTCTCTCACCTAAACACAATCAAATCTCATGCTTCATTCAATCATTCATAATCTTTTTTTCTTATTCAAAATGCCATGACTCAATTCAATGGCATAACATCATCATACACACAATTCAAATTGTTTTATCATAATGTCATACAGCATACTAAAATTTTCACATCCCAAGATTTCAAACAAGGCATTTAGCACACAGTACATATACAAGACATTTTGCTCATATTACACAACAACTATAAATAAATTACCCACTTTGTACTCTTGGAAAAAATCCAAATTTAATGGTGCCCTTCCCCTTACTCTTAGGGAGGTTCTTGATTTCCTAACACAACCAAAATTTCCATTAATTCCAATTCAATTGGAAATTTCCCAAATTTCCATCATTGCAACAAAATGAAATCAACCCTAATCAAGCTC
>JANZLX010000212.1:25615252-25626748 GCA_025531955.1 Erythroxylum orinocense
ATAATAATAATAATAATAATAATAATAATAATAATAATATTATTATTATTATTATTATTATTATTATTATTATTATTTGTTAACTTTTTTACTAATACAAATCATTCGTTATAAAATTATCAATAAATTACATATTTCTAATCATATTAAAGAGCAGGGGTATTTTTGTCATTGACACAATTTTTATGTTCTGTCCACTGCAACCAAGCACATTTCTGTCCTCAAGACGGAGACAGTTTTTTTTGTTCTGTCCATCACAACCAAACATCTCACTGTCTCAAATTTTTGTTCTATTCCGTCTTCAAATTTTTATTCTGTTCCGTTTTCGCATACAGGAGACAGCAATTATACGTAGTGTTAATATATACAAGTTACAAGATCTATAAGATGAGTGCTATAGCCATTGGAATATCTGTTAGTTTGCTTAGGGACTAATCCATTATTTGCAGACATCAAGATTCCACTGATCAGTTAAAGTAAGAACCTCGATTTTCTAACTTCAAATATTTATGTTGAGGAAGCTGTTTCAGTTTTCAACTCCACAAAACTTCAAGAACTTCCACTGTCTAGTTAGCCTAAGAACCTTGATTTTCTAACTTCAAATATTTATGATGAGTAAGCCATTTCAGGAGTTTTCAACTCTATAGTACTTCCTTTCCCAGATTTTCCTTGGTTAGCTCTTGTTTTGAGTTGTTCTATAATATATGGTCAGTTTCTTAAATGCTTATGATTTTACTTCAACTTTATTCTTTTAAAGTGTTAATTTCTCAAAAACAAATTAATTTTCAGCTTCTAGAAACTTGAAGTGAAAGATGTTTATAAAAACTAAAAGTATTTTTTTAAAATGTCAAGTATTTTAACTATTTATAATAATTTCTTTCATAAATTGAGATGCTTAAAAAAGGTAAGCGTACCAATTGAAAATAAAAACTGAGACGCATCAGTGAACATGCATTATAAACAAGCTTACAGGATGGGCTTAAGGCATCCTGTTAAGATTGTTTCAGTCTGGATTTCGGACGAGTCATACGGATCCGTTGGAGAAACCAAGTAAAATTCCTTGTTCTACACATTGGCACATTCACTTAAAGCTTCAACTATTTGTGCGAAAAACGGTAGCAAAAGTTAATGAAATGATCATCACTAATACATTTACTGGAGGAGTAACAAGCTTCTGATGTCGGCTGCATGGCCTGCAATGAGACAGCAAGCCTTTCGAGGGTGTCTCCTTTATGGCTCTACTCCTTTTGGTTGTGTTACTAGCGCATATTCCAATTCACGTCTTTGTCCTTTTCGATTTAAGGGAAGGCTACCTGGTTTTTCCTCCTCCAAAAGAAGACTTAAACGAGTTTGTGGTGGGTAATTGTTCAAAATATAATCAATTTCCTCTCCACTGATCTCCTTCTGATTCAGCAAAACCTGAAATATGAGTCGGAGTAAATGACTTACGTCAACAAAGAAAGGCATTCCCAAGATGATCTCTACAAATATATATTATAGAACTGACTTATGACAATTTTTTGTTATTTCAGCTTCAATGATGAAAGGGAATCGATTTTTCATGATGTCAAGAAGAAGAAACAGAACTATTTTCGGTTGAACTTCATTACCTTAACAGTTTTGAGTAATGCTGCATGGTGCCGCCTCAGCAAAGAAACTGTCCTCTCGTACATGTTACGTAGTAGCTCCTCTGTCCTTTGAGCAACTTGATCGTCCAAATTGAAGTTGATTGGTGGTTCAATAAGATCATAGTCATCATAAAGTGATCCTTCAAAATCCAGGCGTGGACCTATAAATTTAACTTTCTTTCTCCAAGGAGGCGGTTCCCCATGTATGACCATTGGATTCTCCAAATTCCATCTGCTCAAAGTGGAAAACAAGACCAGAATAAACACCAATCAACTCTGAGAAACCATAATGTGCACCAATGGATAAAGCCCTAACATGGTTATAATTTTACGAGCAAGCCAAGATGCATCGGCAAGGTAAGTAATCGATGCCCTTGATGTATCTCGCCCATATATAACTTCTTCAGCTGCCCTCCCTCCAAGAAGAACCTTTGCACAGAAATGAAAGGTGAAAATTTTCTCACCACCATGTTAGAACTATTAGCACTGAACTAAACAAACTTAATTCCACACCTGTAGACGATGCAGTAATTGTGGCCGGCGTTCAAACATATATGACTCATCATCAAGTCGATGAAAAACAAGTTGAGATAAAGTCTGCAACGTCCGTAATATATTTTATCATATGCTTCAAATGACAAGAAATGCATATAGAGAAATCTAGGGGAAAATGCTGTTTAGTAGCCAACATATTGCATCTAAATAGTAGCACAAAAGCGCAAATGCAAACCCAAAATAAATTTAAAGTCAACATTTTGTACTAATCATACAGAATGATACAAGAGAGTTAAGCAATGAGTCTATATATTAACATCTCCTTTTGTTGAACCCATATGCTACTCCAAGCTTCATCAAAACGATCTGACATCCAACATGAAGTCTAAAACGCAGAAGTTCAGCATCAAAAGAGGTTTAAAATCAAGGGACAAGAAGGATACCTGACCACGAGGGACAATGGAAATGCGATCACAGCACTCAACTTTTGCATTTTCATATCGCCTAAGCAAATGAGAAGTCATTGCAACTCCAACCTCGGTAGTAGCTCTACGACATTGTCCCTGATGACCCAACTCTATTCCAACACGCTTTGGTCCGATAGTAAGTCGATCAACTGCATCATCCATGTCTGACTGGAGAATTGCAGCATGGCCATGCCTGACCGCTACAAGAGCAGCCTCCTGAACCAATTGTGCCAGTCTAGCTCCACTCCATCCTGATCATTACACTTGTAGTCAGAAATAGAACTGGGGATCTCAACATAACCAACAAAACCACTCACCAGGTAAATTTTTTGAATAAGTAGATAAATCAACCGACTCCGATATCTTCACTTTGCTTGCATGGATTCTTAGAATATCCAACCTACCTTTAGCATTAGGAGGACGTATCCTAATCTGGGAAAGAAAAACCAGGATTACATTCAATTTACTAATAACTTTTCACAGTGCTAATATTAGATGCTTAAACAACTTGTTCCCAAACTAATACACATTTCAACAATCATAAACAATCAATGAGAAAGTAAAATTCAACTAAAATGATTTGCAAGGTTTCAGACTATAGAAGATATAAATACGTGCAGCTAGGACATCATTCCCAAGACTAACAAACAAAACAGTAGCATACCAAACAATATTTAGCCTTTATGATAACCTGTCACTCCCATTTGCTTCATTTGGGAACAAAAACAAACCTTGCGATCAAAACGACCTGGTCGAAGGAGTGCAGGATCCAACAAATCCTTTCGATTTGTAGCAGCTAAAAATATAACACCTTTGCCAGTATCAAAGCCATCAAGCTCTATCAGAAGCTGGTTTAATGTAGTTTCTCTCTCTTGGGTGGCAGCATTATATAGGTGATCAGTAGATTCCTTGAAAATCCCCTGACGTCTGATCACACAAACAGCAAACAGAAAAATCAGTGGCCAATAAGTTCTTGAATCATCTGCAGCAGGTGCATAATAAGCGAACTTGCTGATCTAAAAGCTGATAGCTTCAATACTAATGCAAAATTATGGATTGTCCTATTTGGAGTGCTGCACCTATGTACCATTGTAGTCTCCTTTGAGAATAACAACAGAAGACAATTATATAATTGAAACATGAAAACATGACATCAAATTTTCCTAGTTACACTTTGACACAAATTGGGGGCAGAAGAAAGCTTCTTCAATGAGGAAAATCATCAAATTCCTTCGAAAAGAAATAAGGTCAGGTTGTATGAGGGGAAAAAATAGTGTATGCTTCCGAGTACCTAATCTATTTCAACCCTAAGTTTAACAATGAGCAATCACTTTGACTTTCAGGCTGGAAATGAAATGTATATGCTCCTATCAAAGTGACATTCTCTTGGAGTATGATTAGCAACTCTAAGTTAGACCTACATAATAACTTCAATTCATCTATTGTATTTACAGCAATTACAGAAGATGAATTGGTATCTAGGGCATCACTAAAGAAACTCGAGGAAGCTGCTCTAAAAGCAAGTTGACACAGTGTCACATTATATCATTGATTCATTTCAGTGATCTCTGCAAAACCATACCTTGTAGCCAATGCATCAATTTCATCGATGAATATGACAGATGGCTTGTTCACCTGCACAGAAGCCACAACATCTCCCAATTAAACCAATTACATATACCAAGGTTATTGGACAAGGCTATACATTCAGGATTGAGAATTGGTACACATGATGGATATCACAAGAGGGTTTGGTTATGCCTGTGACAATATCTTGCAGGACTTGTAAAAGAAAAAGCATACGAAGGAAGAACAGATTCAGTCATGCATCTCAAATGATTGCCCAATCGTAACCATGGTTGTCACCTTGGCTCTCTTAAAAAGATCCCTAATACGAGCAGAACCAACGCCAACTAAAACTTCTACAAATTCAGAACCAGCCATTTGGTAAAATGGAACTCCAGCTTCACCAGCTATAGCCTTGGCTACCAAAGTCTGCAAAGTAACTGCAAAACCTTAATATTTGCAATGAAAGGATTGCAATGGAATCCTTCAACTGAAAAACCAACCTTGCCACATCCAGGAGGACCTTCCAATAGTACTCCATGTGGAGGCTTTATTCCCATTTTATCAAACAATTCTGGATTCTTCAAGTACCTCACCAACTAAATACGAACATAAAATGTAAAAATCAAAATTACAATCTGTAATGATAATAAGTGCATATTTTCTACAGAAAATGGAAAAGGTGAATATTGCGAAGACAGAAGTGATCAGATTCTACGCCAAACGAGGAATATGTAAAGGAGAAAATTCTGCCAATATAAATAAGTAGAAAGAAGTCATGGCTGCCCGTGAAAATCTTAATGGATTAATCATCAAAACACAAGTTTGTGAAATGTAACAACATTACCAAATGCATCCTTGAAGGTTCATTTGATGATAAATCAGTTATATCTCTAACAAAGTTGATGGAAAGGACTTGCTTGGTTTTGTTTTAAAGTAATAGGGAAAAAAGAGAAAAAAGTATAAAAAGTGTAGCAATTAGAAGGAAAGATGTTTTCCTTATCCTTTAAGCAATTTATTGTGAAGCTTAGAACCTTTATGTTCCTCAAAATCCAGTGAAGATAATAGTTAGAAACAAGAAAATAGAAGAAAATGGATGTCCAATTGAGTCCATCTAATTCGCAGTCCAATAGCTTGATGAGTTAAATGAGTATAAACTGGGGAGAAGGATTAGGAACATCCCTCTCACCATTGTAAACGCCAAAGGAAGTAATAGCTTCATTGAAGAGGAAGAAGGTTTTGACCTTACCCTATATGACTTGCAATATCCAGATAATATTTATCCTGATCAGTTGAATTTGAGATGCAATGATCGTCTATTCATTTATATTGTTTCCAGAAAGAAACTATTAATTCGTATGAGCTTTAGTAGCTGGAAATAATTGATTCCATTAGACACAGTACCATATACTTCTGATTCTCAACTCAATAAGGATTTCAAGTAAAGAAAGAGCTCCACACAAGTACCTCTTGAAGTTCTTCTACTGCTTCATCAATTCCAGCCACATCACCAAATTTTACTCCAGTTGAACCCTGCAAACCAATTTTTCAAATTAGTATAATGAATAATACAAAGACACAGAGAAGCACAAAAATGTGGTTAGAAACTAACATCAACACGGGCTTCTGCTTTAGAACGAGAAAAATCAATTCCTTGCCATAAATCCTACAAAAAAACAACTTTATCAGTGAACAATTCCAAGTAAAATAAAAGGAAGAGAATCCCCTAATTTTTAAATAATTGAAACTTAAGTAATATTTACCCATTTCCTGAAGTTCTTAGGTCTTCTTGAAAGTGTGAAACGGACTAGAAGGACCATGGTCAGAAGCACAAGCAAGATTGGCTTTAGCATCTCAATACTGGCAGCCACACCACCAAAAGTGTAAAATTCAGATAATTTAGAAAGAACTCCTCCGTTAGTGAAAATATCCACAAAATTTTCCCAAACATTCTCAAAAATACCGACAATGATGCCAAGAAAAAAATTAAGAAATGGTTTGATTATAGGCAATACAACATATACAGCAGTCACAAAAATGAAACTTGTAACAGCAAATACTGCAGAAGCTAGGAATCCTCCAACAACAACTGCTGCAGCAGCCATAACAGCTGTAAGCATTCCAAACTCCACCATCACTCTACTTGATATTGAAGATGCTGTGGGATGAGGGTAGTCCGGCAACTTTCCCACAGAAGACTGCAAAAATCGAGGAAGCTGTCAGGAATACTCCCGGCAAAAAAGAAGATGATTTTTTATTTTCTTAGCATGTTCAGACAAAGATTTTATGCAATGAGTCTTGTTATATGAACTTCTGAACAGATATTTGAAAAATTACAATTCACTCAATATAATGGAAATCACAACGAAATTATGTCTTCCAGACAGCTAACAAACTTCAGTGTTAGATAAAAATGAGATTATAAGATCTAGTAAAATATTCGTTTGCCAATGATTCTATTTTAGATGCAAGTATGTGCATTAGATGGACTATTGGAAATTTAAATGTGCATTAGATGGACTCTTGGAAATTTAATTTTATCTAATTCCAATTTTTCATGATGACATTGATATTTCCATCTCCTTCAAAAGCATCTTTTCGTTCCTTTCACCAAATTCAGTAGAAAAGATGAAAATATTTTACCTACTAGTTTATAAAACTATTGGCACTTTTGAACCCACTTAGTCCTAGCGCTTCTGCTGAATTACTTTCATGTTACTTCTAACCACCATTTCACATATCTGCTCATCAATGAACAAAACCAGTTGGAAGAAATAGAAAGGTCGAGTACCATCAAATGCCTCTCTATTTCATATCGAGGCCCATTGTAATTTTCCAGAAGAACTTGAACTTCATTCTCGTCTACCTTCATTGCCCTGCATAATGAATATATATTACGTCACAACGTAATGCATAAACATATCCAAACAGAAAATCTTTACAGTTGGGCACTTCAAACAAATTTTGAAGAGATCAATGATCACCATTTGGTTCTTTGCAATCTCTTGTCACCCGGGATTTCTTTCAAATCAACAAGGAAGTCCCTATAACCATTTGCATAGCCGCTAGCCGTAAACTCCTTCGAAGTCAATAACTTGACTTTGTTACTATTCATTGCCTTCTTAAAATCCTCAAAGCTCATCTTTGGCAACACCTCTAAGTTCCTATCGAACTCATCTTCTTCAGAAGTCTCCATTCCAAAAACCTGTTCGGGCACATAAAGCTTTCCTCTATACTCCCTCAAAATATCCTTCAGGTACACTGCCTCTATCTCATAATGAGTCTCGTTCCCCAATTTAATGGGTTTCAATTTTAAATTCAATTTCTTTGACAAGTAATCAACAAGACCCACGTTCTGATTTTTGCTCAAATTCTCCTTCTCCTTCAAAGTGCAGAACTTACCACCAATCAAGTATCTGGGCTCAACTTGGCTAGGATTTTCCCGCAGAACCCTAGTAACAAAATCCTCTTGGTTAGCATCACCGGGTCGCCGCGTCGAGCTAGAACTCAAGTCGCATAAAACCGTGAATGATCGGCGAAGAAACGGAGATTTTGACCGGAACCTTCGAGTGCAATGCACTGGTCTTTGGTAGTGTTTTGGAAGGTAAACCCTAGCAGAGACGAAGGTGTCAATCGTTGTCATTAGTTAGCCACAACTTGGAATTCTCATTAAGCACAAGCGTTGTAATGTTTGATACTGGAGATTTGGAAATGATAGTGGAATGGAAGTGTTCATCTAAACCAAAGTGGGCTCCTCCGTAAGGGAGTCCAAAAGGGGTCCCTAAGGATTGGTGTTATTGGTAAGCCTTTAGCTGACTATTGCATGTGGTTTTAGTATAAAGGGGATGAAACGAAAACATATATATGTATAAATGTGTATGCTTATAAGTATCTAAAAGGAAATCATACAAACTTATTAAACCAAAAGAGGTTCCAAATCTATGTTTTGATAATATTAAAACATAAGAACAAGTTAGCTTCCAAAAGCCTCTAAAAGTTCTAATTGAGTCCCCTAATTAAACCTCCTAAAAGTATTTATAGCTAAGTTTACATAAATTTGATCAAATTATATTTCACTGCATCTTCTGATTGTGTGTTATGTCACTACCGTCGGTTGGCTTTTGGAACTTTACATGTGCAAACATTAACAAGTTTAGCACTAATTATAAGTACCACTCCAGTGTTAGCTTACTTATGCTTCTCAAACTTATTTGTACATCAGCACATTGATGTCTATTCCATTTATGACATCAGCACATTGATGTCTATTCCATTTACGACATCAGCATCAATTCGGTTTTGCTTCTTAAGTCCCTTCTGCTAGTAATTAATTAGTGCTTAACAATAATATGAATCTAAAATCAGTTGGCTAATATTCCTAAATGCCACAATTTCACTTAATTTTGCCCAAATTCCATTCTACTTCATGAGAGAGCTTAAATAACACCTAAAAACATAATATTAGCCATATTTATATCAATTCCTTTATATATCAGTCAAAACACAAGCTAAATGCTCTCAAAAGGAAGTTAAACATAAAGATAATTATTTTTGATCATGGCGATAATTATTGTCAAATATGCCTATATCACCAATCTATGTCATAAGCTTTTTTTTCTATATTACTCCCACTATAAATTAGCGACGAAAAATTGCTAACAATAAAGAAACCGTTGCCAATTACCAACAGAAATATTATACCTGTTGGAAAAGTTGTCTGGAAAATTTTGGATTAGCGGCGGTAGTAATATCCGTTGTTGAACTCAAAAGAAAATGAATATATGACGGTATTTAGCGATGGTAATTAATTACTGTCGGTAAATAAGGTGGACAATGTTGGCGGAAAATGTTTTTAGTTTATCGACGAAACATTTCTGTCAGTAAATTCTATAGCTATATGTCATTGTCCGTCGTCTGTAAAACCAAATGACATTGTTTTGTTACTCATAAAAAAGTTAATCCGAGAACCCTCCTCCCCCCCTCCCACCCCCCAAGCTGACGTTTCCTCCTTCCTCTCCAAATTTGGTGCTGCGTGTGGAGCTACATTCATCGTCTAGTATTCTCCGTCGTCTTCTTCGGTCGTTGTCATCGTCTTCTCCAACAGTTTTCGTTAAGGTGTTTTCATGTTCTCCATGCTTGATTTTTCTAGCAAAATGTGCGTCCGTGTTTGATTTTTCTGCTTGATTTAGAGTTAGTTTCATATGTAAAACGATTTTTGTGTTAATCTTTGTGTATGGGATTGAGTTTCTATATGGGCATGAGTTTGTGTTGTATGACATTGATTTCCTTCGGCTTCATCAAGGTGGATTGTTGATGTCGAAGCTAGTTATGAAAATTGTATATATTAGAGTCCAAAAAATGAACAACTCAGAGAATGATACTAGGTTTGATAGATTAAGGATAATGTATCAAATAATGTTTTTTAGTGCTTAGCCTTATTTGATGATGTTATTCTTACTTTTATAATTTTAGCTAAATTAAAGCTTGCTTTACTTCTTGTTTGTTGGCTTATCCTTTTAGGCGTCTCAATTTGTTTTGAAATTTGTCTTTGAATTATTTGAGTTTTCATGAATGATTGATTTAGATTGAATTGCAATAGGAAACACGCATGAATGGTTGAGATCTTCCCTACTAAATATTGATTAATTGTTTATGATGATTGATTTTTGAAGAATGAAATACGATCCAATACATGTTAATTGTGAGCTTTTAACCTTATAAGCATTCAAATTTTATGCTCCATTTTCTAAATTGTGTGATTGTCACAAAGTTTGATACTTCTACAACTTGGTTTTTTTTTTTATGCATGTTGAGAACATATCATTGGACTAGATACATTAAAATAATAAGGGAATTTAGGCTATATGGCTGAATTCTTGAAAAGCCTTGTAGTTTTGATCTCCCTTAGTTAACAAATTTCAGCCTTAGCCTTCTTTTTCTTGCATATGAACCACAATACAAGCTACATTTATTATTTTTTATTGATTTTCCATATAATTTTGATTCGTTAAATGATTATATGAGCATGTTGTTAGAAATCATGCCTTATGATTATTATTCAAATTTCTAAACAAACAATCAACTAGAATTACACGCAAATCGAATAAACAATAATATATATACAAATAAGAACACTAACCTTGATCCATTGTCCAGCAAAAGCATAAATAGTAAAACTTGATGGATTTGTGTTCTTTTAAGCAAGATCCAAAAACCGAATGAATTCTCCTTGTGGAACAGAGAAAACTAATGGAAGGAATGTTAAGAATGATTCTAGCTTAGGGACCACAACCCTTTTTATAGTCAGGTTTCACTTACGGGCCATTGTGGGTCCATTAACCATAATGACTCATAATGGGCTTCTACACATCAAACCCATACTAATAATTAATTAACATTTCCGTAGGCCCAAATAATTTACTAAAGTTAGATCACATTTTATTAGGCCTATAACCGAGATAGAAATCTACGTACATATATTTATACACGTGACCCCTAAAATTCTAACAATCTCCCACTTAGGCTATGTGTGTTTCCAGATAATGTACATAGAAGAAAACTGAATGCGCACAAACTTGCTATCTCATTCTAGAAATATACCAGAACAATCTGGTCCATCAAGTTTACTAGTGTAGGATCAAAGTGGCTTTTGTCATCTAATTGTGTGACTAAACCGAACAATTGTCACAAGACCAGTAGAATCAATGACATAGATCAAGCATGGATGCATAGCATGGAAATTACATGTGATGTGATCATATTCATGCCTATTTCTAACTGGTCCAAATTTTATGACTCGGAGAGTCTCAAAACACTTTCTAACCTTATGTAATATTGCAACAGAAAGCAAATTCCATGTGTTTAGAATTTTCAGATAAACATGAAATTCATTAGATTTCATAAACCAAAACTTGTATAGAAAGATAACTTTAGACTGTAGAAACTTAAACCTTAAAACATAAACTTTAGATGTCAAAGAACATACATAGAAGTAAAAGATTAACTCCTACTAAAGTGATATGTTTGATAGACCTACTACACCCATATTGACCAAATGTACATGAAACACTGAAGGTGGCAACCCTTCGGTGAGTGGGTCTGTGATATTGAAGTTTCTACCAATATGTTATATAGACACTTGAAGATTCTGAACCCTTTCTTTCACAGCCAAATACTTAATGTCGATATGCTTTGATTTTGACGAACTGCGGCTGTTATTTGAATATAGTATAGCGGCTTCATTATCACAATAAATCTTTATTAGTCTTTTTATATCATCAACCATTTGCAGCCCAGTGATAAAGTTTCGCAACCATATTCCATGACACGATGCTTCATAG
>JANZLX010000212.1:25646125-25660312 GCA_025531955.1 Erythroxylum orinocense
GATGCCATGTGGAGTATAATGATGTTTGTCTGTAGTTCTCTCTTATCATAGGATATGTACCGGAATGACCTACGGGCATCCCGGTGTGTACCCTACGGTAAGGGGGCGCTACAGAGTATATTTTTAGAAATTGCACAATATTCCTATAAAGAGCTCATCCTTAAGATTATGACTTCGTTTAGGGTGAATTGTAATGTTAGGTTAGATAGGTAGAATTATGTCAAGTTTAGGTTATGTTAGAATCCAGAAAAAATGTTTAATAAATATGGAGCACATTGCAATTTTTATAAACCTAAACATATTAAGTTAAAGAATATAAGAGTGCTTTGATCGATTTTATCGATGAGTTTTGTAATCATATCCCACACAAATTTTGAGATAAATGAGTGTATATGATCAATCTAATAGTAAGAGAACTTATATTTTATCCATAACTCCTAGATATTTGTATAGTCATTTCACACACCATTATTGGGAAGAGGGAGCATAATGTTTTGGTGACATAATTAAAAGGAGATGGACATTAAAAAGAAGGAAGAACTTTGTGTCGATACTTATTTGACTAGATTGATGAAGAATCTAAGAATTTTTATTACTTTTTTTGGGTCATCATAGATTTTCACGTGTCTTACATCAACTTAGAGATTTTGAGATGTATGGGGCTTGTCATAAAGGTTAATGGAGCCTATACTTTAGTTATAAGTCAGGGAGAGAGAGAGAGAGATGATGATGATGATGATGATAAGGTTGAGGAGCAGGAGGGAGTAGAATTATACCCAGTAGTAAAGGAACCTTTGATAGAAAAGAAAATAAAGGAGCACAAAGATCCAACACAAAAAATAGTTATTTTAGGAGCAAATTGATAAGACCATTCTTGATCTTAAGAAAAAAAAAACAATAAGGACAAAAGTATGCCTAGTCTTTAACGATACCAAAGCAAGAGAGTGATCAAGATGATGAGCCATATTTAGATTGAGCCTCTATCTTTCTTTCTTTTTTTTAATTCCCTATGGCATGTATATCTTTTAGGATCTTGTTTCCTTTGTACTTCCTAACTACTTATTTCATTTTGGTTTGGTTATTTACATTTAATTAATACTTTACTCAGTTTAATTTCAAGTTTTTTAAGTTACATTTTGCTTTTTTTGTTTTACTTATATTGTGCTTGTGTAGGAGGTAGAAATAATTTCTAGATGATGATAATTAGATATACCTTTGACAATAACAACAACCAAAAGCTGGAGAAACTTCTTTTAGCCCTTTACTTCCTCCATTTTTACCTATTGATATTCATATTTATTTTTCATTATTTATATTTGGTATATTAAGGACAATAAAAAACTCAAGTGTGAGGAGGGAATTAATTGATTTATAGGCCCTGTTTGATATGCTTATCAATTTTACAATTAGCTTGATAGGGAGCAATACTAGAAAAATTTTAACTTTGGAAGAAGATTTTTTTAGATATTTCATTATAAGTTTTCTTGTGCTATGGTTTGATTTTTAGGCAAATAGTCATAACAATTCATGATTAAATTAATTGTAATTTGCTTAATTAATTGACCTTATTACTTTAATTAAATTATTTTTAACTTAGGTATAATACTGAAATAGGATATTTTTCAAACTAGGCATAATTAGGGATGCTTCTATCAAATTAACTTTTTGTGTTGATCCGTGAAATATTCAATAATGCTCTTTAATAAAAAAGTTTATCAATATTAATCAAATTTGATTTAATATTTCCAAAACACTATAAATAATTTTTTTATCATTGATTTTAGTATTAAGAAGCATTTGGGTGCATTTTATACACATTTTAAAGCATTTTTCAATCATTTGTGCATCATTGTCTCATATTTGTGTAAATGAACCTCTTTTGAGCTATCAAGTGACAAAGTGAGAAATTTTAAGTTGCAATATTTGATTAGCATATTATATTATTGTACTTTAGGGTATTCTAAATGGGATTGAAGTTCTTCTTCACCTTGGAAGAAGATTGTAAAAGGACCCTTCTTTATTGAGAAAGACTGTATAAAGGTTAATTTCCACCTTGAGAGAAGATTGTAATGAAATTTCAAGAAGAGTCTTAAGAGTAGATGTAGACAAAGGTTATTTATCAAACCTTTATAAATTTGTTTATATTTTCTCTTCCCTATCCTTTTTAAATTTAGTTCAATCTTTGATTAATTTATATCAAGTAATTTCTTCATCCTTATTTATATTAATTGTTGTTAACTGAGTTTATTAGTTAGAAAAAATATTGAATTTAAGCATTCAATTCACCCCTTTCTTAGTTGTCATTAAGAACTAACAATGTTCTTGGTACTGTTGTCGCCTGAAATCAAATTTAAAAAGAAACCAACTTTCGTCAATAAAAATAATGTGGTAGTGGAAAGTAGGGATTGTTTCCACAAGAAATTTTTAACAATAAAGGTTAGCGAGTTTAAAACTAAAACAAATAGGGAAGGTTTGGTTCACATAATTTAAAAAATTAGAAATAACAAAAATTAGAAATTAACAAAAATAATTGGATCTGAAAATTTAAGAGATAAACTTTGGTTTCAGGTTACCAATGTTATCATACTAAAATGGATCCTTAATATAAAATTCAGTTCATCAATAAACATTCAATAGGGGGTTGTTTTCTCTTAAGTGTAAATGAAAAGAAACATATATTATAAGCATTCTTATTAATCAACAACCTAGATACAATCGTAGATTCAATTGAATAATAGCTTTAAGAACTAACAAATCAATGAACAAGATAACACATGTCCGACTTGCATTTAATCAAGATGAGTATCTTCTTAGAATTTCCTACTCTAACGTAAAGAAGGTAATCCTAATTGCTACTTGTGATTAACAAAACTGAACACCATATTTTATTAATCTAGTTATTAAATGAATCAATTCCTAGTTGCGCACCTAGAAATCAATCAATTCAATTAAAAAAAGTAATTCGAAAGATACTCAGTGTTCATCAACAAAACATACTTTATTGAAACATCTTACACATAATAGATGATAACATGGTTCCCCTCAATCAAGAAAAGGGATTTAGCTACTCATAACAAAAGTGAAAATAAACAAAGAAATAGCCAATTGTAAGGCCTCCATCCCTGATCTTTTCTTAAAGAATCTGAAAATGCTTGGAAGAAAAGTGCAAAAACGTAAACTGAATTGAAGGAAAAATACTGTAGAAATTTGAAAACCTCACTAAGGCTGATGTCAAACTAGAAGAAAAACTGCTGAAATGTGTAAAAGATACTCCTAAAGTGGCTGACTAAAAGAATAGAAGAAAATTCTACTGAGGAAAATGAAAACTATTCTCCTCAAAAAGCTACTAAAAAAAGGTAAACCTATCCTAAAACTATGTTGCGTGAACAATAACGTTTTTCTACTTTTAATGCCTCTCAATCCCTTCCTTTTCTATCCTCTCTTGCAGATCACGTCTCCCACGTGTTCAGATTATGAATCTCCATCAATCTGATCTTAAAAAAATTATGAAAATCTCAAACGAATCAGATTTAAATTTGAAATTAGATCTGCAAATTTTTTTCATTCTTACACGTGCCCACGCTTAGTCACTAAATCTGCTGTTAACCTGAAATTTCAAATATTCTTTATTTCTTTTGCATCTTTTTAATTCAATTTCGTCTCTAAGGTGTTGAAAATTATCTGAGAACAATTACGAGACAATTCTATTAATTTTGAATAATAATTTCAACATATTAAAGAGAATTAAATACAAAATAAACACAGATTGATAACTTAATAGTTCTTAGTACCCAATCTTAGATTCCCATATTAAAGCAAAAGTGTTACTAATATACAATGAGTGTTGGCACTTTTTATACACATGAGTGGTATTGAATATATAAAGGTTATATATGGTATTTTTTTATACTAAATGATGGTATTCTCATATTAAATGAAAGATGTGAGTACATGTTATAAGTGATGATACTTTTTATACAGAAGCCTGGTTTTAGATTTATGAAGTGATAGTATAGCTCGTATTAAGGTATGGTATTTTTTATAGTCGTATTAAAGTGAAGATTATAGTTGAATTAAAGTGAACATGTGACTTATCAGTAACAAGTAGCGGTACTTTTTGTGCATAAGAGTAGTATTGTTTCGATAAGGTGGTAGTATTTTTTAATATATTTGATTTTTTATCTATATAGTATTTTAAGCTTATCAATGAAGCTTTCTAAGGTCTTATTAGGTTAACCGTGAATATTAAAGTTTCTAAAGTCAATCTTAAATTAGAAGTTGATGTAAGTCAGTACTTTATCTCTGGTGACCCCTATTGTCAACTTAAACGTGTAGCATCTTTGTCAAAATAATGGCAAAACGAATGATTATAGGAAATGGAAATGGAAATGGAAATGAAAATGAAAATGAAAATGAAAGTAGAATATGTATATAACAAAAAATGTTTTTTTTTGTTGATTTGAAGATTAGTTGTTGCAATTGGAAAAAAATTTAAAAAAATTGTGTTTCTTTAAAATTTTACTTTTTAGGAACAAGAAACAGTAAGGATATTAAGACAGATATAATTTTGAAAATCACAATAAGAAAGTTGAAGAAAAAATAAATAAATATTCTCTCAATTACCTTGATTCTCTCAACGTTATAATATTACTTTCCTTTTTATGATATTCAAAATGCATACATAACAAATAATTGGTCACATTTAATGTACAAGTTGAATATGCTGTTGTAATCAAGGCTTACGAAGTACATTGATGTATCACTTAGGCTTTTGTCTTGAATATCAGATTCCTTTCAAATATTCTATTCAAACTTTATTTTTATTCCAAAAGTAATGTTATTTTATGTATAATCAAACATATTTTTAAAATAAAAATAAGATTAGAATAAAATAATTAGTACAAAAAGATCTTAAACCTTTATCTCGGTAACTCAGAAGTTTGTGTGATTTCTGACAAGTTGCGTTGGCCACAACTACCACCCGCGATATGATTGCAGGAGCAACAGTCTTGGCCACCTTACAGTCATGTTAGTGTTTGTTGCTATGTTGCTTTCCGGAGTAAATTATTCGCTGTCCTGCAAAAGTGATGTTGACAGGAATTGGCTCCCGCGGGATTGTGATTTTCCCGCCCTAGTTTTTTCTACCTAGACAGAAGCTGTTTAACTGTTTTACCATTTACGAAAGAACTTGCCATTTCGGCTTCCGTACCTGTTTTTTTCCCCTCGTGAATACGAGGTTCGATTTATTGTATTTGTGGCTCCAAGTTAAAACTTTCTCATTTAATGAAAAAAGAGAAATTTGATTTTTTTCTTTATGAAAAGCAAGATAAATATGAATGATAAAAAGAGAGTGGAAAAATTCGGCTAGTCTAAATTGTTAAGACTTCAGCATAAGTCTCGAATTTACAGTAACTTGTTTCAACTTCAAAATGTCATTTGTTTTGAATAATTTGAATTCAAATTTAACTAAATTTTAAATTAAATTTAAGTTGTTTATAAGAGGATCAAGTTAGGTTAGGTCGATGATGGGTTCAACTCAATCCGACCCATTTTTATACCCAAATGAAAACACAATTTTTTTAATATTTTAAATAATTTTGAACATGTTTTGTAAATTTTCAAATCTTTGAAAAGACTACTTGTGATTTTTAATTTTTAAAAATTATTTCTTATTAAATTTCAATTAAAAATAATAATAATAAACCACATGTGATATAAATATGTAAACTAATCAAATGTTGTTAATATTATGACTCAGTTCAATTTTTAAACTAGATTGAGATTAATTAAACTTGACATAAATTAATAATTTATTATAATTATCTTAAATTATTAGTTTAGGTTATGTTTGATTGGTTCCATTTAAATTTAAAGGATAAGTTGAGTCATCATATTAATAATATTTGATTGGTTCACATACAATATTTGTATTATATATTTTTTTACCTTTTTTATAAGAAATTTAAGATAAAATTTTATTTTAAAATTAATGATTAAGAAATATTTTTAAAAACATTTAATTTAAGAGAACTTTGGTGTTTTTCATCTTAAATCCGAATTTGTTTCTTAATAAAAGGGGACCACCAAAAGCATACTAGAGTTACTTTTGTATCCAATAGAATGAGCAAATATCAAAGTTATGAATATCGTACTGTATCGATCAATAAAATGGTATAAAATTTAAGCATATCATACCAATAGTGGTATCGGCCTATACTAACATTTTCAGTTAGTACCAGTTGATATTTTAATATTGTGAATTTCAAAAAATTCAAGGAATAAAATGCAAAAAAATTAAACCATAAAAATAACAAAACCTATTCGTTTTTCCCATTTCCCCGCTGTAATCGCTCCTCTTCTCCTCAACCTTAGCATCAGTGACAGTCTGCCTTCTCTCCCTCATCTGTCTCTCTAGTCCAGACTCTAGTTGGCTCAATGTTTATGACAGGCTTAACTATCGGCGATCGTCGTCAACGCTAGTTCACTATTATTTATCACCAGTCGCCATAGCCAATCGCTCACAACACTACCAGTTGCTATGGCTAGTCACCATCCACCATCACATCACATCATCCTATTGTGTTGTGTTGTAAAATTCAAGTTTTATGATTTGGAAGCTTAAGCCAAAGTTACATTTTGCAAGCAAAAATGCGACGGAAGTAGAACCCTGTGTATGTGTGATAATTGAGAAATTGATAATATGATTGCTTGTGATGTAGGCATGTAGACTCGTGGTGTCTGTGTATCATGTATGGCTTATGAATTTATGATTGTGGAATAGTGGAATGGAAGTTTGAATTTATGTTATTCATAAAAATTATCAGAGTGTTCAGTGTTGTTTAGAAATTAAGATTGGTTGTGTTTCTATTTTTTATGGTGATTGAGAACTAGAATTTTGAATTGCATTATACATTTGACGTTATTCATTTGCTGTTTAAAATTTGGAATTAAAATATGAATTTGTTTAGAAAGAATTACAATACGAATTTGAGGTTGTCCTTATCTGAAATTTGAGTTTGAGATACATTGAAATTTGAATGAAAGATTGGTCTTTATTATAAATTGTGTTATATATTATAAATTAAAGCTTGTAATTATCAAAATGGAATAGTTAATTTATAGTTGAATAATGCGATTAGTAATTATACAAATTGATTACAGTTGTGAGTTTATGTCTATAATTGGATTATTTAATCAACTAATTAATAATCATTCAAAATAAGTTTTTTTTTTAGATATCATACAAAATAAGTTATAGTTAAGAGTTTATGGTTGAATCACGTAACTATACAAAATATGTTATAAATGTGATTTTATGTTTAAATTATGTAATCACACAAAATGAATTGCAATTACAAATTTATGGTTGAATTATATGACTATATAAATTGAATTATAAATGTGAATTTATAGTTGAATTATGTAATAACTCAAAATGAGTTGCAGTTGTGACTTGTGAGTTTATGATTGAATTTTATAATCATAAAAAATAGGTTATTGTTGTGAGTTTATTTTTGAATTACATAATTACATAAAATAATTGCGATCATATGTTTGAATTATGTAATCACACAAAATGAGTTATAGTTATGAAATTGCAACAATCATTGTATATATTTGATGTTTAGGTTTAAAAAGAAACACGATTTATTAAGACACTATTATTGATTTATTTCTTCATGTTTTTTTACAAAACTTTATTTTGATATGAAATTATTAAGTTAATTTTGATATATATCTTCATTTCCTTTTACAAATAAATAGAAGGAAGTTCATGTACTTCTAATAATTCAGTCACTTCAAGAAGATTCAATGATCTAACTTAAGCTCATACTGAATTGGTTCCTGGAATGAAGAACTGTACCATTTGTTTATATTGTGACAAGAATTTGAACAGTGGAGGAATCATCGAATTAAAAAAGAATTTCGCTAGGTTTAAAGATGATGTGGAGCCTTGTAAAAAAGTGATCCATAATGTGAAATAGAAAAAAAGACTTTGCTTGAAGAGTATCAACATAAGCAGGATAGAAGGCAAAGATTAAATTACGAAATTAGTAGCAAAAGTTTTTTTATCGGTGGTCAGGATGATTGAGGGGATGTTCAAGGTGTTAGTATTCCTATCCAACAAGAAGAAAAAGTTGCACCTAATGTTAGGAAAAGAAGAAGACAGGATTCTAATTTTTTGGCACCAGGAATAATTCTTAGAGCTCAACCTTTAATTTGTAATTCCTTACAATCTAGAGAAGTGACTTATAATGTAGACATGGTAATGGATAAATAGTGGTACGATCTAGATATATTGTTTAATACTGCCCAATCTTATTATTATCAGCCTATGATAGATGTTATTACCTTTTATAATCCATGATATAAAGCTCTTTTAATTGATGACTATAAAGGTAAACTTTTGAGTATCTCTATTTATGAAATAAAAAATTATTTTGATGAAAGAAGAATGACTTGGGCTACTTTTGTATATTTAATCATATATGATGGTTGGAAAAATACAAAACAAGAAATATTATCATTTTTTAAGTTTATTTTGCAAAAGGGACAATATTTTTGAAGTTTATTAATGCATCTAGCCTTATTATAAATGTTGATAATCTATTTTAAATATTTGATGAAGTTATGAATGAAGTTGAGCTAGAAAATATTGTTCAGTTCATTACTGACAATGATTCTGCTTATAAAGCAGTTGGAAGAAGATTTAAAATAGGTATAATTATTTTTATTAAACTCTTTGCACTGCATATTGCATTAACCAGATGTTGGAAAATATAGGAGATGCTAGATATTTTCCTATTATTGATGAGACTGTACAGAGAGTCAAAAAGATGACCAAATTCATCTATAATCATACATAGGTCATAAATTTAATGAGAAAGATTTTCATAAATGGTAGGAATTTGTGTCATCCTGTTAGTACAAGATATGTAATTAATTTTTTACCACTTTAGTGTTTTATTAGAATTAAGGAGGAGTTGAGGAAAATGTTTACAAATGATAAATGAGATGCATCTCAGCATGCTAGGTCTAATACTTGATTGGAGATTTCTATTATTATACTTGAAAATAATAAATTTTGGTTTCAAAGTTAATTTGTCATTTGAGTTTTTGAGTCTTTAGTGAGGGTAATTTGGATGATAGTGATGAGAAAGCAATAATGAGTTATTTTTATAATGTCATGGAAAAGACAAAGGAAGAGGATGAAGGAAGAGGACGAAGGAAGCAATTAAGGTCAATATGAAAAATAAGTCTTCTTTGTACACTCTTTATCTTGCAGTTATCAATGAAAGATGAGAAAAGAAAAGCAACTTTCCTCTCCATTGTTTATAGTTAGGACATTTGTGAATCCTAGTGTCCATTTTATACTAAGTTTTATAAAGAAAGTTGTGTTGGAATAATGACAACTTCTATGCCCTTCTCTTTATTGGTTATTTCTTCTTCTTCCATTAACATTAGCTCGTCCTATATTGGTTGGATAAGGGGACTTAGACTTCTTTATATTGTTGTTGTTTTTCCTACCTGTTTGAGTTGTTTGGTTTGGGTCTTTTGGTGGAGTGTTGGAGCTGGACAAACCACTCATCTCACACGTGCGCGTCGTCCTCTCAATCTGGTCCAGGTCGACTGGGCTAGGCATGTACGGGTTATGGACTGGTATGATTATCTTTTTAGATTCATTGAACCTAGACCTAGAACCTTTAATTTTGTAATTGTTTAACGTTACAATCCCCTTGATCTTCTCTTGTTTTTGTGCTACGGTTATTCTCTTTTTGCCTTGCAAAAAATTGAAGCTTTCTTCTTCTTTGTAACTTTTGAAAAACGTTTATCACTCCAGACTCTCATTTTGCTTTCTCGTGTGTTCCTTTTCCTCCTTAAGCAACTGTTGCACACCTTTCATTCTCTTGCCCACGAGTGTAGGTGCACAAGGTTCGCTGTGTTAACCTTGGAGAGCGACCGACATCTGGATTGCACTGACATCCGTCGAAATCACTTTCAAGGCAGCAGCCTTGGCTATGACACATCTATTGTTTTATTGATCTGTCTTTTTATTTTTTCCATCAAGCTGAAGTTAATAGGAGAATGTTATTAACTATTATAACTATTATCGCCTATGAGATGATACAAGATCTTTTATGCTCACAAATGGAGATTTATAAGGATGGTTTTGGTGATTTTGAGATGTCTATTGCTATTAATCAAAGAGATGAACTTAATTCAAGTTTATTTTTTTTTCACTTTTATTACTTGTTGAAAAATACTCATTACTTTATTTTGTTTATAATGTTACTTTTGTTATCTTATAGTTGCTTAATAAGACCAATTCAGTAGTGGTATTCTAGAATTGCAAAAGTTTGCAATTCAAATTCTAAGTTAATGTGTGAGTATAACAGAGTGTGAAAAGAATTTGAGCACATTTGAATTTATCAATTTCAAAAAAACGAATAGATTAAAACACAAAAGATTGAACGACTTGATCTTTGTTTGATACAATGTAAAGCTTCGAGTAAGATATGTTATTATCATTATTAAGTTTATATAATGTCTTGTAATTTCTTAATAATTTAATGTTATTTGTTTATTAGGACTTTTAATAGAACAAATCGTTATGTGGATCTAACTTGCCCTAGCCATATTGATCTTTTTGTAGATTGAGTTTACGAGAAACCAAGTTTAATAGATGAGAGTGACTTAAAAGATAATTTTGAATGAAAAAGCATTGAATTGTCATTTGATGCAATAGAATTGAATGATGGCAATGATGAGACTCCCATCAATGTTGAAGATTTTTATACTAAATGAGAAGTAAGGTCAATGTGATTTGAGATATTCAATTAAATGAAGTTCCAGGTTTTTTATTTCTCCTCTTCTTTTAATTTCACTTATATTTAATATATATCTTAAATTCTATGTATGCAATATAAAAATAATAAAATATTTTTATTTTCGGTTTCACTTCTAGTTAATTGTCTCCTCGACATGAACTCTTATTATAAATTGTAATAGTTAAAGAGTCATAGATATTTATTATTATTTTTATTTGATAGTTTGATGTAATTATTATTTATTATATGATGAAATTGTAACATTTTAAGTACTTTGTATTGTTGTTAATTTGATATTTGTATAATGATTAAATAATCTTTTTTCATATTAATTGTGGTTATTATTTATATGTGAAATATGTGAAAAGTAATATTAATAAAATAAATAGATTGTTATTATTTTAAATTTCTATTATTATAATTTTGGATATATGATTGATGAAAAATTATAAATTATACAATATAATATATTGAGATATTATTTTGTAATTTAAAAAAATTTAAAGATTATTTTATAAATTAAAAAAAATTATTCAAAACAATATCTAGAGTTGATATAATATTGTATCATAACCAAATTTATTGTTGGTCCGATATAGTATTCATAACATCGACAAATATTCCTGTAAAATATCTATCTAATTGTGAATTACTACAGATACAGATACAGTAATCATAACATTAACATTGCTATTATTATTCCTTCTCTTCAACTTTCATATACCTTGCTTATGGTTCGTGGATTTTCCTTAGTAGGCCCACACTCCTCCATTTTTCGGTCAAAACCAATCCCAAAACCCTTCCGTCTGAGTATCCACATCTAAATGCAACCACAACCAAAGATCGATCTAAACAACAGTACAGAAACCAAATGTCTTTGTTTCACACTTTGTGGCAAATATTAAACGCCACTCCTTTCACTCTCACGGTCACACCACTTCCCACTTTGCTCTGTCTGTCTCTGTAGATTCTTTTTCCTTTCTTCTGTTTTTTGTTTTTTCGGATCAAGAGAAAATTACAAGGAAACCAGAAAATGAGCAAACCTCGCAGACCCCCTTCTGGCCGTACAAATATAGCCTCATGCATAGTTGCAACCATTTTCTTAATCTTCGTTGTTATCGTCATACTTATAGTCTTCTTCACCGTTTTCAAGCCCAAAGACCCGAAAATATCCGTCAACGCCGTTCAGCTTCCGTCCTTCTCCGTCGCCAACAACAGCGTGAACTTCACCTTTTCTCAGTACATCTCCGTCAAGAACCCAAACAGAGCCGTCTTCTCTCACTACGATAGCACTCTCCAGCTACTCTATTCGGGTTCTCAAGTGGGATTCATGTTCATACCCGCCGGTAAGATCGACTCGGGTCGGACCCAGTACATGGCTGCTACCTTCTCCGTCCAGTCGTTTCCGCTTTCTGCTTCTCCGAACGCAGCGGTAAACGTGGCCCCCACGATTACCGGATTCGGTGGGATGGGTAATGGTGTTGCGGGTGCTGGTGGGTACAGAGTGGGTCCGACGATGGAGATAGAGTCCAGAATTGAGATGGCTGGTAGAGTTCGGGTCCTGCATTTTTTCACGCATCATGTGGAAGCGAAGACTGAATGTAGGGTCGCCATTTCTGTGAGTGATGGATCTGTGCTAGGCTTCCATTGCTAGTTCCTTTTTGGGCATTTATCCTTTTCTTCGTTTCAATATAGTTTTTTTTTTCATATAAATCTTGTAGCTTGTAGCTTTTTAGGCTTTGGGTGTGTTAAATTTGCATGCCCAATTTGCTTAAATGTAAAAATGAAGAATGATTGTCCTAGTGAAATTTGCTTAGATTTTGGTCTTGAACTTTGGAGCTTTTGGCATAGGTAAGCAATGGGCGCTTGCTTCTTGTGGAAAAGTTGGAAGGTAATGCAATGCCTTGTATCCTAGTGTTACCCTTATAGATGGTTCCATTTGCTTTTGCTGTTGTAGGTTTTGTTTTCCTGCAGGGATTAAGTGTGATGGAAGCAAAGATTGGATACCAAGATTATAGTAATTACTAATTAATGTTGAGTGAACGAAAATGTGGAGATGGGGTCATGTTAAGAAGTAAAAGGTTAAGGTCAATGAGTCATGCGCTGGAAAGAAGAGCGAAATACGGACTCTTTGGAGACTATAAAGAAGTTAATGCTGTCACTGATTGCTTCTTTTTTTTTTTAAAAAAAATAATAATTTCCTTTTATTTCTTTATTATCTTTCTTTGTTTTTATGGAATAAAAAAAAATAATAATTTCCTTTTATTTCTTTATTATCTTTCTTTGTTTTTATGGAAGTTTGATGTGGGCATGAATTATTGCTGTCGTGGATGGAGCTGAAATCCTGTCTCTTTTATTTTGATCCTAATTTATTTTTTTTTGATCTAAATTATTCATTTATATAGATTTCATATAAATAAATGGTTTAGATTAAAAGGAAATAGGGCTAAAGTGAAGGGCGTCTGTCCCCGTTGCGGATGGGATAAAAGCAAAGTAGTCATTAAAGGAGACTCGGGTGAAAATTGGGAAGTTTGAAGTAGATAGGGGATTAAAGAAAAAGTGTTCATGAATGGTGATCGGAGGGAAATGACTTAAAATGGTTGCGGCACAGTAACAAAGTGAGTGCAAGATATTTAACCAATATTACGTGGGATCCCCACTTTGTTGGGATTCGAGTAGCTGCTTGTCTGACTGTGACGAGAAAGGATTCCACCCGACGAGTCCCTTCATTTTTGCCGGTGTTTACCGACTCCACCAAATCGGCTTCCCCTGTCAGCTTATTGGTCTCTACTCTCTACTTTTCTACGGTCTGTGGAAAGAGAAAAGAGGCTATGCCTATGCGTGCTACTTACACTCTTTTTCTTATATCGACTTCCGCTGTCAGTAAAATGCATCATTTACAAGATTTTTTTTTTTATATTCTTGATTTATGGATGGTGAGATATCAACTCTGTAACTTTGCAAATGATGACCTAAAATGCCCAAAAACCTACAGTTCGATGATTACACCAAACCAATAGAAACATCTAATAAGAACATCCAGTACGAATCTTGTTTTGTATAATATGAGAAAATCCAATAATTTGTATAATGTGAGAAAATCCAATAATATATAATCTTATCTTTAATAATTTGTATAATATGAGAAAATCTAATAATATATAATCTTACCTTTAATTAATAAAGAGGTCATTTTCAAATGATTCACATAAAAAATAAGCTAGAAAGAGGAAAAGAGAAAAAGGAAAAGAAAAAAAAGAAAAAAAAGAAGAAGGAGAAGGTTAATACTAATAATATCAATAATGCAAATATGGGTAGAAGTAGTATAAATAATAATAATAATAATAATAATAATAAT
>JANZLX010000212.1:25710775-25723476 GCA_025531955.1 Erythroxylum orinocense
TCATCTCTCTCTACATTAAGATTTTGAGTTTGGTTTTAAGATATGTTGTTCTCCATGCTTGATTATGCATGAAACATTGTTTAAATGAATGAAATAGGTCATGGAGAGGGTTCATTAATTCAAAACCGAAATTGTTTCCCTTTAGGTGAAAGTTGGTGAATTTTTGAATGTCTTTTGACATTGATGGTAAAAATGAATTCTATGGTGTTAATTATACGTGTATGATGTGAACTGATGATGAAGAATAAAGAGAATGTGTGTTGGTTAAGTGTAGATCGAAATAGTAGAGAAGAGGTGGATGAATGTGATGAGTTGTGTAATTGAAGAATGTAGCTAAAATGAAAGGAGTTGGTTTGCATGGAGTGGTAGAATATGTCATTGATTAGACGTGCTACCATATGTCATGTTGGGAGCATGAATTGTTATGGTAAAGTATTGAAAATGAGACTTGAAAGTCATGTACATTAGATGTCTAATAAAATGCCTATATGAATTTGGTTTAGGATTTAAGGATTCTAAGGGTGTATATTGGAAGAAAACTACCATGTTTACTTAGATTCAACTTGAACTGTTGCCTAGAGTGATGAATAATGGCCTAATATGTTTGGATGAAAAATGTGCTTAATTATGTCATAACATGAGTAAGTTTGGATTAAAGGCATTAACTGCCTTAGGAAATGCAAAAAGGGAAGCTAATGTGATGGTGTTTAACTATGAAAATTATGTTTAAGTAGTATTTTCATCGTATATTATTTTTATGTATAAAGGCTCGGGAGCTGTGAATCGAGGAGTTCATACTGAGGATTGTTGAGGTTAGGAGAGTGTTACCTTCTTTTGAGGTGAGTTGGGGAAACCATATTTCTCAAATAGGATTAGAGCATCCTAAGACAAGTATGATGACTTATATGTGAATTTTGAACCTAGGCAATGTAAGGTAGAAATTGAATTTCAAATGGATGCTAATATGCTCATGTATTTAATAAATGGCATTGTTTTGAACAACCATGCATTTGGATTTCAAAAGATGGCTTTTCTTTGATGAAATAATGTTTTCGAAATTACTTATGCATATATGAGTCATGTATGTTGCATGTTTTTGTTCTCTTTTGGCTTAAAGCAATAACAAGTTTTCATTTTATCGGTTGGACCGATAAATAAAGGCATGGTGCCTTACTTGATTTTTATACTTAATAAATATATACGATTTGTTTTGTGATTGGTGAGGAAACGATTGCCAATCGTGTGTTGGGCATAATTGATTATGATTAAGCGATCCCCGTACCCTTGAGGCTGGTACATTAAAGTTGAGTCACCGTATCGACACCCTTCTACAGTACTCACGGGTGATTCCACACCTAGGGTCTGGACATCGACGAGGTCATCACCTAGGGTTATGACGCTCTTGTCGACTGTAGTCTGGACTCACCACGGACAAAAGTGGAGCCAACACCGAGTATCAGTGGGTGTGCACATTAGTTTGACCAACTAATGGTGTCACATATGATTGTTTTAGGCTTATCCTGATATTGGTTTGCCTATTGAGATTTGATTGATACATATGATTTGTTTATGCTTTTGTGTACTGGAATTTGGACCTATGTTCACCTGATGAGTTAGTTAATAGGCTAGGCCTATGGTCCTTAACCAGTATACTTTGAGACATAGGCTAGGCCTATGTGTTTTCTATGTGATATATTTTCCCTTCATAAGTTATCTACACTGTCTTGGAATGAATCACTTCTATTTGTGATATATGCTTCTCCTGCTCAAGGAGTACCAAGTGTACTCATCCCCTTCGCTTTCCAACCATGTAGGGTAATTTAGTAAGCTTGAAGCTCTGTGAGGATCATTCGGCTTTTTTGATATTTTTGGAGTGTTTCCGTATGTGGGTAGTCTCCTATTTGTATTTTTATTGTCTAGTGGCTC
Source organism: Erythroxylum orinocense (assembly GCA_025531955.1). NCBI lineage: Eukaryota > Viridiplantae > Streptophyta > Magnoliopsida > Malpighiales > Erythroxylaceae > Erythroxylum > Erythroxylum orinocense. The sequence continues at coordinate 25,712,702 of JANZLX010000212.1, forward strand.
GTGAACTGTGTTTATGTAGACATGCTTTATGATTTTTTGAGTTAACTTTTGATTGCGTTGTGTTATGTAACAAATTTTATGTATGAACTTTTGATACTGTTATTAAGATTACTTTGAGATGAGACTGCCTGGAGTAGAGATTGTTTTGAGTGGAATAGAGAGTCCTGAAGTTGTGGTTGGATGTGAATATAGAAGTGTGTTTAAAATTGTTTGCAGGTTTTTGGGATTTTTAATATATAGTCATTATGCTGCCCAAATTTTTTTAAAAAAATAAAAAATGATATTCAGTAAGCCTTGCATAGTCGGATTAAGGATACTGCGAGTATCCTTAGCTCGATTATGCAGCGGTTGTCATAGGTCCGATGTGGTATCGGATCATGATATTAAATAAATGGCATCTATTAACCCTCACTGAAAGAAAAAGGTAAGTAGTGAGTGGATCTACATTTGGAAAGATAATTACTTTAGGTCCATATCTTCCTCGATTTTGTGGATACTATTGAAAAACTTTTTGTTGTTCTTTCCACTCATTGAGGGCTTGAAAACAATCATAAAATATTTATGAAGTGATTCATTTCATTTATGCTTTGAGTGCTTTGGTTGGGACATCATTGATTTTTTGTAGATTGATGGGTCGACCTAAGGGTTTCATTTTAGAAATGGATGGTTATTTCTCAAGAACTTGTTTATATTGAGGTTTTAATGAAGGTTCTCTAAATCCAGATAAGGTTTTTTTTGACTTCAATACGGTTGGTATAACTACGGTGAATAATTGAAGGTTTATTGGTAATATGAATGGAAGCTTTATGCCATTCATTGTATATGACGACCATGGGTCCATTGAAGATGAAATAAACTTTAGATTCTTTGTAATCTTCTTTTTTCAGAGAGATAGGTACAACTGGGTTGGATAATGGGTTAGTGGGTTCTGAAGTGTAGGGTATAACCTTTTGGGTAATTTGATGAGGTGTAATAGGTTGGATACTTGGTTGTACTTGTGGTATTGATTCAACAGAATGTTGTTTTTTCAAAATAGTGATGGTTGCTCTTAACTGATTTATTTCCTTTGTAACAATGCTTACTTGTTGTTATAGCTCTAATAATTCTGTTTCTTTCTTGCTGAGATGAATCCTTTAAACTGAAGATTACAGCTTCCATTTATGAGTGAGTATATCTGTAAGATTGTTAGTAGAAGATTTTATATAATTAATATGAAAATGATATTGATTTAATTCTAATTCCCATCAAATAAGACCAACTTGATTATAATTTATTTTAATATTATATTTAGTAAATCCATATAAATATTTGGAATATGTCTGAATATGAAATTGGAAAAGTGATACGTGTTTAATTGTTGATATTTTTAATCATTTAGACTTAGCAATTATTGACATAAAAATGCTTAAGATACTCACTTTAATTTATATATAATTTTAGGTATAATTCGGAAGCAAAGAAATTAAAGTGAGTTAAAAGCATCACATATGGGTCATTTTCTGAATATTTATTTTGCTTGTCTTTATGGAAGAAGAAGAAAAATTAAAAGACAAGAAAAATAGAGCAAAACAAATTAAATCAACGTAATCAGCCAAGTGGAAGATGCTACACCGGAGAACGACAACGCATAGGTAACAGATGGAAAAAAAATTGTCAAAAGACAAAACAGCTAAACGGCAACGCAACAGGGGATGAGCAAGGATTTTAAGAGTTGGAATTAAATGGTCACTAGAGGAGCACACTAGAAGCACACGCAGAAGCAGATTGTCGGCACTATAGAAATAAACACGTGGCTCACAAAGGAAAGGTGGCAGTGGCAAATTTGATGTGAACGACGTAGAGCAATGAATAATCAATAGGCAGAATAGAGAGATCAACGCTGAATTGAATCAACTGGGAAGGCAACACGCCAGGGGGCATGATGCAAATTAAATCAACAGGTGGCATTTTTAATTGGGAAACCACGCAAGTCATGTGTAAAAGGGCTACGAACAACAATTAAATGAGAGACGAAAATAAATACAAAAGAGCATGTGACGCAAATGAGGTAGAGAAGAGCACAACTGGAGGCTACGGAAATGACGCAAAAATCATGCAGGAGTTCCGGGGTGAAACACAGCGTGGAAGTTCAATACGCAGAGGAGAAGCCGCGTCCAAGTCATAAGCAGGTGTCATTTTGAAGACAAGCAACGCGCAGTAGAGAGGGGAGCAATTGTTTTAAGTTGATTGAGACCCTTATTCATCTTGTCAACAAACAGTAGCGCTAATAGGATACAAGAATGAATTAGAAGCAACAAGAGGGAGAGCTGGACTGTCGATATGGACGCAGCTATAAGACGCAAAGCTACAAAGGAATAAACGAAGGAGCTAAGTGGCGCCGGCAGAGAGAGCAAGCTAGAGGGGAGTTACAGGCTTACAACACAAGAATAAAGAGTATCGGCATAGTGAAGCAACACAGTAACAGAAGCTTGTAACAGTGAAAAATCAAAGGGGCCTTTAGGTAGGCATGAAGATGGGGGTTAAAGCTATTTTTCGGAAAACACCTATGAAGGGCTAAACATCTCGATGCTGGTTTGTAGCTAAAATCGACGCTGACGACCCGGGTTAAGTATTATTTTAATTTTTTTTCTCTCATTAGGAATTGATTGTGTTATCCTGTTTTAACTAATTTGGGTTTTGTGTATGGATAATCGAATTTTCGTTATTATTCGGTTATTTGTGTATGAACCTATTGGGTATTGTGATTGATGATTTTAATGCGCTCATTGAATTTTTAATTTCAATCCCATTGCTAAAATTTCGATATAATCCGTAATTGTTATGTTGAAATTCACGTGTAGCGACTAATGATCTGTTATCATTGAGGATAACATGACCTAGGTTAAATGACGCATCATATGACTAGATTTCCCACATTTTTCATTTTATTGCATGTTTTCTTTAATTTTTTTATTAGTTAGTTTTATTTTATTTTATTTTATTTTTCTTTTTCCAAAAATCCAAAACCCCCTTTTTCCAAACACCGATTACTTTCATTTTATAAACTTTACACGCACTCTCTGTGGGATCAACCTAGACTTGTCATTGTTACAGTAGTAGTCTAGTTAATTTAATTTTGATTAGCATTACGACCCGCGGTTAACAGGTAGTAAATATACTTTGCATTTTCTTAAAGTTTTAATACATGCTAATGTTTCTTTTTCATAAATAGGATATTTCCTTTCAGTGGGATTAAAAGTCTCATGATATATTTACATAAAAGATATTTCCTTGAATTGGGTGGTTATGCTAAAAGACAATCGACCAACGTATTAATAATTGCATCAATTTGTACAGTTAATGTATCCTTAGCATTATAATTATATAATGCTGGTAAATCTTTACAAAGATTTTTTTAATCTTTTTACAGCTTTGGTATCTTCATTAGTCCAAGTCCATTAAGTTTTTGTACTACATTTTTGTTGTAATTTTTTCCGTTCTTTAGCTAATTCTTTAAGAAATCCTTGATCAGATATATAATTTAATAGTCCAAAAAAATTTTAAACTTCAGTGACATTTTCTAAGGTATCTAGAAGTTGTAATTTTTCTATAATATTAGGTTGCAATTGTAAAAAGCCATTCATAAGTTATATACCTAAGTATTTGATATTTTGTTGTGCTAATTTAATTTTCTTTTTATTTAGAATAAGTCCTTTATTTTTACATCAAGTAAGAATGGTTATTACCTTTTTAAAATGATCTTCTTTATCTTTATTAGAAAATATAGCAATATCATCAACATAAGCTAATGTAAAGTCTTCTATTCCTTCTAAATTATTGTCTATTAATCGTTGATAAATACTTAGAGCTTGTTTAGTTCAAAAGGTAATATATTCCATTGAAAATGTTTGTGTGGTGGATAAGTAAAGGTTGTTAATGGTTTTGTATTTTTATGTAATTGTAATTGGCAATAACCTGATTTTGCATCTCATGTATTAAACCAATGATTTCCTTTTAGTTTACTAATAATATAATATTTTCTGGGTAATTTATATGCATCGCCTATAGTAGCTCTATTTAATTCCTTATAATTAATTACTATTCATCTTTTCCCTCTTTTTTGTTCTAAATGATTGTTTACATAAAAGGTAAGGGTTGAATGTTTACTTGTACTTGGTAAAATTAGTTGTTTTTGTAATAATTCGGAATAATCACTAATAAATTCTTGTACATCCTATTGGGTATATGGTATATTATTTTTAATATTAAATTCTTGTATAGGTCTTTTAATTTTATTTCAGTTAATTGATTATTAATATTTTTGATAGGGTGAATGTTCACTATATACTTGTTCTATTAGGATTTCTATTTCATTTTGTAGAGTAAGATTATTAAGGAGGTAGAATTGTAATTGATTTAATTTTTCAGTTACTAGTTGTAAAGTTTTCTAATAGGTTGTATGATAGATAGGAATTTTAAGAACTATAGATTTTTGACTTAAAGAATTTATTATTGGTGTTCTAAAGTTATGTAATGTAGATATTGAAAAAAATGATTGTATAATTTAAGAAAATTGTTTCCTAAAATTAATGGCAATCATGATTCTTGCTGATAAAATGTTGGTGTTATAAAAGTATAATTTTCAATAATAATAATATTATAATAATTGACATACCAAATAGATTTAATGCTTCCATAAGCTATTTTGACTTGTAAAGGTTTGTTTAAATTTTTTTTTCCAATTGTTTAATAATGTTTTCGAAGTTATACAAATAGTAGCTCTTGTACCTATATAAGCATTAGGTTTTTTATTATGAATAATCACTTGAATATAAGTTGCATTCAGATTCAGTTGCTGATTCTAAAGTTTGAAGGTCATTTTGATATAAGGAAGAAATCTTTGAATATGTTTCATATTATGATTCTACAGGTTCTAAATTATATTTTAATGATGAATTGAAAATATTAATTTTTTCTTTATATTTATTTTGGTTTCTTTTTGGGCAAGCATTTGCATAATGACCTTTTTCTTTACATGACCAACATCTACATTTTTCTTATTTTGAGGGAAATATTTCTTTTTTGGTTTATATTTTCTATAAGCCTTTTTTCTAAAAAAACTTTTTATATGGTTTAAATGGAAATTTTTTATATGTGTCTTTATAATTGCTAGAAAAGTCGCGTCCATACTGTTGAGCAACTTCTAAATATTTAGAACAACATAATTGAATATCTTTGTGTCGTAATTTTTTTTATGTATTTTTCCTTCTAAACATTTTTGTGATAATACTTCTTTTATTATTGAAATAGCACCACCTAATTTATAAGCTACTAAATTAGCATTTTGATTTATTAAAAATAACTCTTCTACTGCTTTATTTATTGGATATGGTTATTTTTGGATAAATTTTTGTATATACATTTCTTGTTTTGTTCGAGTAAATTTATAATAATATTTTTAAATTCACAAATATGTTCAACGAGATAACAGATATCACATATGCGTATCTTATTTAAATGGTAGAGAGCAGTTTTTTCATTCTTCATTCTTCATTTTCTATTTCTTGTTTATAAGAAGTTATATCTTTTCTAATAAATTCTTTATAAATTTCATTAGTAACTACATCAAAAGCTTTTATGGGTTTAAGAGCATTAAGAAATTCAGCAGTTTTTTAATTCGTATTTTATTATCGAATAAAACATTTAATACAATAGCAGTAGTTTTATAAGTAATAAAATTCCACAAAGTACTTATATTTGTTAATCCTTCAAATGGCTTTTCTAATTGTATAACGAATGCTAATCTATTAGACCATTCTAATAGTATTTTTCTGGTTATATTACATAGTCTAGATTTAGAATTCCATCTGGTCGTAATGTTATATGTTTTGGTGTATATTCTGTAGGAAATTTTCTTATTTTATTATCTTTTTGATAATATCCAAAACGATTAAATTCTTCTATTTCAATAGGATTATAATTTCGATTATGGTTTTGTTAATTTCCTCTTTTCCGTTTTTCTCCACTTTGACTTGTTTTTGGTTGTTCGTTTTCAAATTTTTGTTGATCTACCTAGATTTCTTGATCTGATTCATTTCCATAGATAATTTCGTCTTGATCAATACTGAGTTTTACAAGTTTATATTTTGACGAATTATTATTTTCTATCGTTAATTTGTTAACTAATTGTGTAATCTCTCCTAACTGATTTTTAATATCTTTTCCTATACTCTTCATGGTTTTACTAAGGTAAGGGTAGTTGATGGCTCTGATACCACTGATCCCAAAAGCTAGAATTCGATAAGCAATTGAAACTTTTCGATAAGAATTTGCAGCTTTAACAAATTCTAAAATTTCAATTGATGACATTAACTCATTTGGCAAAGTGTAACATTTTTAATTTAGAAAAAAGATCATCTAAATTTACATTTGACACATTATCATGAGAAAACGTTATTATAAAATTAGTGCAACATTCTTTTAATTCATTATCATCCAACGATCCCAGCTTCTTTTAATCAAATAAGAATTCAAAAATATTTTCAAATATCATTAATTGTTTGAATATATTCTTCAACGAAGCAGTTGCCATATCCACAACAATTGGAAAGTAATTAACTTTGAAAGAATCTTTAGCTGATTGTATTTCTCAATTGTGATATTTTTCATCAAATTGTATTTTCCTAATAATATAACTTTTATCTAATGTGCAAGGCTTTTGGCAATATTCATATTAGAGGACATTCATCTTACGTGCAAGAATTTTGATAATATTCATATTAGAGGCAAACCTTTTGTCTCTATATTTTTCTAAAAATACCATCATACCTTCTAATTACTCTATGGTAGCATCAATGCATATAGATTTAGACTGCAACTTTTTACTTACCATGTTAATAGCTAATAAAATATCACACCAAATAACAATACTAAGAAAAAGCTCAAGACTCTTAAGTACAGTAACCAAACTTTCTTTTTCACTCTTTAACTTGACATCATCACAAGATTTAGATAATTCCATCAAAACCAATCTTATTTAAGGAGTTTAAAATCTCATAGCTTTAGAACTTTTTATTCGACTCTGCCATTAAGTATTAGACAATGATTTCATGGTTAAGACCAAAATATTATCAAGTAAGACCTTCCACCTTTTAGGAGAACTTGAAAATAATGCATATATGCATTGCACAACTCAAAAAATGAAACAATTTTAACTCGAAAATGTATCATATCACTAAGATTAAGATTAAGGTTATAAAAAACACATCGCATATATATTGCTCTCGATTTATTTCAAGTAATCGTTGTTGAACTCCTTGGTATTTTCCCTTCATACTAGATCCATTCTCATAACCTTGACCCCTCATATTCAATGTTATGAATACCGAATCAGATCTAGTACTAGATTGGGTTCCAGTACAGTATTGTATCAATACCGGTCAATATCAAATACCATTTCGGGCAATTTTTGAATTTTCCTGAATTTTTTTAAGAATTGCAAAATAATCCTTAAGGATTGTATTGTATAATTTAAACCAACCTTGTCTTAAAAAATCATAATAATAAATTTTTTTTTCTTAATATTATTTTCACATATTCCACACATAAATAGTAGCCATAATTCATTTGAAAAGGATCATTTTATCACTATACAGATATAAAATTAAGAGCAATACAAAGTATTTAAAATATTACAATTTTATCATATAATAAATAATAATTACATCAAAATATCAAATAAAAAATAATTATTATCAACAATAGAATATAATTTCTAGCTTAATATTTAATTTTGAATAATCAAAAATATTTTTTATTATAGTATGTAATTGTTATTAATAATAAAATATAGTTATACTTATATTAAAAATTTTAAAAAGAAATACAAAAATTTAGGACCTCTTAATTTTCATTTTAACATATTTTTTAAGTATTCTTTGTAGAAAAATATAATTATTATTTACTATATGATTTAGATATTATTTTATTAATAATATAAAGAGATGAAAACTAAAAATTATTTTAAAAAAATTTGAATTTATTGCGTAATTAAAATTTTAAAATTAATAACTGATAATTAAATATTATCTTTATTAATTATTTTGTTAACATATAAAGTATAAAGCACAATTTATTATTTAAGAATTGACTTTACTACAAGCCTAAATGCCTAACCCATCTGTCCCTTCTTTTGTAAGTTGTCATACTACTTGGTCCCCTCCCTTTTCATGTGCAAGTCACTTAATTACATTACATCGTAGGCCATACACCAAATCTCTACTAGATCTCACCACTGCCAGTATTAGGGAGCAACTTGTAATACCCGGTATCTAGTTTACCCGGTACACCGAAATAAATTGATATTGAGACTGATGTCATTAAAAATCACAGAATAGTGAATAATAATTTTTGATGACATCAAATTAATGATGTATGATATTTTTCGGTAGTCATAGGAAATTGTTCAAGCAGATGTTTAAAAACCAGATCAGGGATGGCATTTTTGTAAATAAATGGACTTATGGCATATATGAGGAGTTAGTGGGAGAATAAGAAAAAAACCTATCTTCTTCTTCCTCTCTCACCGCCGAAAATCACCATTGGAGCTCCTCTCCAAGCTTTTCAACTTTTGTAACAAGAAAGGGAAGGTGAATTAAGCCATTTCTTCAACATAAAAAGGTAAGCCTCTACTCCAATGCTTAGATCTATGGATTAAAGCTTGGTTTTTCTCTTCTTTTATGAAACTTATTTGATGGAATGTATGAGTTTGATGATTTGGATAATGGATCTTTGTTTTTTGATGTCTAATGACACTTTAACATGAAGAAATTTCGTTTTTATGGTGATTTGGGGGGTTAAATCAAAATCTAGGGTTTTGAAGGTTAAGCTATCATGGAGACAGATTCGTGGCTCTCTTTGTACATTTTTTTTAGATGTTTAACGTGTGAATATAGAAAAACTCAAAATATATAAGTTGTAGATCCAGATGTATCCTGTCTCTCTGATGTTTTTCATGATTTGAGGTTGAGCCAAACTAAGGTAAGAGGCCCCGAACTGATACTGGTTTAGAATACTAGCGAGATTGAAATGAGAACTAAAAGTTAATTGTTTGAAGACCTTAGAGTTAGAATTGGATGATGAGTTCTTCTTAATAAATGCTCCAAAATGTGTTGTCTAAGTGCTGTAAAAATGACATTTTAATTTGATGAGTATTCTGTTAGATGTGGCTGAATAAGTGAAGGTTATTGCTAACCTTAGTGACACAGAAGAGAACAGAATCAAGTCAGGTTTGTAAAAATCACAATAAATCCAATTTGCATCATTTTTTAGCTGTCTTTGGATATGTTATAGCCATACGAGTCTATTGAAAATGAATTTTTGAATCATCTTAATTGGAATAGAAATGAATGAGTTATAAAGTTTTGAGACAAGAAGGGTCCAACTCATGACTGATTGTTAAGGCTGATTGTAAATGGGAGATTTGGATTCCCTTCATGACCGAATTAGAACATGGTCTTACAAGAAGAAATGTGAATTTATGTGTTAACTAGAGGTCTGGAAAGTTTGAAAAACATTAGACCTATGTATAAGAAATTATGCCTTCGCGAATGAGACCTATGTTGTTGGTTTAAGAGTAAAATAGAATTGTAATGATTTGTGTTAAGAAATAAGGCTTATATGAGAATGACTAATATAGGTATATGTAATTTTCATGCATGTTACCCAATAGCTTGTGAAAGCAGACAAGGAATTGAACTAGAAGTTGTACCTAGTACCTCTTAAGTTCAAGAAAGGTAGAAAAGAAATCAAAACCCCTGATATAGTCGAGGTGAGTATAATCATGCTACTATACTTGTGTAGTAATCATTTTCTTTTATCTTGCAGCTTATTGAATTGTTCTTGAATCCATATGCCTTATTGATATATGACTCCATGTTGTTGAGTCTAGCATGTTGTATGCCAGATTGACCAGATGATTTCAGATTTCCTTGCATCTTCTAGTTCCCTTATTGTGTTGAACCCATGAATTGCAATTCTTTAATGAATCATGTTTCTTGTTAGCCATGATTGATGAGTTCACAAAATACCCAACTAATAGGGTAAATTATTAGACTATGTGCACATAGATAACCCACCGGTGATGAGTTAGATCCGATTCCTACCTGGAGAGGGCAGGCCTCTAGGGCCAAGGTTAGGCCAACCTTGTCTAGAGTCAGAAAAAGAGAGATATGTCGTACTAGCATGCCTCTGTCTCTTCCTAAGAATTTCATAAAGAATCAGAACTCAGAAATAAGAAAGCTTAGAATTAGGAATCCTATAGAAACCAGAATTCAAAAAGAACCCTGAAAAGAAAAGAACCCAGAAAAGAATTCAGAAACCAGATTCATGTTTTCTTTAAACAATTCATATTGAGTTTTATTATTGATACTCATGTGATTGTCGCATTTGATATTACTACCTGTTCATTTATTGATCATGTATAGATGCTCAAAATGCCACAAACCATTCTTGTGAAGCTAGCCTTATGTTACCTAGCCTCACAAGCATGGTAGTATGTTTATAATTCACTGAGTCGCGTTGTAGACTCACACCTCGCTGTCACCATTTGAGGGGATTAGCGGATCGTACGAGAAAGAAATCCAAGCCTTTTAAGACTCGCTTGGATAAGCAGACAAGTAATGTTTTTGACATGATGTAACTGTCCGATGCTTCTAGACACTCCATGGTTTGTCATAATCATATGTACATAAAACATGTATGGATATGTTAAGTTATTGAGAACGATGTTAGTTGAT
>JANZLX010000212.1:25733076-25752821 GCA_025531955.1 Erythroxylum orinocense
TGAATGGAATTGTATATGAATGGAGTTTGATTTTGAGTATGGTTTATGATTTTGAGAATTTTGAAATGTTAGGTCTATGCTTGCGTTTGGTTGTGATTTGGATTTCGGATAGGAAGTCTGATGTTTCTGAGTTGATTGGGAATTTTAGAAGTGTATTTTGAACCTTTGCAGATTTTTGGGCTGTTCAAATTATAACCGTTATGCTGCCCGATTTTCGATAAAATCGATTTATGGCAAGTTAGAATAAGTTTTATTATAAATAAGATAAGAATTTTGGTTTAGGGATGAAATTTTGGGGCATGTATATATGTATAAGATGATTTGGAATTTGAATAAAGATGGCTATTTGAAAAAGAAAAAGAAAAAAAATTATACCGGATTTATCGGATTGAATTAGTCTAAGTTTTCCAACGCGACTCGTTAGTTTTTATCCGATACATGTTTTCGGATGTCAGATTCACGTTCGATTTGTTCGCTTTGTTCCGCTTTTGATTTGTTGGCTTTCGATTCAGAGAAATCCGATTTCGGTTCCTTTCAAAATTTGTAATCCGATTCTTCAATTTTCGTTTTCGCTTTTGCTTCCGCTTCAATTCGTTTTTGATTTCGATACCTTCGCTACGTTCTTTGTTTTCCGTTTGTTTTCTGGTTGGGGTCTGACTTCGAGATCGAGACCCAACATTTATGGTATCAGAGAAAGAAGAGTTTGTGAGGAATCATGTTTATGTTTGAGTTTTTCGGATTAAGTAGTTGGGTTCCAGGAACGGGATCCAACATCAGCCTTCAGAGGTTCAGTTAAAGGAGGATTTGACATATAAAGAGCAACCCAATTCTACCTAGGTAGTCCTGCCTACTGTGTGTATGTTTACCGGTCTTCTTGATCTGCACCTGAGGAGTGGAAAAAATTAGGTTGAGCTTCACAGCTCAGTGGCTAAACTATTTATAGCCATTGGCGTTGAGCCACACAAGCAACCATATTTATAAACATACACACACTCATGTAGGCATACTCATCACAATGAAAATTCAACATTTATAATTTAATACACATGTCATAATTCATAACATCATCAACCATGACGTATTGGCTAAAATTCAATCCAAGGCATGAATAAACACATAATAATGCAGATGCATAATCAAATGGCTCGAGGGTTCCGTGAAACAAAACTGTGAAATCAAAGTTTGCACCGTGAACGAAATGAGTCCATTTTCGGATCTCGTTGGTCACAAGCGGGCAGCCTGGAAAAGGCTTATGTCAACGTCGATGTGACTACGAAACGGTTCCTCTCTCGCCCAAACACAATCAATTCTCATAATTCAATACAATCGTTCATATTCTCATACTTTTCTTTATACATAATGTCATGACAAAACAATGGCATAGCATGATCATAGTCAACTCAATTATAGCAAAATGTCATACATTTGTGCATGCATGACATGACATAAACACAACTTATTTCAATTTTCACATCATAGCAATTCAACAAACCATTTAGCACATGCTCCACACAAAATGCACTTTTGCTCATATTACACAACAACTATAAATCGATTACCCATCTTATACTCTTGGAAATCCAAATTCAGTGGCCTTCTTCCTTTTGCCCTTGAATAGACTCTCGATTTCCTAAACAAAACAATATTCCTTATCAATTTCAATTCAATTTGGGAATTTCCCCCCAAATTCCCTAATCCTAACAAAAATGCTTTTAACCCTAATCAAGCTTAATCTCATCCTACCCATAGTTCAAATAGGTTAGAAAACTTCAAACCTAGCTTAGAAACCCCAAAGCCCTAATAATTCCACCATCTTCTTCTTCCTCACTAACCCCTTTCTCTCTCTAGGGTTTTCTCCATTACAAATCTACAACCCATCTCTTCAACAAACAAGATGGAAAAGAGGAAGAACTTACCTTAGAAGCCTTGATATCTCCTCCTTTCCACAATTTTTCTCCTTTTCCCTTGGATTTTCGATTTTTCCTTCTCTTTCTCTCTCTCCCTCACGATTTCTTCTTCTTTTCTTCTCCTCCTTGGACAGCCCACGACCACTTCTCTTCTTCTTCTAATCTTTTTGCCTTTTTGTTTCTCCTATTCTTCCCATTTTTCCCTCACTTAACCTTGGTCTTCCAAAAATACCCTCATTTGTCTTACATGCCCTACACTTCCATTTAATTCACTTACATTCCATTAATCCCACTTCACCTAACACTTCATTTAATTTCAATTTCTACTCCTTCTCATCAAATTCTAATTAATGACACAACTCTAAAATAATAACTAAATAAAATTTTAAACCAACAAATAATCATAAATAACCAATTAAGCAATTTAGAAAAACAAGATCCAACAATTAATATAGGTTAACCATCAACAATACATATTAACATAAGTCAATCATCAACAATACGCATTTGTCATCCATCAAAAAATATGCATATACATACGTCAATCATCAATAATACTTATGGACATAAGTCAACTATAAAAAATGCACGTTGACATAAGTCAACTACTAACAATACGCATTAACATAAAACTTGTTTAGTTTCTTGGGAAGTTTAAGTGACTGTTTGGATGGGCTTTTAGGATGTCAATAAGCACTTTTCTCCACCACAAAAACCTTTTTTAAGAAAATGGGTATTTTGCTGCAAAATAAAAAGCATTTTTAATAGATATGACTTTTTTGGCAGCCAAAATATAGCTTTTTAAAAAGTTCAAATTTAAAGCTTCTCAAAAAAACACTTTTTCGAGTAGATTTTTCAGATCAATTAATGAGCCAAGTTTTTAATCCATTTTGTCCTTATATTTTATACATAATTCTCACAATACCCACAAACCCATCTTCACTATCATTACAATAAAATGTATAACTTATTATGTATTTAACTATTTACTCAACTTGAATATTTATTTTGAGATTTATACAATATTATTTGGCTTTTTATATGTTTTAACATTTATTTTTTATGTTAATTTTACTAATGTTATAATCCATATAAAAGATTTGGTTAGATATATTTTCATTTATGTTTCATATGGTTTAAATTAATGTAATAATTAATATATTGTGCTTTGTATATTTTTTAATATATTTTAAATAATTTTTATATGCATAAATAATTTTTATTAAAAAATAAAATATAGTTAAAATTAAAATTGCTTTTTATTTTTATGTTACCAAACAGTCTACTTTATGAAGCTCTTTGAAAAAAAAAATTTAAATGACAGCCAAACAGTCAATTGGTTTCTTAAAAAAGTTCTTCTCAGAAAAGATCTACAGAAAAAAAAAATTCATCTAACAAAAACTCAACTAATATAAGCTCAACCAAATAGAAGCTAAGAGTTAGTTTTGAATCTCTATATCAATATTATTCTACACTAATGAAATATAAAGAAGTTTCATTGGTGGGAAAAACCAGTAGTCTCTATTTCTAACAGCATGGACTGTTAAATTTATGATGATGAGATTGATTGAACCTTGAATTATTGGACGAAAGTAGTTGCGCATTGGCAGTTGGGAAGTATTGTTATGACAGCCTATAAGTCAAATTTGTTATTACCAGATTATGACGGTTCTTGAATAAAATCTCATGAGCAATTAATTATCTATGCAATTCGTAAAAAAGACAATATTCATAATGAAGAGTGAGAGTCATTATTATAATATAGTATTCAATACCAATAATCTGATATATATATATATATATAATAGCATTAAGTTGTGTATCTGTAATTTGACAAGTACTAACTCATCACTTAGTGTTTTGAGTTTTGAGATATCATGAAACTTTTATATCATTGCTTTTGAATTACTGAAACTCTATATTAAGTTGAAGCTGTCTAGTTTGAGACCTAAAAGTATCAGTTCATACTTGCCACATTAAATAAGAAGATTGAGGCCCTATAACAATAAGAAAAACTTCCTCTTATGAAGATAAAATTGAAGACAACAGAAGTCGGTCCTTTTGAAATCAAGCATCAAAATATGAATTTGGAGTGGTAATCTTAATATTATATGAAGATGGAATAAAACGGTATGGAGAGAGATACATCTCATCAATATGATTAGTTAAAATTAGACAATTAAAGAGAGATATGAATTAAGCATATCATGTTAAATAATTTTTTTGATACAAGTTTTATTGTGAAGGTTAAATTTAAAGAAAATGTTGGGTTGTGGCAGAGATGAAGAGAAAGAAAGTGTATGAGACTTGGTGGAGGTTGATTTAGAGTATAATATAGTAACAATGCTTGAGTCTTGGTCTTTCATTAGAGAAGACACTAATGAAAAACAAGTTGACATATGGTGAAATTATTCTAATTTAGTTCTAATTGTATTATCTTATATAATATTACATATACTATATATAGAAGATTTAATAGTAATTAGACTAAATTAAAAGAAGTAAATAAAGAAAGACAATGATGTATTTTGATATAAAAAAGCATGATTACAGGAATATATTAGATTGATATTCCTGACAATATTCTTCTAAATCATAGCGGATTTTCCAAAGCGGCAAGAGCATAGTGGAGTACATGGTTGGTTTGAAGCATCGATCCTTTCATTTCATTGTCGTATAATCAATCAGTTAGAATGAAAAATAAAACAATTGCGTTTCAGATCCTTCTTATACCTCCAAGTTGATTTAGAAATAAAAGCTTCTCTACATGCATTCATGTAGAAGAAGCGAAAAGAGTGTCTTCTTCGTGTTATTCAAAACCTCACTTTTGATATGGAATTTGGTTAATATGGAATTCGTGAGCATTTTCTGACCATCTTCTATACGTATCCAACCTTAGAAAATCCCATGAATTTGGTCAAAACAAGCGCACGAGACTGATATGTAATATGATATTAGATAGTAGATGCTAAAAGTAGTTGGCAGGTTGTTAGAGTTCCTTTACTAATGAAAATGAGTTGTCAGTCCAGGTAATAGTTGCGGATTAGCCTGGATAATGGGTTTGAGGACTCATAACATCCAGTTCATGGGTTGGTGCTCATTCCCTTCTCTGTGTTCGGGTGCGTCAGTTTTAATTGATATAAAAAGGTTGTTGGAGGGAATCGCGGTGATCATTGTCCCGTCATTGACATTCCATTTCTGCTTAGTTTAAACAAACAGAAAGAGCTGCTTCCATCAAGGAGCTTTCTTTGATTACATTATATACTTTGTTGTGGTTCTTGCTGTCGGTTCTCGAGATCTACCTCTCGTAACCTTGCCTGCTACCCAGTAGAATGATTTATTTCTTCTGACAACCGTAAGCGTCACAATTAATTGACCTCAAGAAGATAGATTACCAGATTACTCCAATTAATTTCATATCCACTGTATGAACCTATAGATTCTTAAAGATCGGCAAAGAACTGGTATAATTATCGGTTCAATATGTTGGTTAATTACATGTTGTTTAAGACAAATTAACGATAAATTTTGAAGCTGTTTAATGACTATTATACATGGTATCAAGGAGTCCGGATCTTCTGTCCAATATTATCGTATCTTATTTGTCCATAAATCTCCGTCATTCCTTTATATAGCTCTTGCGTGGGTCCTACATAAATAAACGTAAAATCTGTATAAATAAATGACTGAAATTTATGAGATAAAATAAGACACTATAATATTGTAGAGAAGATCTCGTTCCTGCATCAAGAGGGTAATTATTGAGACAGCCTGATAGTAAAGAGAAGGATGGTTTTCAACAATGGGAAAACGAATCTTGATTCAATAATATCGGCTTACAAGTGTCCTTATTTTAGTTTATTATAATTAATTGAAGACTAGAGCTAATAATAAAGCCACAATCAAATTGTCCAATACTACCTCCAAATGGACGGCCTATGTAATTTCAGGTTCCTCTGCGTGTCCTCGTCAGGGTTTCTTGTTCGCTTCCTCTTGTTTTTTCCGATCAATTAGTACTGGGACAATCTCAGTTTTCGACAAGTTCAGGACTCAAAACTACTTGGATGATTTTTTTAAAATTTTTTAATGGAAAATGGGAATGATGTGCACAAACTTGGTGGGTCGGAACTGAACATCATAAACAAAAATCAAAACATATAAGACAGACATAATTAAATTATAATTGCTAAAATGTGCTTTCTTAAGAACTAAGCAATTCTAGAAAATGATAGATCAAAAGAATGTAGATAGGTTCAAGTAGTGGCATTAATCAGGTCATAGAAAAGAATATAGGAGATAAGAGAAAGATAGAGACGGTGAGAGATGCAGCTACCAAACATAAGTTATTATAGTTGCAGCGATCTATTAGTTGTTGAACTGATAATGATAATGATACACATCGAAAAATATGGATTCCTCTAATATCTTAATTACCTCCAAGTTGACTACTAGGAGCTAATGACAGAAGACTTGTAATCGAGAACAAATAGCTCAACTGTCGACTTTGTTCTTTCTGGCGTTTCATGAAACTTTTAACCCCGGAAACTGCCCTAGTTCTTATCATCCACCTACGTTCCCAGAAATTGCTGAAAAAGAATGGAATGTGAACAGATTAAGGTGGATGCCTTTGACTTTAGATACGAGTTTTGCTTGGTTTATTTATGCAACAATTGGTTTCATTGAAAAATTCAAGATGCTCCTAGCTTTCATTAAACCAAAATCTTATACTATTTTACTCTCACTTGATATTATGATATTTGTTGCCAATCTACACAAGAAGAATGGGGTTCCTGTCGTTGCATGCTTTTTGTGGTGGTGATGACGAGAATAAGAAGAAAGTGGATTCCAAGGAAATGGATGGGAGGTGTTAAAGCCTTAAAACCTGACAAAATGCTCCTGAATACTCGATAGTCGGTACGATGGCATCAAAAAGAGTTGCTCATTTTTTGTGGTTGAAATTTTTTACAAATATTATTTTCTTTCTCTGTACACGTACTAATTACAGAATTTGGTGGATGAATGTATATTCATATCTCCTCTAGTAGTAAGATTAAGTGTATTTCGTACTTCTTAAAACTCAGTTTCAAACTTTTAAAAAATATCAAATATATCTTGAGAATAAAATACATGAACAATTCAATACTCGAAAATTTAAAATTTGTTTACTTATAAAAGAATTAAATATTTCTTTTGAAAGAAGAACAGAATTTGGTTTTCAAATAATACTTTTTATTTGTTTTAAAAATTGAAACTCATTTCTCTTATGTTCAATGTTGGAAAATCTGTAAAATACATTTTAAGTTTTTAGAAATAGGAATAATACAGATTTGTACTCGCTTAAAAAGACCTTGCTTTTATTTTTTTAAAATAATTTGATCAATGCATCATATTTCTATAATGTACTTTTATCACTTTGTTTGTTTTAATTATTCTCACTTATTCTCATCGGCCCATTTTTTACTTTGCATCTGTTGTTTCTCTCTTTTCATATTTTTTAATATTTCGTATTGTGCTTGGTTAGTTGGTGCAATAAAAAAAGAAATAAAAAAGATAGTTAATAATATATTATAATTAAATGAATAGTATTTTAATATTCCTTTTTGAGACAACACTCCATACTTCTTAATATAATAAAAAAATGGAAGCTATATTTATTTCCATTCATCTTTATTCTTATCGTCCATCTTTTCTTTTTCTCACCACCTCAAGTTTCTAATTCCCCGTTAGGATGAGTATTTAATTTGTACAATTTCCACAAAATAAAGTACAAATTTATTCCAAAAAAGTGAAATTAATTAAATCAAAATTTATACATAAACTATATTGTACATAACCAAAGTGGACCAATATCTAGAAAGAAGGGTTCAGATTAGTTTATTCCATGATCTTGATGAGGGTGGGGAATCGTTTGTTTTAACTTAACTCGCATACGTCAGTCGTGCACTCTTTTAACGGCATAGATTGACAATAAGTAAATGTCAACTATTTACTAAAGGGTTCTTAGCCACTGTTTGACATTTTAGTGTCACATTAAGTCAAAAATGTTTCATAGACTTGCATTACCAAAACTTCCATAAATGTGTAAAGACTATAGTCATTTAAGTCGCATTAAGTTTTGAAAAACCATATAAGTGGTTGGAGTAGTTTTGTAAACTTTTTGATTCGTTTCTAACAAATACAAAAAAAATCAAAAAAAATTAAAAGAATAAAAAATAAATCAACATCGAGATTTATTAATGTAGTTCGACACACCTTGCCTACGTCTGTGGGACCATCACCCAGCTTAATCACTTTCACCATAGTAGAATAGATTTATCCAAGGCTTTACTAAGCCGGCATCACTCAATCCTTGATATTATCTCTCAATCTCAATTCTTGTGAAAAATTTTCACTCCTAATAACACGATCGATTCGTGTTAATCTCAACAAAAGATTTTTCTCAACAATCTTTTAATGAAAGATAATAAACAAATAACTCAAGTGATTAAATAACTAAGAACAAAATAGAAAATACTTGAGATAGAAATGGAACAACTTCCCGATAGGCTTAGCCCCTCCGAATTAGTTCTGAAAATTGTTCACAAAATATAGGCTGATCTATGCAAATTTCAGTACCAACTCATAACTATAGCAGGAGCACATCACACATTACAGGTCCAACAAATAAAGCTTCACACAAGGACTAGTAAAAACCACACCACGGTGAACCATACACCCACGACAAACAACACCCTCGCAGCCTTTACCACATCAACTGCACTGTCTGAAGCCAACCTTCAACAGAGGACACACGCAATTCATAGAACACCTCAGTCGTGAGTCATACACCAAGAAATCAATAAACACTGCAACACCAAGATGGATTTTTCAACAACATAAAATCAGCACATTAATCTCTCCATCTATATGGCGCTCACAAATCTAAAAGCTCACAACCCCAAAATTCCAGAAATTGTACAGCCAACAAAACAAAGGAATACAAGAGTCACACACACATTATCTGCTGATTTCACATACTACCTTGAGCCCACATGGCCATAATCAACAAAACCTCTAGTCAAGATAGATTTCTATCACATCTAAAATATTATCCAAGATAGCCTTTTTATTTTTGAATCCAAGTCAAATTAGAATTGTTGTTTAATTACATCAAGCCATGGTCTAGCTATCATCACCCAATTAAATTCAATGTAAATCTTGAAGCTACATTATCTTATTGGTCCAATTATCTAATAATGCCAAAATTAAATAATAAGATATATAACATATATCTTAACAAGTTTGATTTTTTAAAATTGAAACAGTTCTGAAACTATCGACGTAAGATAATTTCTAATTGGAAACCATTCCAAATCAGAAAATTTGGTTTCTGAATGAAAGAATCTAAGCCAAGAGAATTTCCTATTTCCTTACTATTTTAAAGTGTTTGATGTTCATAATCATCTGTAGTACTCCTTTATGTCTCCTTCGGCCGCCTGTATGAAATGGTTATTTGAGAGATGGAAAGTGATCCATTGAGGGATTGTGGTTAAGACCAAAAGGATAATTTTGTCATTTTTCATAAAGTTGGACAACTATTAATTGCATTTTTTGATTTTTTAAATAATTTATCGGTTAAGTTACGTAATTTGATCCAGATAAAGATAATAAAGTGGCCCAATAAATGATCTAAATCAATGGGTCAAAGTTCGTGTAGAAAATAGATCCCAATCAGTGTGAACCAGACCTATATCGGTCTTGTGATGGGAAAGCTCAATATAGATGCCATATATAAAAGTTAAGTTCTCTTGCAGTTGCTCATATATCAATTGTAAACATAAGGATTCTCTCATCCGTTAAAAAAGCTTATGTTTTGATAAAATTGTAGATAGGCCTTACCCGCGTCCCGTTGAATGGTTCCCGTGAAGGCGACAGTGGATTTGCGCTTGTTTTGACTTTGGAAAGCTCGTTTGAAGTTACAGAGATCGAAATCAAGTATTTTATGTATTTCTTTGTTTCTTGTCTTTTCAGGTTTGATCCGGAATACGTAACTAACACTACAAGAAAAATAGAGTTTAGCGACGAAAATTACCGACGAAATTTGGACATATTCTGTCGGTAACCTTGTTTAGCGACATAATTTATTGACGAAAAAGGTCGTTGGAGATACGGTCGTAGGTAAATTTACCGACTACGGAATTGCCGACAGCATAAAATAAAAAAAATTTGCCAGAAAATTACCAACGGAATTGGCTATTCTATCAGTAATTACCAACGGAAAAAATTCCGTCGCTAAATCAAATATTTTACCAACGGAAAAAAAAATTTCGTCGGTAAATTTGTTGAAAACTATTTTTTAAAATTTACCTGCAAAGTATTTAGTTTCTGTAGAAGCTACCTTGAAGATAACTTCATTATTTCAAGTAAAAGAATTGAAATAATGAAATTCATATTAAAAAAGAACAAAAAATAAAGAACTGAAATTATTTTTTTAAGGAACAGACATTTCATCAAACACCTTACAAGTATTAGAAACGTATCCCAATATCACAATTAAAATCATGTCTTGTCCCTTCTATTACTAATATTTATACCTTAAAGTTATTTTCCAATCACAAAATACACAAATAAACGAAAGTAATAAATACCTAAATTAACTTTCATCCAATATACGAAAAAATATAACAGTAGTTGCAAAAATACTTCCATCGAATGACACGATGACAATAGCTGGAGAAGACAACGCCGACGAGCAGAAAAGAAGTCCACAACAGAGAAATGGGCTCTAAGAAAATCAAAAAGTAGACACAGGAAGAAGGAAGAAAAAGACAAAAGTGAGAGAGAGATGTTGGAATTTAAAAAGAATTTACCGACGGAAATTTTCGTAGGTAAATTAAAAAAAAAATTATTCCGCCTATAATTTCCGCCTTTTTACCGTCAGTATGAAAATTTCCGTCGCTAACTCCATTTACCGATTGAATTTAGCTATGAAATTTTCCGTAAGTAAATTCAAAAATTTTTATTCCGCCAAAAATTTCCTCCATATTTAGCGATGGTATTTTCTGTCGCTAATTTTGTCGCGACGAATTCCCTCCAAATTTAGCGATGAGTATTAGCCCGTCACTAAATTACTCAATTTTAGCGACGGAAATATGCTTTCCGTCGCTAATTTCTAACGGTATATTTTTGTCGGAAATTTTTCGTTGCTAACTTGTAGTGATTACCAACGGTCATATTTTTCCGTCGCTAATTTTGCCGCGACAAATCCCTTCTAAATTTAGCGATGAGTAGTAGTACCGTCGTTAAATCACTCAATTTTAGCGACGGAAAACATATTTATGTCGCTAATTTCTAACGGTAATTATTCCGTCACTAATCCACATTTTTCTTATAGTGATAAATCTTGATAAGACGCTAAATTTGGGAAGGTCTAATAATACATAACCTTACCTCTAATTAATAGATAGCATGTTAATTAATTCATAATTATATATTAAGATTTATATCTAGCTTCATCATTTGAATATTAAAAATTTTGCAGTAGTTTGATTTAACTTATCTGTGCATACCAATCAAGATCAATAGTTCTCCTGCCCATTTGTTGACTTATAATTTCCAAAGCCTAATTTTTTAATTCGTAAAACAATCAAGAATTAGAGAGAGAGAAAGAGCAGATGAATCTGTTACGTCGATCCTTTCTCCGCACTTCTTTCCAGCGTAACAATTTGACGAAAGACTTTTATAGAGAGATGATAATCTGCTCCTTACGGAACTTGTGGGTTAACTTGAAAGCGTGGGGAACCTCTCTCTCTTCAGTGCCTACAAAGATTGTCGTGAAGCTTGGACTAGTACAGAATTGAGTTGATTGTGGGCGGACAAGTGGAACTCAGTCCTTTCTAAAAGAACAAACTTATTCATTTTGGTCATTCAAAAAAGGTATCAAAATTAAGCTAGGAGTCCTTTTGCGTAAAACAACCCAACTGTGCGTGGTGTATTATACGAGTTACCAATGCCTTGCAAGAACTTGATGGCGTTTTCGTGTTTAGCGAGCATGTGCTGAGATATGTAGCGACGGTCATGTATGGCCCCATGAACCTTCACGACGGCTTTATGTTATCAACTACATGGAAATTGCACTAACTGGGATGCCGATGAGAACAACTTTGTCAGTGGAACTCGTAATTTATCATTTACTAAAATCTTCGGTTAATCTGGGTTCTTTTTAATCAGAGTTTCGTTCTATTAGGCACAGAAATTTAATGAACAAATTACTGACATCATAGTTCACTCTATGTACATTTCATCTCTAGTCTATGTACAGCTCAGTGTGAAAATCCGTAAATACATCATCTGCTACTCAAACCATTGGGAGCTTTTGTATCAGAATCCAACTTGCAGTCAGTTTTTAATGCCTCCAGCCACAAATCCACCTGAGGAAACTACGAGAATCAAACTTAATGAAGATGGTATTGTTGATCTATTATGGTATATAATTCTTAAAACAGAAGTTTCTAAACAAAAAGAAACTACGCATTGCAGTCAAGCAACAGCTCATCCAGTACATTGCAATAGAATGGACATCAACTTCTTGCAAAACAAGTTATCCAAGTCATGAACTAGACGACAATTCCAACAAAGATCACCCACTAAATTGTGTCATGTTCCAGAATGAGATAATCAATGTCGAAGTTAGTCGCAAGGAAAGAACAAAGCATTTCTAGTTCTTATCTTAATGATGAAGTGAATGATACTGTCAGTAACTTGGTTGTATCTAAGCATAACAAACTTTTGCATATCAAAGAACCATGACAACTAAACATGCTACACTTTCCAAGGAGACTTCGTATGTGGACAATCAAAAAGTAATATCAACTATCAAGGTATAACTGCCTTAAAGGTAAATCACTACTTCTTTGCAATAAAGAGCAACAAGTTATGGTTGAATGCATTATTAGAAAAATGGGAATTAACCACAATGCCAATTGGAATACCTGCATCTTAGAATTATTTGAGCACTCATATCGCAGCCCATGGTTTGTTAAGATATAAAAGCAATGTCGTGTTTCGTCATCCTCTCGTGTAAAGCTTGGCAGAGAACCTACTTCAACAATATCAGATAGTAGAGTCGAATCTTGTGGACTCAAATCTGCAAGACAACTTCTTATCAGCCAACAGTACTAAGAGTTATTTATTTAAAAGTAGAATGTGCTTTAAATAAAGGCACCAAATATTATGCATACAAGTGTGGAGTTTTTATCATTGTAATCATAACAGCATAGCAGAGTTATTCATGAACATATGTTTTGTCATATCTCTCCAAATGTAGCACAGCAAGCATACAAAGTTATAGCCAACATCATGCACCATCATCTAAATCAATTACCTGTACATGACAAATAGAAAAATATACATGGACCATGAAGTACAAGAAAGCGAGGTAGCCAATCATCAACATCAGTATCATCAATTGGAGCAGGCTCTCCAGGTAGAGCAGTCCACCTCTAGAAAGCAGAAAAGTAGATAAAGAGTAAAAGTAGGTTAGGACAACAATGAGCAAAACATATTGCAGTATAAGTAATAAGGAACAAAATAGAAAGAAGAGCATCAATACAGTTCGAATGTACAAATAGCCTGAGAGTCGGGCGTAGCGCAGAATTTCATCAACATGCTCCAACCTGCAAACAATTAACTTTCACAGTTCATGCACAGAATGCATGTCATCTACAAACTAAGATCCATCTCTCCCAAAAGAGATAAAAGAGATGAATTTAAGGTTTATTATATAAATATGAAATAGACGAACAACAAACTAACGGGTAAGTTAATCCAAATATATTTTTAACAATGATTGTCGCGTATCTGATAAACTATTTCTGTTCCTTATTGCTACCAGTGCCCAAAGCTAACTTTGGAAAATAGAGAGCCTAACATCCTTCCTTGGTTTACTTTTGCTAATACAATAAGTATGCATGTGATGAAAAGGTAAACAGATTACACACTTTCCAAATAAAAGTCAATCTGCATCATAACGTCCAAAAGATTAAGCTGTCCTTACTGAGCTTTCAAATAAGCTTCTCTCTCTTCTAGTTCAGCAAGTTCTGATCTAAGAGATTCTAACTCTGCTGCATTTAACTGAACCTGAAGATGACGTAAAAAATTTTGGTGTCTGGTAATGTGTTAATTTAAAGTATCACTAAACAGCAAATTAAAAGGAGCTATAAATGAACCTTTTCCTGTCCATCAGAGCTTGAACCCCATGGCAACCCTCGCAT
Source organism: Erythroxylum orinocense (assembly GCA_025531955.1). Taxonomy (NCBI): domain Eukaryota; kingdom Viridiplantae; phylum Streptophyta; class Magnoliopsida; order Malpighiales; family Erythroxylaceae; genus Erythroxylum; species Erythroxylum orinocense. Next base: position 25,747,235 of record JANZLX010000212.1, read on the forward strand.
ACTAAAAAAATTCCGCATAACTGCGGTCCTCAGTTTTCTTCCAGCCCAAATGCAGCTACGAGACCTATTCTAAAACAGAACTGAGTTGACGTTAATTCAAAGTTTCTACTTAAGCTTTTGTTTATTTTTTTTCTTCTGGAAGAACAAAAGGAATACCTTGACGAACTACTGATCCTAGGTGGTGGAATAGATGAAGTCTTGCTTTTAGGAGTTTCTTCAATGGAATTTGAAACTTGAAAGTGATCTGGCACAATTTTTATCTTATTAAGACCATCTTCCATGAAGCTTATATGGTCCAAGAAAAAGTTACAAAACCTACAAAGAACAATCGCAAAGATTCAGAATGAGAAGTTTGTGATAGACAATCAAACTTAACAAAACAAGCATCTTTAGGCTTCAACACAAGAAAGTTATCAACATGAAGCAATCCCAGATTAACTGTCCTATATTATGTAGAGCTGTATGGTCAGTTATAGGCATACGTGAATATGGGTCAGCCTAAAGGTTTCTCAGTTGCCCCTCCAAAGATAGAAGTAGAAAGACTTGAAACATAACACAAGGTGAGAAGATACTACCCACTGCAATAAAATCCTAGTGGTCATACGGCTGTTAATTTGACATAATTCGCAACAGCTTGAAGAGAAATACTTTGCAGATTCTGCGATAACAGAGAATTTGCGTCCAAGGGTGTTGGAAGCATCAAACAAAGTTAGACATCCATTCAGGAGCCCGATATAGGTGAACGAGGAAAGGTAAAAGTTAAAGAATCCTATCACTGAGAGCTACACCTATGGAATAATGAGAAGACTAAGGATCAATTAATTAATCCCAGGACATATAAATTATCCATCATGAAGGACGGAACTTCTATCTTGTACAAAGAGAAACCTGCATGAAAACACAATAGCCAATATGCAATAAGGTTAGAGGGCCTACATATCAATTCCCAGAAATAGTACAAAACAAAGTTATACAGGCACGCTTGTGCTCGTACCAACCATTAAAGATTAGCCTCTACCCTCAAAACCAAAGTCACCACCATCAAGTTCTTGAATGATTTTAGGTTAGAGATACACATTTGGATGAAGCCCTAGCAATTTCAAACACTAGAAGATAGAGCGATTACATACAATCAGATCAGAAAACAACCAACAAATCCAAGAAAATCAAACCCTATAGACCCAACCTTGTTGACCAAGAGAGGGGAGCTTTCATTAACTTGTATTCATGCATCTAAAAAGTTGCAAGGATCTAAGGAAAGAAACAGAGTGAAAAGTCAGTAATTTTACCGTATTTGCACGCAGATAGAGAACTTTATTAACGGAGAAAAGATGGGAAGCTCTTCGAAGTACTTCTTTAGTTCACGGAAAGTGGCTTGACCCCATGAAAATGCACACGGCATATTGAACGGTAGGTATATCAGTTGTTTTCTTTTAAGGAAAAATAACAAGAAAAGGTCTTAGTGGTCGATTAGGTTCCAATCTAAAATCATAATAGCAACGGCCCGAAAACAGACCCTGCCACTTTTTTTGCCTCCCCCTGAATATTAATCAACCTTTGGTTCCACCTCTATCTTTTCACTGTAATTTTTATTTTTTAAAATATATTTATTAAATAAATTTAATTGAATAAATAACATATTTATTTAAACTAGCACCTTTCATACTCAAATTATAAATTTCATACAATATTAAAAAAATTAATTACCAAAATTTTAAATGAATTGCAATCAATTCTAATTTCTAAATATTAAAATTGTTATTAATCCCTTTAAAGCAAAATTGGCTCTTATCCACTTTCATATTTCACACATTTATTTGATGCGTATTTACCTGTTGTACAGCATACATAACGAAGATTAGATTTCAGCTTTCATTTACTTAAGAATAGGCGATTAGGCTCTCTAATTTTTTCTTTCGGTATAAAAGGAATGTTCTATTTAATCGTCGAATTGAGGATTGATCTGCTTTAGGAAGGGCGGATCTTTTCTCTCAGGCCCTCGTCGGATACTAATTTAGCTTCGTTAGAAGGAAACAGGGAAATGTTGTTTCACGCAAGCTGAACGTATCTTCTACAAACAAACAATGTGAAAATTACGAAGACCGAGCTGATAACTTCATTGGTGACAAGGACACCCGACAAAGAACAGTGATATAAAATTGTGAAAGATAAGATTATCCAAACAAAAGATCCAATCTGTGGTCAGAAGTAGAGAATTTGCCTCCAGAGACTCGGGTTTCTGCAGCACCATGGCTTCCTCCATCTCTCTCCAAACCCTACAAGGCACTTTGCCTGGATCCCAATTTCTTGGCCTAACAAACCTCCCCAACCGTCCACATAAATCCCTCACTTTGATATCCAAAGAGTCCAGATTGAAGCTACAGAGTGCCAAATTTGATATCTTTGAGATCCTAGGAGGCAGAGGACTCTGCAATGGAGAACAGGGTCTGCAGCAAGAGTTGAAGAGGAATGTTGTAGAACAATCATCAGCTAGAGAAGCAAATACAGAAAGCCCGGATGCGTCAGCAACAGTTAGTGTTCCAGAAAACGCTTTTGAGAAGGAGCTGATGGGGCTAACTGGGGGATTCCCCGGTGGAGAAAAGGGATTGAAAAAGTTTGTAGGGGAGAATCCACCGCCTAAGAAACAGTCTGTTGCTGATTCAGATAGTATGGTGGTGCTCACTGCCTCAAAGAAGCCAAAAGCCCCGGAACTACCACTATTACTGCCTGGCATGATAGCCATTGTGAAGAATCCCAACAGCCCATATTATATGTATTGTGGGATTGTTCAGAGAATCACCGATGGAAAAGCAGGAGTGCTCTTTGAAGGAGGAAACTGGGATCGGTTAATAACATTCCGGCTGGAAGAGCTTGAACGTAGGGAAAAGGGCCCTCCAGGGAAGAATCCTAAGTCTGTTATACTCGAAACCACGCTTGAAAAGAATTCAAATTGATTTAAGCATCTTGCCGTCTACGGTTTCTGTAGCTTCTGTCATATCGTATGCCATACATATGGTTCCGGCTGCTCCAAGAACCAGTAAATTCCATATGTAAAGATCTTGCATTAACTTTCAACATTTCAGGAAAAACGTCACTTTCAATTTCTGTATCTGTTCTTTTAACATTGAACATTCAATTGTGGATACATGGTGTTACGAACAATTAACATGTAAATGAAGAAGAAAACAGAAACGACGTTGAAGCACTATTATCGTGAACAAGGAAGATACACCGATCTATAAAATGAACACGTGTCGGTATCACGATTCGATATGTACTGTTAAATAGCCATTGCAACGACTCTGTTGCGCAATGAAAAATCTAAATAGTGTCATCTTCTTCATCTCTAAAATATGTTATTCTAAGTACATTGCTTAGAAATTGTACGATTTGAGTTAAATATAACAAAACGTTAGGTATCAGGACAGACGACCCTTGACAACGATTGATGGGAGAAAATACGAGAGGAGCGAAGGTACGTTGCCTTGAAGAAGGCACGAAGGATCTACTGGAAGCCCAAATAAGGAATGAAAAGGAGATCAATGATATTAAATCAATATTCCAACAACTCATGCAGAAGATGGGAATACAAGATACTGAAGTTATGATGAGAAACTTGAGAGAAAGTGGTCAGTACACTGTTCCGACAAGATTCAACAAAATTGACTTTCCTACGTTTGATGGAGCAAGTGTAAAGAAACGGAGCTACCCATGCGAACAATTCTTCATAATGGACCACACACCCAAAGAACTGAAGAAGGGAGTAGCTTCCACACACATAGAAGGCATAGCCCAAGAGTGGTACTAGCTCATGCTAAGAAATCAGAAGGAAGGAGAAACGATGAAGTGGGAAGAACTTTTAGCCATATTGAGGCAGAGATTCGATGAGGACATACTCGAGGATCCTCTCGGCGACCTAAAATTTGGCGTGTTACTATTTATGCACGCACAATTACAAAAAGATAATTTTGCCTTTTTTTTCACATATTTTTTATGTCTTTATTTCAATTTAATTTATTTACGTAATTTATTAAATAATTAAATTTAAAATATATATTACTTTATATAAAATATATCATTACAAAAATTTTATTGAGACATTTAAAATTATACTAATATTGAATATAATATTAATTTTATTTTTAATATTTATTTATAATTCTTATTTATAAGTGTTATAAATTCATTAATAAAATATTTTAAAAACAAAAAGTAAACTTAAAATAAAAGATAAATTAAAGATAAAGTTCATTATAAGCTTTGTAATGGATTGATTGAAATTTGTAAGAATGATATAATAATTCAGAGGATTAGAAGTTAAATACGTAATAAAAATATTTTATTTGTGTATATTATTAATTTGTTGTCACGATAATATTAATTAAACATTTTAAATACTATTAATTTAATATAAAATATATATTAATTAATTAAAAATAATAATTTTATTTTAATTTAGTGTAAAAATTTAGTATAGAGTGATTGGAATAACACTAAATTATTTTGCATTAAGTTTGGTGTAAAATTTTAGTAAAATGATTAGAGATAACTTTGTTGAGCGTTATTTGATAAATATTCAAACAAACTTTTACTGCCTGAAAACTACTTGGTAGGATTCTTCTGGAAAGGCTTTGAACCTGCACTAGAATGATAGACCCTCAAGAAACTCCATCAAGCCTATACCTGGGTCAAAAGCAACAGGTAGTTGTCACTAATGTCCTAGTTTACTTTGGAAAAGGGATTAAACCTGGCGACAAACAGGAGGAGGGTCAACAATGGCTACAAAGGGGTGAGACATAATAATGACTTCAATTTCATTCAAAGTCTCTTTAAAGATGGGTCACTTCTCACATTCAGGTCTTCCTGACATTTTATAGGCTCCGGATTAAAGTCAAAAAAAAAAAAAGTCTTAATAAATTTATAATATATAAAATTTTAAAATTTAAAATTATATTTTTATTATTAAAATTTAATATCCATACATAAATGATTCAATTTATAAATTTATATATTTAAAAAAATATTAAATAATCGTAACATTAGTAGAATTTAGAGAGGTGTTCAAAAAACCGACAAAAGTATCATCTAAAAGATTGTATGATTATAGAATTCAGCTCAAATCAGGAGTAGAATCTATAAATATACGACCATATAGATACTGAGGACAACAAAAAAAAAAGCAATAAAAAGAGCGGTATAGGAGTTAATGGAGCAAGGTTCATACGGAAGAGCTTCAACCCCTATGCATCCCTAGTGATCCTCGTTAAGAAAAAGGATTACTCTTAGAGAATGTGTAGATTATATAGAACTGAATAATTATACCATTAAGAGCAATTCCCCATTCCGTTGATTAAAGAACTGCTAGAAGAATTATGGGGTTTGTGTTAGTACTCCAAGTTGGATTTAAGGTTTTGGTACGGCCAGATCAAAATGAAAGAGGAAGATATACCAGAGACGACATTTCGAGCACACGAAAGGCATTTCAAATCTATGGTGATGCCATTCAGACTTGGTCGGGCCGACCGTGCAAGGCCCGGACTCACCCAAGACAACCCACTGGCCGATTGGTCCATCCTCTATACAGCAG
>JANZLX010000212.1:25785612-25806823 GCA_025531955.1 Erythroxylum orinocense
GTCCAGTCCTCAGATGTCTTTCTGAGATTTCACTATCTCTCAAAACTTTACAAGTATTCTTTGTTTCCGAGCCTCTTTAGGTCTCTTACAGTCAGTATTCTTTCACTCTTAGCTTCTTCAGGCTATCTGCACTACTTTCAATTGAAAGGTTTTTCGAGTTTTGTTATAGAAAAAAAATAGCTCTAGATCTTTCGCACAAAAATTTCTCTCGAGAATTGCTAAGCTTTTAATTTCGCTAACTTTGCAATCTTTGACTCCAACTTGTATTTATAATCTTCGTCTCCAATTGCTTCTTGAAAACAGCTTCTTGAATCTTCAAAGAAACGGCATTCAGTTGAGTTATGTATCTAACTCAAACTGATGCGTCTTTTGATTTCTTCCGTTTGTTTTTCTTGCGTCTGCTTTTTTGCGTCTGCTTTTCTTTCGTCTGCTTTTCTTGCATCTAATTTTTTTGCGCCTGCTTTCTTGCGTCTGCTTTTCTTTCACTTAAGCTTCCGTCTGCTTTCATATTTGCCTTCCGTCTGTATTTTCTATTTTTGTTTTCTGTCTGTTTTTTGTATCTTTTGGTTTCCGTCTGCCTTTCATTTTAGCTTCAGCATTTGTTTTTCATCAAAATCATTTAATGAAGTCATTCTGACTTAACAATCTCCCCCTTTTTTATGATAACAAATACTCACATTAGTAAAATCTTTCACCAAAAAATTACACTACAGAACTATATCTTCTTATGTTCTTCAATCTTGTGATCTTATATTCATTTTCCTCCTCCTATCTTTTCTGTTTCTCCTTTTCTCCCCCTATTTGTTATCAATCAAACAAATGTTATGACCGTAGATGCTTCAATACTTCTGTCATCATTTCCGTCAATCCCTTGACTTCTTTGCGTAGTTGAATGATTTCATTTTGTAAGTCAAAAGATGAAGTCGGTCGATAATCTTTCCCCTATGGTTCTTCTTCAGAAGCAATTGTTGTGTTATATGCATCTGAAGATGGAACACACGTTTCAATAATTTATATGGTAGGAGGTTTCAAGATAGGTTAGAGTCCGAAAGATCTAAATCATTGGGAATTGGTAGTCGTCGGACTGGACTTCCAAGCAGGGGTAGAATTTCTTCAATTGAAGATATCTTCCATAATGGCCTACGGTGCAGAATTGCCTTCACAATGGCATCAGTTATGCATGTTTTATCTCCAATCCTTATTGTTTTGTACTGTCCTTTCATAAGTTCTCCCCCCACTGTACAAGGTTCATTTATCGTTGATTTTCTACCACTTGCCCCTGGGTCTTCTGAAATGTGATGAGAAATGAACATTCCCATCACCTTCTTTTCAATATAGCATGCCTCATCTATGTGATGTACTTCATCAGCAATTTGATTTGTTGTCAGATCATCTAATACCTCCTCTGGGTATAACTTCTGCTTCCCTTTTTCATCATTGCGTACAATGTGACACTTTGGTTAAATATCTGACACAATCTTTATTACAGTATTCTCTGTAACTGGGAAAATAGTGCACGGTTGCTTTGTCATCTGTGTTGGATTTGGAGTCTTGCCAACATCTTTCAAGAATCTATAGAAGCTTTTCTCCTCTTCATTCAACAGATGCATTATGCAGCTATTCACCAAAATAGGTTCGAAATGTACCGTTACTAACTTTCTTGGGATATCCTTTATGATTATAAAATTGCTCTTCTTCTTCACAGGTTCCAACTTATTCAGTCACTCTGATTTGCAAATCTTCTTTCCTCAGAAGTTGCAATGAGTTCACCTGAATCAGACTGAGTTCTGCTGGTTCCTCCTGTTGAACATTAGTAGGAGTAGCCTTCTCCTGACTAACTTCCCTAGTAATGGGAGTATTCTTCTTCTTCTGACTAACTTCCTCAGTAGTAGAAGTATTCTTCTTCTGGCTAACTTTCTTCTTCTTTCCTGCTTCAATCAGTCTCGGAGTCTTTTGTGGTTGTTGTTTCTGCTTCTCATACTCCAATTTTCTTTTGCTTTGAGTCTCTTTAGCCTGTTTGGCTGTATCTTCCCTTAAAATAGACACTATAGATCTCGTAGACTGAGAACCTCTTGACTCTGCATCTTCTGATTGACTAAGTTCTCTGGACTTCTTCTCCTTCAGTTGTCTTAGGGTTCGAACTCTGGGTGATCTTCATGCTTGCTTTAGAATCTCACTCAGAAGTGTTTCCCCTTTTCTCTTTAGAGCACCTTCTTCTATAACTTGTACTTGGCTACTTTCTTTTCAAGAAATCGTCTTCTCTCTCTCAGATTCTTCTGTTGATTTCTTTGCTATAACCGTGGGCTTAGTCTCTTTAGATTGAGACTTAGAACTCTTCATGGGAGACTTCTTCACAACACGCTCCCCCTCAGTTCTTGCTTTAGTCTAAGAATCTTCTCCTTTCTCCAGATTCTTCAAGCTCATTTTCCCAATAGTTGCTGAGTTAATAGAACTCTTGACATGCATAATGACTCTTTTTCCTCTGTCCAGAAGAACTCCAAAGTCTCTAAAAATCCTTGTCAACAGTATAACGTAAGGATAACTGTTTGTATCCTTCATCTCCTTAGCCATATACTGAAAAATCAGAAATGGTAGCTCTGTCGGTTGGCGATTTAGTAAGCAGAATACGAACTGTTCATCCAAAGTTGTCACTAAGTGCCTTGATCTAGCTCTAGGTAGAATGCAATTGAAAAAAATTGCGTGTAGGACCCTAGCCTTTGGCACCAGACTTGAGGTCTTCCTCTCCGTTGGGTCGTTTTCTCTATACAGCTGTCGATTGAATTCTTCTTCCTTTACCCTAAACTTCGTCATCCATCTTGCTTTGTTTGTAAGCTTCTCTCCAGTAGATGGACATTCAGTTGCTTTCTCAATCGACTCCATCGTCATAATTATAGACATTCTATCTGTTGTAGAGACAATATCATTATCTACTAGCTTCACATTCTTTCAGAAGCCGTACACTTTTTCTGGATATATGGGTTCTCGCACTTGGGAAAACTATCATGCAGCAACTATCTCTGGCTCAACGTCCATGTTATCTCTCTTCAAGGACTCAAAATCTACATATCTTCTGTAAATCATTGCTTGATCCATTTGCTCTTTCTGTAGGTAAGAAACTATCTGCACAGGTTTGTTCTTCTAAAAGTTGTAAGGTCGGTTACAGAAATTTGAGAGGGCTTGAGAAATGAACAGATTATATTTTTTAGAGTACTTGAAAAGTTGATGTATGGGTTGTAAGGAGAGTTCTAGAATAGGTGAAGTTCTCAAGGCTTATGAGACTTTTCCCTCCAAAACTTCCCTCTGAGAGAAGTTAGTAGCTGTAACTCACTAACGCCGTTAACTTCTATGTCCTTCTAAACTGGTTTATGAAATATCAGATGATTGGTCACTTAACATCACCATATTAAGGTTCCGTCTGATTTCCTTAAACCGTCCTTCACTTAGCGATTTAGTGAAAATATCCACCCATTGAAGCTTCGTTTCAACAAACTGAAGACTAATGATCCTTCTTTGAACGTAGTCCCATAAGAAATGATGTCTGACTTTGATATGCTTCACTCTCGAATGTTGAATTGGATTTTTTGATAAGTTGATGGCGCTCAATAATGATAATTCAAATCCTATCCTTCCAATAATGATAATCTTCTCCGTTGAATGCCGGAGGTCTAGTGACTGAGGCACCTTCCGCAATATATGTATGTGATTCCGCCATAATCTTTAATCCACACTTCGTTACAGTGATCCTTGGACACCAAGCTCTGATACCAATTGAAGTGAATCACACGTTAAAACAATACTTAATAATGATATACAGATGCACAAGAAGGGGGGTTGAATTGTGTATCTTTTTCGTTAATCCCCTTTTTTAAAAAATCATTCATTTAAAAAGAAACTTGTTCCTTTTACGAAAACTACTAAGTATCAAAGTTATAGATAGTTTTAGAAAACTTGTCTAAAACAGTAAACTCTAAAATTGAAAGATAAGAGAGATTAAGGGTTGAGAGATTTCGACACAACAATTTTTATACTGGTTCACCCCAAACCGTAGGCTACGTTCAGTCCTTAGATGTCTTTCTGAGATTTCACTATCTCTCAAAACTTTACAAGTATTCTTTGTTTCCGAGCCTCTTCAGGTCTCTTACAGTCAGTATTCTTTCACTCTTAGCCTCTTCAGGCTATCTGCACTACTTTCAACTGAAAGGTTTTTCGAGCTTTGTTACAGAAAAAAATAGATCTAGATTTTTTGCACAAAAATTTCTCTCGAGAATTGCTAAGCTTGTGAACTTTAGTAACTTGTCTAACTCTCGTAATTTTCTCTAAATTTGCAATCTTCGACTCCAACTTGTATTTATAATCTTCGTCTCCAACTGATTCTTAAAAACTGCTTCTTGATTCTTTAAAGAAATGGTTATTCAGTTGAGTTATGTAACTAACTCAAACTGATGCGTCTTTAGATTTCTTGCGTCTACTTTCTTTCTGTCTGTTTTTCTTGCATCTGCTTTCTTTCCATCTGTTTTTTTTGCGTTTGCTTTCTTTTCGTTTGTTTTTCTTACGTCTGCTTTTTCACTTAAGTTTTCGTCTTCTTTTTGTATCTTTTGCTTTCGTCTGCTTTTCACTTAAGCTTTAGTCTACTTTTCACTTAAGCTTCCGTCTGCTTTTTCTGCTTTTTGACTTCCGTCTTCTTTTCACTTAAGCTTCTGTCTGCTTTTTTATTTTTGGATTCCGTCTATTTTTCATTTTAGCATCACCATCTGTTTTTCATCAAAATCATTTAGTGAAGTCATTCTGACTTAACGTCCCCTCCCCTTTCAACTTTCTAGACAACTTTTATAACCTATAAAACTTTTTTTTGAAAAGTTAAATATTACCTTTCAAAAGAATGTTACATAGGGATTTTACTAAAATAACCTACATCTTTACATTTCTTTTAAAAAATAAAAACAATGACTTGTTAAGCTTACTATCATTACTAATATACTATGACAACCCCTTTGACCCGTCATCTGTTCCCTATAGAGTTTGAGTTTTTTCATCTACAATGGGAGGACTCGAAGATTAGGGTTAGCTCTTCTAGTAGAGGTTAGTGGTTCTCTGCACCATTGAAGGTTTTCCTCCATTAACCTTTCCTTTGTTTTTCTTGATTTTATTGAAGCATTAAAAGGTTCCTTTCCGACCATATCTTGTACGTGCATATGCTTAGATGAACTATGATTATGTCCCTCTCTTCCATTTTTATGGTTCTATCATCTTGGAGCCATCAGATTGCTATTGATAGTTCAAGGATCCTCCTCTGCAAGTTTATTATTTTTTGAATATCTATACCTATTTCATGTAATTGTAACCAAAGAATAGATGAGTAATTGAATCCTTTTCTTTTCTACATAATTCACACGTATCTTGGATATTTAGGAATCTAATTTCATCTTTAGTGCTTAGACCATTCTTCATTGCTAACTATAGGAGGATTGTTGTCTTAAGTAATTAAGATGTGTCACAGATTACTTGATGCCATTTAAATTTATCCCCTTTATTCCTTAGCAACTTTTAGCAAGACTTTTTTTATATAAATTTTCCTGTAGAGTGCATTAACCATATATACCTATCCTCTACCCCAACCTGTGCATTATATTTAAGGATTGAGTGGGATAGGTTAGGTGGATAGTTACACCAGTTAAACAACATTTTGTTTCTAAGGTTAGAGTTGATGAGAAGATTAGGCCTTTTTCATGTTATCTACTTTGCATTTGATGTAGCTCCCTAAGGTTTCTTTAGTTTTGATTAGTTGATCCATAAACCGTGAACTACTTTTTGCCTTATCCATCTCCCAAATGCTTTAGTTTTAAAGCATATAAGTTTTGATCAATCTTGCTCATAGGGTCTCTTTACCTTCAAGTAGCCTCCATATTCTTTTGGTAATAGGACTTTATTTGTGACAATGATTTCAGTGATCCCTAGTTCCCGCTCATCCAAAGGCCTGCATACTTCTTCCCATTTAACATTAGCCAATATTTTCCCTTACTTCCTCCCACTCTATAAGAATGCCCTCATTAATCTTTCCATTAACCTTATTATGCCTTTAGAGAGGATTATGTCAGTTGACCAGCAGATGTGAAACGAATTGAGATCAACCTTAACTAATGTTAGTATGTCAGTTAGTGATAGGTCCTTATGAGTCCAATGGTTGAGTCTTTTTTAGATCTTCCTCACCAAAGGGATGCAATCCCTGTGCTTTAGTTTTGTAGTGGATATAGGTAGCCCTAGGTAGGCGATAAGAGGTTGTTTCAATTTAAAGCCTAAAATTCTTGCTAAACATTCAACATCTACCATTGCCCTTAAGGAGAGGATGAGTAGTTTTTTTTAATGTTCACTACCAACCTCGAGAGGTCTTTGAAAATTTGAAGTGTTGTGGAGACTGTGTATATGGATCTATCATTTGCCTTAGAAAAAAGTTAAGAGATCATCTATAAAGGAATTCTTTACATTTATTATGATATTCAAACCTTACATTATAGGCTATATTGTGATTTAGTAGCCTTTATAAGGCCTTCATACATAGAATAAAGAGATATAGGCATAGGGGTCCCTTTGTGAACCTATACAATTTTTGTCCTTTCTAATAGGCAGACATAATATTAAAAATACTTTTAAGACAAACTTAATATTAAAGATACAATATATGTTATGACATTAAATATATTACTAAAAGTTCAATATACATATAAGTTTATGTTTTTATTTGCAGATAATAAATAAACTTAAATAATCGTAGTGGCTCATGAAGTAGATACATATTTAATTTTTTTTTAGTGTGAAATTTTTAGTTAGACAATAAATGATTAATATTATTACTTACTATTTGATCATATGAAAATTTGTATTGTTTGTGGATTTTATTTGCATTAGAATATATTTAGAAGAATATAAACATTTTCGAATTTTCTTGTAAAAGGATATAGTATTGTAAAGTTATCAAAACTATTTTAATTTTAATTTTATATAATAGATTTAATTACAATCAAACACGTAATAAGATATATATCCATGGGTAGTATTAATTTCGATCACTGGAGACAACTATGAATTTTATTAGAAGTAAATAAATTGCAACTTCAGTACTTGTTGGTGAATCAAGCTTCTGCTTGTAGGTCCCCACAAATAAATCCCTCTTGTACAATTAAGCTAAACATTTTTGGTAAATCTTTGTCATGTAAAAAGGAGAAAAAAAGTAATATGAAATGTAAATTTACATATTAAATTTCTTGAGAAAAAAGCATAAAGAACGACATATATATTCATAATGAAAACTGTCTCTCATCTTGAAAAATGAAATTGATTCTATGCATTTACGTTAACTTCATATTTTAAACATATTTATTACTTGACCATATTGAACTTTTACAATTCAAATGGGACATGATGTTAGTTTATGCCCTAAAGCCAATCAATTAGTTGTAGTTTAGTGACAAAATAATTTAAAGATATTCTTTATCTTGTACATGATTAGATGTATATAAACCAAAATTACATTCTTAAGAATTTCAATTAATGTCATGCTATATTTTATTTACACTTCATTGAATTTGGGGTCTTTGAAAGAAATACATGTTATAATTCAACTGGCAGATAGATCTAATGCTTATCCTGAGGGGGTTGTAGAGGATGTCTTAGTGCAGGTTAACGAATTAGTTTTCCCATTTGATTTTTATGTATTAAACATGGAGGGAGAACCTTCGCCTAATTTAATCCTTCTAGGTCGACAATTTAAAAAACATCAAAAACAAAGATTGATATGGATGCAGGGATATTGACTGTGAAATTTGATGGTGAAAAGGTTCTTTTTAATATTTTTGAAGGGATAAGGTACCTGAGTGATGTTCATTCTGTTTTATCTACTGATGTCATTAATTGCTTTTCTAAAAAAAAATTGATATAAAAGGTAAGGATAAGTTAAAAGTCATTATTTGCATGAGTTTAGAGGAAAACTCTTTGCAAAATTCTAAATTATTTATTGAAAATGAGATAGAAGAAATTGTACTAGTATTGCAGTCACTACAATCAATGCTAAAAAGGTACATACTTTCAAATATTGAATTGCCAATATCTCATATGAAATCTCTACCTTCAATTTTGCAGGCATCAACCATTGCACTAAAGTAATTACCGGAGCACTTGAAGTATGTATTTTTGGGAGAAGGAGAAACACTTTTGACAATCATAACAAAGAATCTAACCAAACCTCACATGGAAAAGCCAGAAGTGGAGACACCTGAAGACCATAATTTTTTCATGTGAGGAGGAAAACATAGAGTCGAGCGAGCGACAATAAACAAAGGCATTGCTTGGGAGGCAACCCAAGGGAAGTTTATTCCTTCTCATTTACATTCTTGCATTTTTTGTTTATGTTAAATGCTCCACTTCTTACATTTAATGTTACATTGGTACAATGTAAGTTTTATGTCTTGGGGTGGGTTAGTTTTCATTTATGTTTTTAAGCTTGTTTGTTGGTTATGTGTGTTTTTTTAGGTGTTTTAAAAATCAAACAATCAAACAAAGAAACAAACAATTTCTATTTTTTATTGCTTTTAAGACTATATAGTCATAATTAAATAGTGAATTGACTATAAAAATTAATGGCAATTTGAGCATGTACTTTTACTCTTGTGATTGGTCAATATCCATTATCTTTATAAGAGTAGTGACTAATGGGTAGAGACAAGCAATGAGATTTAAAGCGTTTCTAGTCTGACACATCTATATCAGTCTTATTATCTTTTATTTATGTGTGACCTTCATGATATGTACATCTTAACATTGTTTTTATTTTCTATTTAAGACCACATTTTTATCATATGTATTAACATGGAAATGATATAGGCAACTTTTTCTTTCATAAGCTACATTAACCAAATAGCCTATATATTGATATGAATTTTCCTTTTGATAAGCCCCTTAAAGCTTTATTTGCCTTTTCTTTTTGTGCTAACCATATTTCATGCCTTAAACCTAACAAAATGTCCTACCTAATCCTTAAAGCTAGTGGAGAATTTGTTTATTGTTTATGATTGTGGATGCATAAAAGTATAAATGTGGGGGTGTGCATATATGTAGGTTTGTTATAATTGTTGGAATGCCATTTTTAGTCTTGTTAATTAATTCCAATGTTAATATAGTGATTTGGTTTACACGGCCGTATGTATTTACACAGTCGTGTATCTTTGCAAATTTTTTATTAGTCATGCATAACCTTGTATATGCCCACAAACCTAGTTTTTACTGTAAATTGACATTTTGAGACATCAAAAAGGGGATAATCATTTTTGGAGCATAAGAAAGGGCATAAAATTGACTTCCTTAGAATCTATAGACGGTTAATATTTCTTCTTCCAGTTCGAAGGTGAAATCAATGTCGAGTATCACACTTAAGTATATTGTCATTGTGTATTGTTAAATCTTTCTCTCTCAAGGGATTTTTTATGTTATTCTTTCCTTATTTGTTTGGGTATTTGTGTAAGGATGATCTGGATGCTTCTTTTAGATTGGTTTTACATAAACCCATTGCTAAATTCTCAAATACAATATATAATAGTTGTGTTTTAGATTCATTTGTGGAAATTAATGGTATTGAATAATTAGGAATAACATTATATGGGTTAAATGACCTGAGCTTGTATAGTTTGTTACCTAGATTGATCTGTTTTCCTTAGTTGTAATGCAATTGTTTGACTAAATCTAGAGAGCTTGTTCTAGGTTATTCGATATTTAGGTTTAGTTAAAGAGTTTATTTTGATTAAACGCGATTTAAAGAAAAAATGGAGTTAACAGAGCTTGTTGTTAATCTACAATCAATAGTTTTTAAGAGAGTTGAGAAAACAATAATACAATGAAGTATGTTTAGTTGGGTATAGGCTGAGATTGAACTAAGAACCATATTCCAAAATCATTCATCAATTTTCTCACTTTTACATTGTATAATTTGATTTGCTTTCATTAGTTCAATTTTTTTTGTTTTCTTAATTACATCAAACCAAACCCCTTTTATACATATAAATATAATGTAGAACAGTGATTTGATTTAATCTTTGCGAGATCAACCTAGATTTATCACTAGCTACAGTTCTAAGTTTAGTTATTTTTGTTGTCGTGTTACAACACGCTACTAGCGTCTGACGTCAACACTACTGGCGCGTGCAATGATTGCTTTTACCTAAATGCACATGCCTCATTTAAAGGTTCTGACGCATGTTTAAAAATATATTTAAAGCCTTCTTTTAATTGAATCTATTTAATAAAAATTATGTAGGTTTAAATCCTAACAAATTTAGAAAAATGTTTTCTAATTGTTTTCAAAGTTATTTTTGTTAGGAATGTTTTGTAATTTAGTTTAATTTTTGAATGAGTTGAATTATTAAATTAAATTAATTATAAATTTCAATTTTAAAATTAAAGTAATTATTTTTCTTAGTATGATTAAGATTAATAATTATATAACATTAATAATTATATTGATTCCTAATTAATTTATAAAAGTAGTTTCTAAAATTAGAATTAATTAGTTTCAATTAGATTGGAATTAATTAATTGGATTCTTTAAAATTAAGAAAAAATTTCTTAATTAATTAACAATGGTGTTTCTTAATTAAATTTATTCTTTCAATTTTATTGAGGCAAATTAAATTTATTCTTTCAATTTGTTTAGAGAATTATTATTCAATTTTTATTTAAAATTTTTTCTTTATTTATGAATAATAAGTTTCTTGATTTTTTAGAATAGATATTTTCTTGATTAGAATTTGAAAAGTGTTTTCATTTATTAATTAGAAAATTGTGCTTTCTTTCATAATATGAAAATTGTTTTCTAATTTATTAAAGAAATGTTTTCTAGTTAATTAATTAAATAATATAAAATACTTTCTTAATTAAATTTGAAAGGTAATTTATTTTTATTATTAGAAAATAGTTTTCTAATTAAGGAAAGTATTGTCTAATGAAATTAGAAATAGTAATTTGTAATTAGATTAGAAAGAGTTTTTTAACTAGATTAGAATGTACTACTTGTGTAATTTTAAAAAAGAAGTTTTTCTAAATTATAATAAGTAAAAGCATAATTTATTGAAATTTGTTTTCAATTGTCAAAGGAGTCAATATAATTAGAAATAGTTTATAATTGGATTTAAAAGTTATTTTCAAATCAAATTGAATTTATATTTGGAATAGGAATTTAATTCATTTAGTAATCAATGAGTTTAATTTAATTTGATTTTATAAGAAGTTGGAAATATTATTTTAGATTATGAAGATCAATAACTTGAATCAAACGAAGCTTGATATTATATATATATAATTTGATTATCAGTACATAAGTTGTATACTTTATTTATATGTTTGGTGTGTGTATATATATATATATATATATTGGATGTATGTTAAATTGCATGTTTTATATGTGGGATATTTTACATGCAATTTTGCATTTGATGAGAAATCCATTGTTAAAATATTAAGTACATGTTGAGAATGTGATTGTTGTCTTTCATTATTATAAGAATAAAACAAAGTTATGTTATTATTAGGGTAGTTGAGCAAACTTAAGGTTACTTTAACCCGAATATGTTTAGTCTTATAACAGTAGGTACTACTTAACTAAATTTGTGTTATTTGGATGAGTAAACTTATGATCACATGGATTTAGAAGTAGGGTTAGGAATGATATATAAGATATATTTTGGCAAGAGTTGTCATTTAACGGATCTAAGAGTCATATAAGATGTGATTGATAAATTTTTATTTGCCTAATTTAAGTTTAGTTGGTTTGATGAGCAAACTCAAGATGAATCATATTTGAATAGGATCCTAGCCCACTAGAAAGATTAGAGTAATCTTTCCGAGTAGTAATGAGGGCTATTATTTCGAATAAATAGTGGAAGTAACCAAATACATTATTCACGTCTTAATCACATTTAGTAGTCATGACATATAATTAATTACTTTCTTTTCTTACATTTCTATGATGTTCTAAGTAGAATTTAACTTGTTTAGTATATACCAAGTTACTGAACAAAATTTCTTAGATATAGGTTTGAGAAGAGTTCTCAAAGTTAGATATAAAATTATGTGCTAATTATGAAATTTTGATATAATCCATATTGAGGATTCGATGACAAAGTTTTAGAGATATGTCAAAATCATATGGATGACAAAATGTAATGACATTTTCAGTTCACTCATGTCTCATAAACTTTGGTGACAACATGTAAGATGTATGTCAACACCAAGATAGCAAGATGCAATAGGTTACACAAAGTAGAGTTGAAAGGTATAGTACTTTGTTGGAATTGTTTCACTTAATTTAGCCTACTAGAAGCATAATTGTGGACCATAATTAAAGGGTTTGCTATAGTATGATAATAGTTGTCATAAGAAGAAAATGATTACATAACTTTTCTAGCTTATACAAGATAGGATAGAGATCATATGTGTTTCTAGTTTATGCTTATGAGTATTTGATACTGAATTTAGATTCAACATTATTATAATGTTCAAAGCATGATAAGAAATAGATTGTTAAGTAAAAGTAATTGATCCAATTTTATACAAATTGTTTGTGTATGCTTGATCAAAAGGAGACTTATGCTTAACATATGTGGGAAGAATATAGAGTTGGATAATCAAGACTATCCTTTTATGCCGTATTGGTTAAATCAATATAATGAGATTCATAAAGTTACATATAAGGACATGTTTATCCTTTTAACTATGAATCGTAAGAAACTTATGAAACTCATCAAGTTGAAGAATAACAAAATCAACCTTAGTGAAAGGATGATGATGGTATTGAATTATTAAATTTATACATGTGATGTATTGGAAGGAAAAACAATTCATAAAAGAATATTACTTATATTTTATTATATTGCTAATGACTTTCTGTGATATAATCATATGTTTTAAATGACATGTTGATTTAAAAGTTTGAAAAGTTCAAATTGTTTAAATCTAAGTAGAAATCAAGCATTGAACATGTTGTAGTACTTCAATGAAATCATTATGGTGAGTTTTAAATTTTCGATTATCGATAGGGAATGAAATTCTCTAGTGAATACCTTCATAACAGAATTCTATAAGAGTATGGATTTATGTAAGGAGTAAAATACAAAATGAGATATTGTATGATGGAATATTATTTCTTCTATAGCTATGCTTAGTACAATTACTTACCTTTAATAATTCCAATTAAATCAATTAACAAGGTTTCATATTAGATATGAAATTCTAAGTCTTTAAAAGAGTCAAAGTTAATGATTCAAGGATGTGATGCTTGGTTGAAGCATACATTATCCATTAAGTTTAGAACTAAATTAGAAAAGGTTATGAGATATCTAAAAATTTGGATGTAATCTTACAAATCTATTAAACAAATTATTTGATTCAATGTATAGTTATAGGACAATAGTTCTTAAGATAAGTAGTGTGAGTAAGATGAAATTTGAAAAATTCAAATATTATCACAAAACTTTTAATTAGAACTAATGCCTTTATTGATACATTTGATGTATAGTTGAAAGGCTATGAGATGTTGAAAGATTCACTTTCATAATGAACTCGGAGAGTTTGTTTTATAAATGATTGTGAATTTATCATATCTACAAAAAGGTTAGTGGGAGTATATTTGTCCTCTTTAGTGGGGGGATATAGAGACATATTGCTTATAGAGAATAATAATTCTAATTTTCAATTGTTGAAAACATAATTGTCCAATAACGACACTTGTTGGATATGAAAAGGTAGCAACTTAATTATGGGAATTAAATCTATAGAGATAGATTAGAAATTGTTCACATGTTCTAAGTCTAAGTATACAGATAATGTACTAAAGATATTTAGTATTTGAGATATTAGATACTTGTGAAGTATTAAAGATATCAATTATTCCATATATAAATTGATATTTGAGTTCAAGAAAAAGATGATATTTACTTTAGAAGTAAATCTATGTTGAGTTTTATTTTAGTTAAGAACAATATCATTCAAGATTGGAAAGGTTCCAATGTAGCAATGTTTGTTAATTAAGCCATAATACATTTTTCATTTAGTAGAAATGATTAATTGGATTAATAAGTTCTTTAATGAACTTGATATAGTTCCTTACATTGTTCAACACAGTAATGTACTGTAGAACATTAGATCCACTGGGCATGCACAAGGAGCTAAGGTATTATCAAAGATCTAAGTACGTATGTAGGAAATTTATCTTAATTATAATGATAATTAAGATGAAAGTTGTAAGATTGATGTAAGTACTCACTATAGAGAATCTTTTAGAATTCTCTCATTAGGCCATTATCCCAAAAGTAGTATAATTGTTATATGGTGATATGGTATAAGACAATTAAACGATTAGCTTATTGCAAATAAGAGATTGTTAGTTTATGCCCTACAACTAATCGATTGGTGGTAGTTTAGTGAAAAAATAATTTATAGACATTCTTTTATATTTTACATGTTTAGATGTATTTGATAAAGTCCACGAGATAATTATAAATTGCAAATAAAATTATAATGAGATTGTAATTATGATATTCATATTACATTTATGTATTATCCGTAAATTGTTCCTAGTCATCGTTCTATTAAGATTGGACATTAATAGAAAGTAAAAAGACTAACACACATTTTGTTTTTTCTTATGAAGAAAGTAGTTGGTCTCATAGGCTAAAGTATGAAGATGCTTAAATCAAATGTGTGGGTCCTTGTTAGAGAACGAGTGCACTGAATTGACTTAATATGAAAAATTCATTTGGAACATTACTTATATATCTATAGAAATTCTCATTGTGATGATTGTATAAGTAATCCTTTGACTTGAGGTTTCCAAAGCTATCTTGTATAAAGATTGCCATGTTTTGATCTTACTTATCACTTATTCTAACCATAAATTATTCAGTCGGTAGTTATTGGATGTAACATAAACTATATAAAGGTAGTTATGTGATCAAAATAAGATTCATCGCCTTAAAATAATTAAGAAGAATGTTTCATTGTTCTTGATTATTATTAATTCAGAAAATCCTTGGCCAAGGTGGAAAAACGCTTTGAAAATAATTTACAAATGTCATTAATTGAATTAATAGCTAATGAAAGAGAACTAATATGATTGGACTCAAAAAGAGTAAACATTAATTCTATGCTCTGTCTAATCAAAATATTGTATGATGAAATGATTGAATTATACACACAGAAAGGTTAGTTAAAACCATTTTAACATTCCTAAATATTTGGGTGATCATGATGCGTTACTGGAGGTCAATCTTGACCTATGAATATAAATTGTATAATTGGAGAATTAAAAATAAATTAAAAAGAGTTTTAATTTATTTAATTATAATTATTGCCGACATATTTGGAAACCTAATAGGTCTCACATAAAAAATGAGTTGAAGAGATCAAAGATATTTTATCAAGTTGGAGTTGATTGTAAAGTTTCAAAAATTTTATGATTAAATTGGAGATATTTAATAAATAAGGATCAATATAAGATATTAAATCTTATTTGATCATAATTGATAATTAATTAGAATTATTTGTAATTCTAATTGAAATTTAATTGAAATTAGAATTTACTTTTAATTAAATTACTAAAATATTCAAATCTTATTATAAATAGGCTTAAATTGTAATAGAGATAGGACTTCTTGCTTAACCTTTTTGTAAGAGTTACTGTTGTGATGGATTAATTTTGAAAACGGTTCGAGGAATACAATAAAATAAAGATCAAATTTTAAAATAAGGTACGAGTTATGATTTATGCTTTATTATGATTTATACGTGAATCATTTTATAGAAATAAAGTGATAATAATTTTTAAAAAATTAAAGTAAGAAATAATTTTTTAATTATTCTGCTGCTGCGATCGGAATTTTATCCTATTCCAATTTCTCGTCACATGGTGCATTACACTGGATTGCGTTTGCAAAGAAGCGCAGAATAACGCCCTCAGATCCTCTGTCCCCCTTCCACTGTCCCTACCCTGCACGGATCGGTAATTTAGAATAAATTGTTCCTTTTAATCCTTGTTAATGTTTGAAGGACCTTGTTATTTTGGGGGTTGGTCCTCTGGTCCCTTTTCCTGTCTCTTTTGTATCTGAGCCATCCATAAGGGCTGATTCTCTAGCCCCTTGTCATGTCCCTATCCTGTCTCTTTTGTATCTGAGGGGCTCCTTTTTCTGTTCCTATCCTATTTCTTTTGTATCTGAGGGGTCAAAGAATCAGCCCCATAAATAGCTCAGATACAAGAGAGAGAGGATAGGGACAGTGAAAGGGGCGAAAGGACCAGCCCACATAATAACAAGGTCCTTCAAACATTAACAGGGATTAAAAGGAACAATTTATTCTAAATTACCGATCCGTGAGCCGTGGTCGAAATTGATTGAGGAACAAGTGAATGTCAATGTCTCGGGTACAGGGATCCAGAACTGGGTCAGCGAGACTTTATTACCGAAGCGCGTTAAAGGACTTCTAATTGTGACATGCCATTTTCAAGACCAAGTCTAAGGTTTGATTTACAGAATCACGCAACTTCAAATGGCTGAACCTCTTTCCAACAAGGTTACCTCAAACATCATTCTTTCTATTAGTTGCCTTAATGAAAAGTTTCTATTAATTGGCTTTGAATGATTGACCATGTCTGATTGGTGATGATTTATTTAATTGATCCAATTGATCGCCCTAACCCTTCAAATAAGCAACAGCTGGCTGACTTTTTCAAAAATGTCAGTTATCGTCTTTTACGGGGCCTTTAAATTTTCAACACTTGAGAGGATGACTAAGAGACTTGGGAATTTCTGCATATCGTGAACATGACGTTCAGTCTTTTAGTCGTTAACTTGCCTGCTTTTCTTAGCGCCCCTTTTTTACGCTGGCGCCTGTATAAATACACACTCCCAACTTATTCATCTTCAGTACACCAGCTTCATCACTTATCACCTCCTCTCCTACTACACACCCGTATTCCTCTACTATACCTAAATTCTCTCTTTTCTGTCCTTAAAATGTGGAACTCTGTTAACAAAATACTAGGTGAAACTATGAAAGGCTTTGGAAAACCTGTATATAGGGATGACTTAAGCAAGAAGCCCTCCTATAAAAAGAAGAGTGGTTACTGCTTGGCTAACAGTAAGAAACCATCAACGTTTCTTAGTGCAGAAGTTAGGAACAAGTTGAGTTCTGCAGAAGATAAAGGTGTGATAAGGGTAAAAGTTAAGATGACGAAGCAAGAAGCGGCTAGATTCATGTCAAAGTGTAAAGATGGTGGTGTTCTCGGATTCAAGGATGTCGCAGAGGAGCTCTTACAAATCCCTGTTCATCGAATTACCGTCATGTCCCCCTCTACCGGTGGCTTTGGAAGTCTTGGCAGTATTCCTGAAGAGTAGTAATAGTACACCCGAAAGCAGATTGCTGCTGTTGTTTGCTTGATTATGAGAAACTACTCCAACTAGAAACATACTTTTTGGAATTTGTAGTTCAAATTATAATCAAGTTTTTGTTATACCTAGTTATTAAAATACAGTATACAGACAAGACTTATGGTTATTTTGCATATCACGAGTATATCGATCGAGTGCTACATTAGGTCAATATCTACACTGATTCATAGTTCCATCGCCTGAGTCGCTCTAATTTAAGTACATGAAATGATATGGCAGTTCAATTAAGTCCTGACCTGTTGAGAGGACAAGTCCAGAGACGAATAAGTAATG
Organism: Erythroxylum orinocense; assembly: GCA_025531955.1. NCBI lineage: Eukaryota > Viridiplantae > Streptophyta > Magnoliopsida > Malpighiales > Erythroxylaceae > Erythroxylum > Erythroxylum orinocense. The sequence goes on from JANZLX010000212.1 coordinate 25,803,366, forward strand.
AGACTTCGTGTAAGTAACTAAGGAGACGAAGTAAACGAATGATGTCATTATGCTTTTAGACTTTGACGAATTAAGATTGACAGAAGTATTATTCTGCTCACAGGTCAGGATGACAATGAGCTGGCTTAACTTGTTTAAAATTATAAAATAATATCTTTTATTAAAATTAAATTAAGACTTGGGTTGTCTAGATTTGTTGGAAGTTTAATTTTTTTAAACAAAACGATCACTTTATTTAAAAGAGTTGAGTATCGAATCGGTGTGAACTTAGAATTTGACTCATGGGTTGACTCATTAAAAACCCGTGAATTTTGCCTTATTACATCATGGGTTAATTTATTAAAAACCCCTAAATTTGGTACTTAAAAGCAGCTAATGTTGTAAATGTATTAATGAAATACATTTTGACGTATTTTGATGTTGTTGGACCTAAATCTACTAGATTTTGTTTTTCAAGAAAGATTTTAGCAAAGTCATGCTTTCTATATAACTTTTGAACCCACCATGAAAGGTAAATCAATCTTTCTCCCGATAATATAAATTAAGTATTTCTTGAACTAAATTGTAAAGATAATTATGTATACTGTCTAAATAAATAATAATATAATTTTTAAATATGAATAAGTTAATTGATACCATTGGCGTCATTTTCCCATAACAAAACTAACAAAGTATATCAAAAGGATGACATATGAATTTATTTGGTATTATATTGGAACAACATATGTCTTGATTGAACCGTGTAATTAACGACATCATGTAAGTCTTACTATATATACACATCAACGTTGGTCTCAAGCTAGACATGCTCTTCTTGCTTACCTCCTACTCTCACTTTACATGAAGGAACTAGGATAAATTGATTACGTTCGAACAATTAATTGACGATGAAAATGTTAGTTTAGGTTAATTCTAGTTAAACAATGTATGGATGCCAATTTATCTTTTAACCTTCAATATTTCCCCCTTTTGTTTAAAAAAAAGGATCTCAATCATGGATGTAGGACTTTTCGTATCTTTATGCATACAGTAATTGGAAGTTTAAAGGGAAGAAGAAAATTAGACTCTAGCTTTCTTTTGGGCTTGAAATGTGTGATATTATGAAAATACCAATTTTAATTTTTTTAAAATAAAAACGATTTTCATTTATAAAAGGTAAATAGATATGAAACATCTAAAAAACATTCATAGGGATTGATCCTAGTTACAACAGAAGTTTCCAACTTCTAATCCAATTTTTATTGTTATTTTCTTTAATTTGTCTTCATGAATGTGCTTTTGGTTCTGGTTCAATCTATCATCTCCAAGAATGTGTATAGTAGATTCTGGTTGCATAGTATGATAGTTTAGGTCTCTGTTGTTCAAATTTTTATCTTTTAAACTTTATCTTGCATTTGTATTTTCTCATTTTCTACAATAGTTCAAATCTATATTGAATACAAAATATATGCAATACTTAGAAAAACAAGATTTCTTCTTAATGATTCGCTTTTAATTTTAACTTAATATTTAGCTTATCAATTATGGCTATTTTAAATAGTTATAGACTATCTTCAATTACACTCTAAAATGAATTTTTATTATATGACTAAATTGATGATTAATCTTTCTATATTAAGGATTAAGAATTGATAATTTCTTAATAATATACATTATTTATTATAATATTATTATATGTATTGGTTGAATTATGTCCAATAGTTTTGACTATAGAATTAAATTTAAGTATTCAAGTTTATACTGCATATGATATATGCAGGGGGTGAGAAGAGGAATTGTTTGATACTGAGGTGAATAAGATAAAACTGGTTAACTTTATACTAAAGACTAAAATATTAAGGTAGGGTAACTATGAGAATTTGTACATAAATTTCCACACAAATCATTTCAAAACGGTTTAAAACCAGTGGAGAATGATAATGAAGCAAGGTAGTTAACAGAGATAATAAAAGAAAGAAAAACTTCAAATAGTTAATGTGTATTGGACAGAGAAAACTATCCCATATCTATTGAAGTAAATAAGGATGATGATAGTCTAATGTGCATTAAACTTGGAACGAAATCAACTAGGAAAGCACCTATTGAAGTAGAAAAAAATGATGAATCGTGAAAATGCTGAGTTGTCAATAGACTTTAGCGATTCAGGTGAAGAAATTACAAAAAAAAAAGTTTGATTGCGATATAGAAGAAGGGTCACTAATATCAACATTTTTCACATGAGTACAAAAAAATGATTTTGTGGATAATGAAATGCAGTTGATGATGAAGAAATTGGTAGCCTTGATGGAAGTTTAGATGATGAGAAAGAAAAGAAAAAATATCCCCATTTTAGTTCTTTAAATAATATGGATACTATGATTATTCTAAGTAAGAAATTGACTTTTTTATGATGTCACTACTTTTAGAAAGGATTTAAGTATCCAAAATAGACTTGACTATGGGTATAACAAAAATGATAGGTCAAGACTAACTATTAACTGTAACAAGAAATGATGGTGGAAAATATATACAAGCCTTACACAAAATAGATATGCATTTAGAAAAAAGCCATTCCAAGACACCTATACGTGGGGTTGAATACTCTAGCAAGAATATATATTACTAGTAGATTGTTTTTGTTCTTCGACAAGAAGCACTATAAGAAAATTGTCTAATAATGACAGAAAATTACCGACGGCATTGTAATCGTATGGAAATGGCGACGGAAATTTCTATACTGTCGCAATTTTACATAAATATTGCGACGGAAAAGATTTTCGTTGTCATATTTGGAGGGAAATATTCACGGCAAATAATAGCAACAGAACTATACCGATGCATGTATTTCTATCGGTAAATTGGGACGAAATTTCATATTCAGTCAGCAAAGTTGTCGTGGAGAAGGAAATGTTTGGCGACGAAACTATTCCGCTGGTATTGTTAAAAAATGTCATCGTTTAATTATGTTCAGCTGCAGTTTTAATTAAGACCAAAACGACGATGTTTTGGTTAAATTAAAACCGAGCTCATCCCTCACCTCTCCTCTCCTCTCCTCGCGCGCGCCTCTCCTTCCTTTTGCCTCTGACAGCCCTCTCCTCTCCTCCGGCTTCCTCCTCCGTTGTCGTCTGTGCGCCGACCACGTGCTGTGTCTCCGGCCGACGTTCCATCTCATCTTCTCTGGCGTTGACCGTCTATCGTCATCTCCTCTGCCACTTCCGAAGGTAAGCCGTGGGTTGAAGATTTTTTTTCATATTTGTTTGGACTGATTTAATTGCATTTGTTTGTTTATTTAGGTTTCATTGTCCTTGTGTTAGTGTTTTGCATGTAAATAATGGGAAGATTTGTTTAATTTGTGTTTAGATAGGGTTGAAATTTTTTTGCACTCAAGGTGTTCAATGGAACGCTTAATTATTATCTTTAACATTCTCTAATGGGTTCATGTATATTTTTCTCTTGTGAATGACTAACTTCTGAATATC